>OZ037940.1:33729378-34192881 GCA_964035585.1 Polytrichum formosum | reverse complement strand
GCTCTGGCTCAATCGGTGGTTCCAGCTCTTGTTCCTCCTGTCGTGGGACTTCCTTCTCCAATTTTTCATCCTGTGGTTGCACTTGCGCCTGTGGATACAACTGTGGTGCCTCCTCCTCTTCTTTCATCAGAGAAGTTCCTTGAAACTCCTGCCTCGCCAACTATTGCTGAAGTCCAAGCTGTTGACGGGGCGATACTTGTTGCTCAATCGGCAACGACAAAAACTCCAACCAATGTGGGCATCGATCATTTGAGTGTAGAGCCCGTTGCATTAGTCACACACAGTGCTCCTTCACTCGGCATAGACACCTCTACAGGTTGTTCTATTTGATATGTCGATTTCATTGCATAGAGTTTTAGGCCAGCTCGATTTAATTTGTATCATAGCTTGTACATAATTGTATTTTCCGGTAGGCAAGATATATTTTTGTTGAAACAAAACCTCAAGTGGATCAACCCATGGAGTTCTCAATTTTCATAATCAATTTTGTATTTAAATACTCAATACTTGATGGCCAAATGTATGAAGTTCTTACAAATATCTTCCTGAATTTGTTTAATTTGTAGGCCCGATCAATGATTTGAATGATCCTAGTGCATTTTTCCTATTTCCGGCTCCCCAACTTCTTCTTGCACCACCATCTGCTAGTATAGAAGTACCGATTGTACCCTCTGTTGTTAATGGTGACACATCAATTCGAGATGCCGGTCTTCCCCAAGGGGCTATACTTCCATGTGTAGCATTGGATGATTCCTTCTTGGAGTATGGCCAGAATGCAATTTTCAGTGCCGGGGGCTTTCTTTGCTCCGCAACAACTGCCAATTCTACAATGGATTTTTCCAGCAAACCCGTGGGAGATGGTGTGGTGGATAGTCCACCAAAAAGGGCTGCTCGTTTGCGTAAATCTTGTTCTCCTTCGCCTCTCCGGTCTAGGGATCCCATTACCTCACGTATGTCGCCTTCTGCCTCTGAGGGAGTACCGCAGAGAAAGTTGTACGATGATTTTGGCAAATCGATTTCTTTGGCGGGGATGAGATCTACCGTGCCCGAAGGGCCAAATGAAGAGATGATCCAAGTCCCTTGTCATGCACTGGCACTTCCACGTCCGCGTGTTCAATCCTTAGGTGTACGGAAGACAAAGACTCACGAAGGTGGACCACCAAGCCGATGTGCTCCTCTATGTCTTGATGCATGGGACCGAAAGTTCATACAACTGCAGAAGCTACAACAACTGCGTGAGTATAGGAAAAATAATAATGGCTACAGTAGAGGGCCAGAGATTATGAAGGCAATGGAAATGCTTAAGAGTAAATCACATATGTAGTGTTTGTTCACATTGTAGAATCTAAGTATATTCTACGTAGATAAGAGCATTTAATAGATATTATATAGGGTACAATGTTGTTGTGAATCGCACACATGGCAACTACAACACACCCATCATGTATTATGTAAGCTTTTGAACGAGTCGATGTCGACTATAAATAAAAATTTGGTCATTGTGATCTTTCTTGATCAAATTTTTTTTTACTTGAATTCTACAACTCTCCAGTGGTTTTCACTTCATTCTTGGATTGAAAGTTTGCTTTATGTACTCTCAATTCAATGGAAAACTCTCAAAATTTTGAATATTGTGTTTCTTTAGGTTAAGCAATCTTGCATGACATCCTATCTAGCAAAACTCAACGCAAGTGAGAATAATCTTGCCATAACATAGCCAATTGTTGAACTGCTCTCACGGACATGACAGACTCCCACTGGCCTAAGATCCGTCTGAACATCCGTTCTCACATTTCCTACCTTTGTATTGGACTCAGCAGTGATGTACATGAATTGCATTTGGCCTCATTAAGAACGATTGTTGGATAATTTTGTGGCTCGAGAATGTCAATCATCAGCCGTGTCTAGAATAATTTATTCACAATTTGGCCATATCTCATCATAAGAAACACCTAATTCATAGCTGGTTTTTGGAATGCATTCTCTCAGAATGATGATGCTGAGTACAAAATGAATGTGACATGCAGGAAGCCGCCTAGATGTAAGCAAGCATCAGAAATGTGAGAAAATTTGTACCTGTGTGGTGCTGATTTGGTACCATGATTTTGGGGCGCAATGTGTAAGGCTGCCTGGACTGATGCATTGCCACACCTGCTGCCCACTGATCGGTTGAGGCTTTGCTTGAGACACATGGTGTTGGCACCATTGATGTGATTGTCAAAATTATCGCCACCATCACCAAATGATTCCTCGTCGCCCTCGACACCGTCATTGACATCTTAAGGTATACAAGTGTTTTTTTGTCACTTTTCTTGATTAGACCCTATATTTGATTGGTGGGTGGTTAGGTAAGGATCAAAGAACAAACATCATGAACATACATGTTTAAAAGAGATTGCACTACATTTTCAAATTCTCTTAACTATCCACACTCAATAGTTTATCCAATTGACATGACCTATGTATTCAGGTAAAGAATCAACAAACATGCACTTTGAATAACCACAACTAAATCAAGAGAGGGCCGTTTTGATGTTGTATCCTAGATTTGCTAATGCAACACAAGTCCCATTGTGTAGATCCAATCGGTAGAAGTTGGAGAACATGAAAAACAAGCCAAATAACACCTACATACCTTAGTATTGTCTTCAAAACTTAGATGCTTGCCACAAAATTCTCTTGCTGATTGATTACGTCGCGTTTTCCTTGACCTCAGATCACACATCAATCAACTCATGATGAGATACTCTTTATGACCAAGCTCCATATTCCTATCCAGCTGATTATGTGGGTGGTGATAAGCAGGCTCAACACAACTTAACTCAAAAGTTGGGCAAAGTGCCACGTGTTGTTTTACTATTGACAACAATGCCACAAAATCTCATGTGTCAACCCCAACATAGTATCGTTTCAGCATCAACGTGTTGAACCTGGGCAGATGCATCTTGGCTTTATCTATGATGATTGTGTTCTCTATCTGTTCTCTAGAATGAAGAAACATGATGGGCAGTGATGCATTTTGTAGGGATTTTCAAGCCAGGCGTGCACAAGGTGAAGGAGACTGGCTGCCCTGGCTGGCTAATTTTTTGACACGAGAATCAGCTCAGGCTCTGCGACCCGTCCTTGAACTGGAACTCCAAGTGCACTCTAATGGTTTCCAAATTCGATGTCTACGTACTGTTACCCAAGCACGTACTTGATGATTGACGATTGCAACAACACCTGCATGACTTATGTGAGCCCAAAAGGGTGCCCACATTTAGTCTTAGACCCTTGAAACGTTAGTTAATGCACTTTGAAGTAGCATGTTACTTCACAAAAATATAAAAAGAGTGAAATGTTAGTCTTAGAAGTACCATGTTGTAAGAGGCTAGGATGTGAGTTGTTATTGTGTTTTTACCTTCGGAAGGATTTGAGTGAATGAGAATAGGTAAGGAGAACTTGGATTGAGTAGTTAGTGAGTAGGCTAGTACAAATGGATGGAGACAACCAAAGTGACTCAAGAGGCAAGTGCATTCGAATTGGGATGAATGGAGGATCACATGGAGCGCACAAGTGGACCACCTCATCATGGCCACTTAATGGGGAAGGTCCAAGGAAGAATGCAAGGTGGAGGATAAGCAAATTCTCAAAGCACCAATCAAATCACGAGTTAAGCATCGTGGTTTGAATTAAGTGGTGAGCAACGATTTGGGAAAGTAAGGGGAGAAAGTTATGGCGGCGGAAAGCGAAGGAGGCTAAGTTTGGGTTGAAGCATCCCAAGTTTGGTAAAGTGTGGTAGGTAGAAAGCCAAGGCTAGTTAAATGTTCGAATTAGGATCCTTGTTGATCATTTGAGGGAGGAAGGCTTAGAAGATAGGATTGGCGCCTACTAAGTAGGAGGAAATCTCAAGGGCTTATCGTGAGCCTTGAGGGTGCTCACCCCCTCAAGCTTACTATATAATCCCTCATTCTTCCCTCACTCATCCTCTCTTTCCTTTGTGCTCCAAGGCACCCCACGAGTTATAAGTGTGGGTGTGAGAAGCCATATTGGAGCACATGTGTGTGCTTAGTTTTTAGTTTGAGAGCCAAGGCTTGTTAGCCTTGAAGAGGGCTTGACCTCTTGGTAGAATTAGTGTTGACGTGAAGGATTTTAAAGTTAATTCATGATTCCAATTTGTGGTACTTAAAGTTCATGTTTTGAATACACGTGGTTGCAAGTTCCATGTTTAAGAGTTGAGCACTTGAGGTTGTGATGAGTGCAAAAATATACTTGTGTGAATTAGTTAGTCTTAGTGAAGTTAGGAAATTCTCTCTCCCCCTCTCCTCTCTAGGATTTTAGGATTTTAGGATTAGAGAAGAATTGTGTGATTAGAAAGGGGTTGTTAGTAGAATTAGGAAAATTAGGTAGGAAGATTAGTTAAGGGCTTGAATAATTAGTGAGGTAGTTGGGGATTACAACTACAAAGTTGTGGGTTCATGAAGGAGCTGGGTTTGTTTAGTTAGAAAGTAAAGAGCTGGGTTTATGAAGGACCTGGGTTTGTTTAGTTAGAAGCTAAGAAGCTGGGTTTACGAAGGAGCTGGGTTTATTTAGTTAGAAGCTAAGGAGTTGGGTTCATGAAGGAGTTGGGTTTATGAAGGAGCTAGGTTTATGTAATTAGAAAGTAAAGAGATGGGTTCATGAAGGAGCTTAGTAGATAGCCTACTTAATTAGCTCATAGACAAGTAGTTAGTTACATTATGCTAGTTAGTGTTATGTGTGGCTTTCACAAGTAAATGTATTTGAGATTGACTATAGAGAATAGTGTTTTTTAACACTTGCATCCTCTCTTTAAAAATAAACCACGTGCACAAATTAATGGAGAATGTGGAGCACTCTCGCGATGGCAAGACAAAGGAAGCAAAGACCAAAGTTAAATCCAAGACCACTTGAAGGGTGAACCTTGCACTATGGACTCATCCAAGTCCAAATCCAATACCGCGGAGGAATGTGAGCCCAAACCCACTACTCGGACTACGGACGCTTAAGGGTGGGGGGTTTGGCCTCACATAATTGGTGCGTCCGCCGGGAGCGAAGCGGAAGGTAGTTACAAGACTTGGAGGCGACTAGGAGACTTGGAGGCAACTAGGAAAAATTGGAGACACAAACTTGAGAGAAGGGAAGGAGCACCCGAAACTCGGTAAGTATTTTCTCTTTGGGTTACATTTGAATTCATTGTATTTCAACTATTCCTTGGAATGAATTGCATTGTCAATTACGCAAATTCATTTTTGAGGAAGGAGCGCGGCGAAGGTACGTCCTCAACCTTTTTGGGGATTTGCTAAGAACTTAAAAGGAACCTATAACCGAGTAGCTCATTAAAACATTAGAGGGTAAATTCACCTTAGGACATCGAACTTTGACACTCACCTCGGGGTGAGTCTCAAAGTTTTGGGAGTTGTCATTTCATGCTCTAGATTAAATTAATATTTCACAAAGTTTATGGTGTTGTTACATTGAGTCACGATTGAGGGGAGTGCTAACTCACAGGGGGATGCGATTGCTCAAGGTATGTTTATTTCTTCAAAGTGAACTCATTAACTAATTAAGGAATGCCTTTTGTACTCGTGATTGTTGTTATCCGTTGTAGAGGGTAATTCCCGAATTGTGGATGGTGTGAGAAGTTGAAGGGTGAAGCCTCGACTTTTAACATAATCTACTCGGAAGGTCACCCCCTCACAATCGGTATTGTGGTGAGTGTTAATTTGCGGGAAGGTGCGGAGGTGATGCTCCGACTTAACCAAAAAATTAACATGAACATGCCTATCCCCTATTGGGATTCTTTCACCTAAGTGGGCTTGCAGGTTCTTTTCCTCACCTCCTAAAAAAATTATAACCACACCAAGACAAGTGAAAATATTAAGAGGGGAATTGCTAGGATTATGTGTGGTCAAGTGAGGGTCGATCGATTCTTATGGAATGCAAGGTAGGACTCGCTCACAAAAACCAAGTTTGATAGTAGGACTAGAGAAATCTACTCGAAAGAGGCGGTCCTCTAAAATCAGTGATAGATTAGAACAAGATAATGTTAGAATAGAGAGTTGTTTGAACGTCGAACCTAGGACTAGGTCAATTCTAGACACCTTAGAACTTGGAGCTCAACTTGAAGAGGAGATCACTCCCTCCAAATTGAGTGGTGAAACTTCTTCGGAAAATTACACACTTAGAGAAGAATTCCCGGTAGAAGTTGATAGGGGATTGTTGAATAGTTCACCGGTCACCATGGCCGAGGAACGGGGGATGGATCCACCACCCATACCCCCAATTCCGCCCATACCTCCTATACCTCCAATAGACCCATTGGTTAGGCCAAGAGGCCTACCAATTGTGGTTCCACAAAATTTAGCGGCGATGGATATACCATCTCATCTCCCTAAATTTTATGGGACCAAGGATGAGGACCCCTCTCGGCACATGGAACGGTATATCGAACGGTTGGCTAGCTTCCTCATAACCGACCCGGGTTATTGGTTAGTGTGGTTTCCTACCACTCTAGAGGGGGAAGCCTATGAATGGTATCGGGATCATGCCGAGGGACATTTTAGGGGATGGGAACAATTACAAAGGGAGTTTCTTAACGAATTTAGGCCGGAAGTGGGTCAAAGTACCGCATTAAGGGCATTGTCATCATTGAAGCAAGGAAGGGAGGAAGAAATTTCGGCTTACATTAGGAGGTTTGATTTAGTGTGCACTAGATTTGTGGGTACCATGCTCAACGACGACACGCTAAAGCAATTTTTCATTCAAGGGTTTTTTAAGTCCGGAACTATTAGGGGTGTTCTAGAAAGGAATCCCTTGACCTTGGCGGATGCCAAGCGTGCGGCTAGAGATATTGAAAACTTGGATAAAGATCACGAAAGGCTATGGAGAAGGGAGGATGAATTGATCCCACAATTCATCCCCATACGCCCTAGGGTGGTAGCGGTAGAACCCGCTAAGTATGAGAACCAAATTCCATATGCCATTGTGGACACCGGCCCCCGACCTTTAGCGGTTAGGGAACCGGCACCTCTTTTGGCACTACCGGCCCCTAGAACGGATCCACACTTGGAGGAGGTTGAGAGAAGACTAGGTGCTAGCCAACTAGGATTCCAAGAGGCTATGATAAAACAAATGCAAAGCCTCACGGATCAAATGTCATTAATGATCCGGAGTCAACAACCGGGGCCTCCACCCCCGGTTGAGTCGGGTAGGCATTCTTCCGGATTATGGTGTGTCCAATGTGGCCAACCGGGCCACACGCGTCAATTTTGTAGAAGTGGACAAAACCGTGACCAAAGAGGAAACGGTAACCCACCTCAACAAAATCAACGAGGTCAAGCGCCACCTCACTATGGAAATGGAAGCAATAGAGGACCACAACCTAGAGGGCAAGGTGGCCAAAATTTAGAGAGGAAGGAATTTCATCCCTTTTGTGGAAGGTGGCACGCTCAAGGACAATGTTGGTCCGAAGGTCAAGAGTTTAATTGTAGCAATTGTGGAGGAAGTCACCCCTCGGATACGTGTCGCCAACCGGACAAAATAATTAATGTCCCTTACCCGGTGGCTAATCCACAACAACAAGCAAGGGATAATATGCGAGGTGCTAGGCCACAAGGAGTACCGGCCAATGAACTTAGGCCACCTAACTTATACTATGACCATAGTAATGCTAGGCAAACTTTTCATCCACCGGCGGGCTTGCAAACTACAACCGGTTACATTCCAATACAAAATAGACAAGGAGTTCCACCTAATGGTAGTAACGGGAGACAAGCGCCTCCAACGGATCCGGGACCATCTAACTCCCAAGATGTTAGGTTCATGGATGGAGTGTTGGAGGCCACATGTGATGACATGCTTCCTCTCCCAACGAGAATTGGAGAGGAGCAAAGTCAATGGCCTCCTCACACCAATGCTATTACATATGAGTTAGTGAAGGGTAAGGGTGTGGTTGAAGAAGCACCTGCACTAGCGGTAACTACTAGGGCTAGGAGAGGGGATGCCCCGTTGGAGGTAGGAATAGGAGAGCAAGGAAATTACTCTTCGGATGAAGAGATTAATCTCTCCGAGTTGGATAGGGTAGCTAGAAGAGCTACTAAGGATGTGGAGAGGGAAAATATAATTTTACAAGATAGGGAGAGGACTAATGCGGTACATGACTTGGATAATAGCGATGTGGGTGAATGGGAAGGACCGGGGGTTCCCGTAGACGAATTCGACGTAGTGGGTAATTCTAAGGTGGAAAGATCTACCGGGTACGACTTGTGGGCGGACCTTAGTACACTCAAGGCGGATATTACTTTCGGCCAACTATTGGAAATTTCACCCACGGCAAGGAAAACATTAAAGGAGGGAATGCCGGTACACAAGAGGATGAGGAAGGTGAAAGCTAAAATAGCCGCTAGGATCCAATCACAAGGTGGAAGAGACGTGAAAGCTATAGAAATAGAAGTTGTTATAGTAGATAAGGTGGTTCCTAATGTGCTAGTCGACGGAGGGAGTAGTCTAAATATACTACCGGAGGATACTATGAAAAAATTGGGACTTGGACTCACGGGGCCTTCACCTTTGGTCATAAATATGGCAAATCAAAGTTCGACTACGCCTTTGGGGATGATCAAGGATTGTAGAATGACTACGGGAGGCGAGGAGTACTTGGTCACCTTCCATGTCATTAAAATGCACTCCAACAAGGACACCTTCCCCATTTTGCTAGGTAGGCCTTGGTTGCGGATGGCGAATGCTATGGTCAATTGGGGTGGACCTAAACCATCCATCACTTATGGTCCGGAGGGTAATAGGGTCATAATGTCCATTGGTTCATTAGAAGGATGGATGAAGAAGGAGATGTATTTGCCATTGGAGAAGGAAATTGATGACTTAAACGAGAATGAGATTGGCAAGGCATTGGTGGGAGTCGTCCATCCCGAAGGTCAAAGGGTTGTTATAGATTCGGGCTCGGGAAGTCTAGGTCCTAATTTTTACAATTATGGGGATAATGGGGATTATGCCCAATGGCTAAGGGAGTACCCCGAGTCCGAGGTTGATGTAATGGTTACATTTCACCAAGTAGGCTTAGGGAGTGAATTTCCTAGTGTTAGTTTAGGAGAGGGCTCATTGTTGGAGCCATGTGAGGTGCTCACCGAGGAAGAGTGGGTTAGCGGTGGGTTAACACCTTGGGTAGATGACGTGGAAGAGGGTGAGGTTAGTTTAATTCATGTAGATGGGACTCAAGAGGAGGATGTGATTATTGAGTCATCGAAATTGGAGGAGCCTTTACATTTCAAGACCACGTCTACGGGGATAGTTGTAGGTCAAGATGTGAAAGATTACCCCAATGTGCCTTCCGATTGGTATCGGAACAAAGAGGAACAAGCACATGTGTCGGAAGCGGATTGGCGGTACGTGGATGTGAAATTAAAGAATGGAAAAACCCGACAAATGAAGATGGGTTCTAAATTGGGGGAGAAAGAGGTTAGGGAGTATAGCAATTTGGTGGATGAGTTTAGTGATACTTTTGCATGGTCCTACGATGAGCTTAAGGGAATTCCTAGGGAAATGGTAGAGCACCGGATTCCTTTAATTCCGGGGGCGAGGCCAATTAGACAAAAGGAGAGGAGGATGAATCCTCAATTGCAATTGTTGGTGAAAGCGGAATTGGAAAGGTTATTGAAGGCCGGGTTTATCAAGCCGGTGGAAATCACGGATTGGGTTTCTCCTATGGTCTTAGTAAAGAAAAAAAATGGGAAATTAAGGGTTTGTGTCGACTATAGGAAATTGAATTCGTGCACACAAAAGGATCACTTCCCCTTACCTTTTATCACCTTGTTGCTTGAGGGGGTTGGAGGTCATTCGCGATATACCTTTATGGATGGGTATGCGGGTTATAATCAAATTTCCATAGCCCTCCAAGATATCCATAAAACGGCTTTTACTACACCTTGGGGTACTTTTGTGTGGGTAGTGATGCCATTTGGGTTATGTAATGCCCCGGCTACTTTCCAACGATTAGTAATGTATATCTTCACCGACTTGTTGTTCAAATCCATGACCGTCTTTGTGGACGATTTTAGCACACAAAGTAATGTGGACGATCACCTACATTGTGTTAGGGAGGCATTGGTTAGGTGTAGGAAGATGAGGTTAGCATTGAACCCGGATAAGACATTTTTGGGAGTGAATAAGGGAGTGTTGTTGGGTTATGTTGTTAGTGAGAAAGGTAGAGAACCCGATCCGGATAAGATTGCGGCCATAAGCGACTTGGCAACTCCAACCAATTCCAAGGGGATCTCTAAGTTGTTAGGACATGTGGGATGGTACCGGGAACTTATTCCTAATTTTTCAAAGATAGCGGTGCCCATTACCCATTTGCTCAAAAAGGATGTCAAATTCGAGTGGACGGATGCTTGTCAAAAAGCCTTTGAGGAATTGCGGGATAGGTTGAGCACCTATCCGGTGTTGATACCACCCAATTGGGGTAAACCTTTTCACGTCTATTGTGATGCTAGTAATGTGGCAATAGGGAGTGCGCTTTGTCAAGCAACGGGAGAAAAAGAGAAGGATCAACCTATAGCTTATGCGAGTAAGCAATTGACCCCCGCCGAAAGAAACTACTCTACAACGGAGAGGGAGTGCCTAGCCATGGTGTTTTCCGTTAAAAAGTTTAGGCATTACCTCATGTGCAACCCGGTTGTATTTTTTGTTGACCACATGGCTATCAAGTATCTAGTTAACAAGGCGGAGTTAAGTGGTAGGTTAGCTAGGTGGGTTTTGTTATTAGAAGAATTCGACTACACGGTGGAATATAAACCGGGTCGTATGCATTTACAAGCGGACCACTTGTCTAGGTTGTCGGAGGAGATAGGAAAAAATCCGGTAAATGATATGTTAGTAGATGATAGCCTCTTTGTGGTCACTTCTACACCGGAGTGGTATGCGGGCATAGTGGAATTTCTAACAACCCACAAGTTGCCCAAAGAGTGGACAAAAGAAGAGAGAAGGAAGGTGAGGGTAAATAGTAGGCAATTTGTTGTAGTGGGCCATAGGTTGTTTAGAAGGGGGTCCGATGGTATTTTACGACGATGCGTGTCAAAAACGGAGGTTGAAGCGATTTTAATCGCTTGCCACGATAGCGCTTGCGGCGGTCACTTCTCGGGTCAACTCACCGGGCAAAAAATACTTAGAGCGGGCTACTTTTGGCCTACACTATTTAAGGACGCCCATGACTATGTAAGGAAATGCGACGCTTGCCAACGGTATGCCCGAAACGACCTTAGAATGGAGATGCCTTTACATGTATCATTACCCTTAATTCCTTTCGAAAAATGGGGCATCGACTATGTGGGTGAGGTCCATCCCCAATCTTCAAAAGGAATGAAATATATTGTGGTGGCAACCGAGTACCTCACCAAGTGGGCGGAAGCCAAAGCGGTGAAGACCGACACGGCGGAACACGCGGCAACATTTATGTACGAAAACATAATTTCGCGGTTCGGGGTGCCGAAGATCCTAGTAAGCGATAGGGGTACTCACTTTTTGAATGACTTGATTCGAGAGATGACAGAGAAATTTAAAATTGATCACCGGAAGACTACTCCCTACCACCCACAAACCAATGGACAAACGGAAAGGGTTAACGGAATTTTGGTGAGTATACTACGCAAGACGGTTATAGACTCAAAGCGGGATTGGGATACGAAACTAACGGCGGCACTTTGGGCATACCGTACAACCTATAAGGTAACTACGCGTGCTACACCATTTTCCTTAGTCTATGGTCTTGAAGCGACACTACCAATCGAATATGAAGTCGAGTCACTTAGGGTGGCCGTGAGTACGAGACTTACCGAAAGTCAATCCTTACGAAATCGACTAACCGATTTGGAAGCACTTAACGAAGGGAGGAGAATGGCGGCTCAACATATTGAGGCAATCCAAAGAAGGAGAAAGATTACTTTCGACAAACGACATGAGAGAAGGGCCCTAACACCGGGAATGATGGTCATGATTCAAGACGCACGAAAGCTTGAATTTCTGGCGAAATTCGATGCAATATGGTTAGGACCTTACCTTGTCTATGAGGTCTTTCCTAATAATTCAATTCAATTGGAAACGTTGAATGGTGAGCTCTTTCCTACCCGTACATCGGGAAGTAGATGTAAGGAGTACCGAGCTTGACTAGGCAACTTACCCTTGGAGCAAGAGATGTTTGGATTCATCCCCCGATGGTCGCCAATTATGTGAGCCCAAAAGGGTGCCCACATTTAGTCTTAGACCCTTGAAACGTTAGTTAATGCACTTTGAAGTAGCATGTTACTTCACAAAAATATAAAAAGAGTGAAATGTTAGTCTTAGAAGTACCATGTTGTAAGAGGCTAGGATGTGAGTTGTTATTGTGTTTTTACCTTCGGAAGGATTTGAGTGAATGAGAATAGGTAAGGAGAACTTGGATTGAGTAGTTAGTGAGTAGGCTAGTACAAATGGATGGAGACAACCAAAGTGACTCAAGAGGCAAGTGCATTCGAATTGGGATGAATGGAGGATCACATGGAGCGCACAAGTGGACCACCTCATCATGGCCACTTAATGGGGAAGGTCCAAGGAAGAATGCAAGGTGGAGGATAAGCAAATTCTCAAAGCACCAATCAAATCACGAGTTAAGCATCGTGGTTTGAATTAAGTGGTGAGCAACGATTTGGGAAAGTAAGGGGAGAAAGTTATGGCGGCGGAAAGCGAAGGAGGCTAAGTTTGGGTTGAAGCATCCCAAGTTTGGTAAAGTGTGGTAGGTAGAAAGCCAAGGCTAGTTAAATGTTCGAATTAGGATCCTTGTTGATCATTTGAGGGAGGAAGGCTTAGAAGATAGGATTGGCGCCTACTAAGTAGGAGGAAATCTCAAGGGCTTATCGTGAGCCTTGAGGGTGCTCACCCCCTCAAGCTTACTATATAATCCCTCATTCTTCCCTCACTCATCCTCTCTTTCCTTTGTGCTCCAAGGCACCCCACGAGTTATAAGTGTGGGTGTGAGAAGCCATATTGGAGCACATGTGTGTGCTTAGTTTTTAGTTTGAGAGCCAAGGCTTGTTAGCCTTGAAGAGGGCTTGACCTCTTGGTAGAATTAGTGTTGACGTGAAGGATTTTAAAGTTAATTCATGATTCCAATTTGTGGTACTTAAAGTTCATGTTTTGAATACACGTGGTTGCAAGTTCCATGTTTAAGAGTTGAGCACTTGAGGTTGTGATGAGTGCAAAAATATACTTGTGTGAATTAGTTAGTCTTAGTGAAGTTAGGAAATTCTCTCTCCCCCTCTCCTCTCTAGGATTTTAGGATTTTAGGATTAGAGAAGAATTGTGTGATTAGAAAGGGGTTGTTAGTAGAATTAGGAAAATTAGGTAGGAAGATTAGTTAAGGGCTTGAATAATTAGTGAGGTAGTTGGGGATTACAACTACAAAGTTGTGGGTTCATGAAGGAGCTGGGTTTGTTTAGTTAGAAAGTAAAGAGCTGGGTTTATGAAGGACCTGGGTTTGTTTAGTTAGAAGCTAAGAAGCTGGGTTTACGAAGGAGCTGGGTTTATTTAGTTAGAAGCTAAGGAGTTGGGTTCATGAAGGAGTTGGGTTTATGAAGGAGCTAGGTTTATGTAATTAGAAAGTAAAGAGATGGGTTCATGAAGGAGCTTAGTAGATAGCCTACTTAATTAGCTCATAGACAAGTAGTTAGTTACATTATGCTAGTTAGTGTTATGTGTGGCTTTCACAAGTAAATGTATTTGAGATTGACTATAGAGAATAGTGTTTTTTAACACTTGCATCCTCTCTTTAAAAATAAACCACGTGCACAAATTAATGGAGAATGTGGAGCACTCTCGCGATGGCAAGACAAAGGAAGCAAAGACCAAAGTTAAATCCAAGACCACTTGAAGGGTGAACCTTGCACTATGGACTCATCCAAGTCCAAATCCAATACCGCGGAGGAATGTGAGCCCAAACCCACTACTCGGACTACGGACGCTTAAGGGTGGGGGGTTTGGCCTCACAACTTACATACCTTAAGACTAAAGAAACTCCAAAATCAAACAATCTTATTACTTGAGAGTAAAGTCTTAGACTTAATGAGTTTACATTAGAGTTTGATTCCAAAGTGTGAGAAAATGAAGTGATGTTAATGTGACATCATTTTATCGTCAAATTTGGTGGTACTTACTCAAGAAAACACTCCACCTAATTTGAGAAATCAAACTTCAGGGTAGGGTCCAATGTTGAGCCCAAAAATAAGGACCATTAACGACTTGGGTGTTTTGGATCCAAGTTTCCTGGACCGGGACTCCAATGTAAACCTACTCTAGGAGTTGAAAACTTGATGAGTACATATGACTTTGAACTCAAGTATTATGTTTTTTTAACAACAGTCTTAGAGAATGGCTTTTAGTACAATAATTGTAGGGAAAATTACATTGTTTATATGCATTGCATCTTGCTTGAAATTATTGTTGTCATAGGAGCCATTTTGCATGTGTGGCCTATCCGTGTGAAATCCATTTGACCCATTTTGAAGACCCTACAACACAACCAAAATACATGCGCTCTCTTAGTATTTTAGGTGCCAATTTTTTCAATCATCAATTACACGAGACCCACAAAGTGTCTTAGTTATAGTTTAAAATTGTTGTTGTTTTGACTCTTACGTTTATATTGCTCCCTTGGTTTTGCTTAAGTTGCGTGTCTTCATATGCTTGTTGTGTTGGCGCCCTCAAGTTGCTTGCGTGGTTTTTGGTGCATCGGGAATAACGCACTTGGCATATAATTTCCCTACAATGACCAAAGCATCGTTATTCCCCCACTTCCTTCTTTATTGCCTACATTTTTGAGGTTTCTGGTGCCTAGAATATTACATGGTATTTCTATTTAGTTCTGTAGGCCTAAGAAGTATCGAGGAATTGTACTTCTAGAAATCTTGGTGGATTCCTACATATTTAGCTTGAATTATGATTGCCATATGCTATCATCAAGGCACATGTGAACCCGCCTTCACTTGGAAAGGGAGAAAGCATCATCATTTGAATGATGTTGGGTGCAAGCATAGTAAAGTGGACCAAAAAAGTGCTCTGGTATATGAAAGCCATGATTTTCTTGGTCAAACGCCTATAAGTAGTAGAAAAATGTTGTTTAAAATATATTATTTTTCATGATGACCTCTATTGTTAAGTTAGGTACTCAAATATAGAATATCAATATGAGATCTTCAAAACCTATCATCAAAAGTGATGCGTAAAAGCAACTGACTAAATATAGTTTTGAACGTAGATTTCATGACCTTAAATATTTTGAACTTGGAATTTCTTTTCATATTCCTTGAATTCATTATAAACTTGAGGTCATCGTAATTTTTTTTCAAAAATTCATCAATTTAATGTAATGTAATTTTATTTTAAACAAGTTTTTGACAATTATCTTTTCAATGACACCCACTTGCACCACCACTTGCACCGTCTTCTAAAATACATATACGTTGTTTGAAATTGTTTTTTGTGAACATAAATTGCTTGGATTTGTAGATTCATATGTTTTCTAAATGTTTATGAATTTTTATTTCATAAAATTCAAAGTTAATATATTGTTTTGGATCACTTTCACTTAACCTGAGCAAGGATCAAGAGCTGTCCACTTTACCGTGCTTGCACCCTGTTATGGTCTCATTTATGCAATAAAAGAGCATAAATAGTTATATTCATCCATCAAATTGTAACATGAACAATTACGATCATAACGTGGTCAAGGTAAATTGCAAATTATTTACCATGGGCAATGTGGCATGCATCTGGGGTCCTTGTTGAGGTTGAGGTACCCCGTGTTGTTGGTGAGGCATCCTCATTTGGGAATTATCCTAAAGTTACAATAATCCGTGAGTTGCCAACATTGGATAGATCATTTTCAAGTATTTCTTTAAACCATTCATCACAATCATGCATACCATAGTTACAAGCCTCTACAACATCTTCACAAATGGAACACAAAGCCTAACACATAAAATCAAGAAATTTCATCGAATTTAATTTGTCTTTGATAATTTTGAAATTAGAAATGATATGTAAAGACTAACTAAACCCCTAAATGCCCAATCACTTTTTTGCTTTTATAGATTGATTAGAAACTTTGACTTTTTGGTCTCTGAAGACATTTCACCTTTCTACAAAGTTGTGGATGATTAATAAATAAATCACGTCTATACAAATTTAATCCACTCAAGCTAACTGTCACCAAAAATCCTCCACCCTTCGATTTCGTCCTAGTCCGAGTGGAAAAGTTTATAATGACATGTAGAGACTTCTCTCTTTGTAACCCAATATATAATTCCAATCTACCCTTGGAATATACACAACTTGATTAACACCACACTATGTAATTTTACATTCCTTAATGTCGGGCAAGGTTATATCCTTAGCCTTTTCTAATGTCCACCCGGCCGCTTTGGCCACGCATGCCTTCAAAGATATCCCTCTTGTGAATCGAGTCCTTGCCGTCGACTCCACACTACTACATGAGTTCTCGCTTATTGATTCCGTGCTATCACATGTCATCGTGGTTGATTCCGTATTGGTATATGACACTTCGCTTGTGGATTCCATGAGCACATAGGCTTTAAATACAAGTATTAAAAAATACTTATATACTTATCCTTGCCCTTCCTTCTCTAAGTTCTTCTTGATGTAAATCTCTATCAATGTCTTCCTACTAAACTTCAAAATAGTATAACTCCCACCCAACTTATGTTCTTCAAGTGAAATTTGGTACACTTGTTAAGTACCTTATCAAAAATCTCCACACCAAATTTTGGCACAAACAGAGTTCATATGCAAAAGTTATGCATGAAATTCTAACTCTAACTACTTAGTATGAATGTTGTGATAAAGCATCCGGTCATTAAAACTCTAATAACTTCCAACTCCTATGTCCAATCAATCTAAAATTTTGACACAAGATAGATATATAAGTTCAGAAGGTAGTGTCAAATTTTGGTATCCATATCTATAACCCTCTAAGAGATACATATTTTCAAACCTTGTTGCTTTGTTCCTAGACACCCTCCCCTTCAACTTTTAATAACTCTTTCATCCCAATGACTGAAGCTCTCAAATTTTTACCACAACTCCCATACTTTATAATAAACAATCCCTCAAATTTTCATACCCATTGAACACTTTGATCATCCATAATTGACAAATCTCTCACTATAAAGTTCTGCTCAAGTTCATAACTAATAAAACACTACAAGTAATGCACCTAGTACAATCTAGTCACTCTAAATGCCACAAGTTTAAACAAGTTTGAACTCTCTCACTTCAATATGAATCTCAATGCAACAAGTTGAAGTTTACAATCAAACTCCAAATTCCTTAAACCCAATCTACTTCTAACAAGAGGTCAATCCCTCTTCAAGGCTAAATAGCCTTGGCTCTTCTCCTAAGAACTAAGCACACACATGTGCTCCTATCTTGCTTCCCACACACCCACACTTATAACCCGTGGGGTGCTTAAGGAGCACGAAGGAAAGAGAGGATGAATGAGGGAAGAATGAGGGATCATATAGTGAGTTGAGAGGGAGAGAGGACATGAGATAAAGATAGGGTGAGAGGATTAGAACCTCCAATCACAACCCCTTAACCTTCTCCTTCTAAGTAGGGACTCATCCCATGCACAAGGCTCTCGATAAGCCTTCGAAATCTCCTCCTACTTTGTAGGTTCTCATCTTATTTCCTAAGCCTTCCTCCCTCAAATGATCAACAAATATCCTAATTCAAACATTTAACTAACTTTGGCTTTCTACCTACCACACTTTACCAAGGTATGTCCTCATACTACTTAAATCCACTCCACACAAGCCTAATGCTTCAAACTTAGCTTTCTTCAAGCTTCACTCTTTTTATATTTTTGTAAATAATCATAAATCAACAAAACACTACTTGTAATGTTTTACAAGTGTTAACAACACATGTGGACATCAATTTGGGCTCACACTAACCCCATGCATGACCTCAAAGTCCCAAAAAACGGTTGAAAACAACCCCTTTGGGCATTTAGGGATTAAGTACATACATGATAGCGAGCTATTTGTTCATGGGGCACTTGATTTTGGAAGGGGGACCCCTAGGGCATGTTTGGTATATTTTGAAAATCATTCCCCCTTGCCATTGCATTGCACAAAAAAACAAATTCCAAAATACACAAGAATGCACATAAGAGCATCATGATTCATATTTAATAAACGTAATGTGCTTGAGATCAAACATTAAAAAGTCAGATGTTTAACTAAGCTTCTTTCACATAGATATAAATCATCACAACTTCAAGAAGTTCAAAGTTAATATTCCTTACTTGTTATCCACAAAATTGTTTGCTATATTATTGATTCCATGTGAGGATTGACTTTGCAAATACAATCATAAAATGAATAATAGATTGCTTTGCAAGTGATTTTAGATAAATGTGGGTGGTCCTTTCTATATGGATGAACCTTAAATAGTTTCTAGCAAATTTGCATATATTTGGAAGAAAAGAAAGGGAATCTATGAATGACTCACTTCAAAACATAAACACATTGACTCCAAAAATTAACAAGTTGAACTCTCATGGTTGTCATCTTGAATTTGGCCACAACTAGATATTAATATACATAGAAGTAGATTGGTGAAATAAAGAAACCCAATGATAGTGTCCATTCAAGACTAAGTCCATCTTATGGCAAAAAATAAACATTTTGGCCAGTTGTTGTATAAAAATGTTCTACTAGGTATAAGGCAGAAATACGAAAAATGGTGAAAATAAACTGATTCGGCCGGAAATAGTGGCTTGAAAATTGTGCAAGATTTTTTCAGTGATGGAGTAAAGGACATGATGAGGAATGCAAGTTGTTTGTAATTTTATTCCTTGTAAATAATTAGTTACATTTTTTCAAAGAGGCAAGTAAGTCAAACCCCCTACTTGTATAGTAGAGTCTCCCTAATTTGAGCATCAAAATTGGGTCCGTGTTGTTGCCGGGTTGCACTTCTCAACAAATATACTGATTCGGCCAAAAAGAGTGGCTTGAAAATCGTGCAAGATTTTTCAGTGATGGAGTAAAGGAAATGATGAGGAATGCAAGTTGTTTGTAATTTTATTCCTTGTAAATAATTGGTTACATTTTTTCAAAGAGGCAAGTAAGTCAAACCCCCTACTTGTATAGTAGAGTCTCCTTAATTTGAGCATCAAAATTGGGTCCGTGTTGTTGCCGGGTTGCACTTCTCAACAAATATACTGATTCGGCCAAAAAGAGTGGCTTGAAAATTGTGCAAGATTTTTTCAGTGATGGAGTAAAGGAAATAATGAGGAATGCAAGTTGTTTGTAATTTTATTCCTTGTAAATAATTATTTACATTTTTTCAAAGAGGCAAGTAAGTCAAACCCCCTACTTGTATAGTAGAGTCTCCCTAATTTGAGCATCAAAATTGGGTCCGTGTTGTTGCCGGGTCGCACTTCTCAACAAATATACTGATTCGGCCAAAAAGAGTGGCTTGAAAATTGTGCAAGATTTTTCAGTGATGGAGTAAAGGAAATGATGAGGAATCATGCAAGTTGTTTGTAATTTTATTCCTTGTAAATAATTAGTTACATTTTTTCAAAGAGGCAAGTAAGTCAAACCCCCTACTTGTATAGTAGAGTCTCCCTAATTTGAGCATCAAAATTGGGTCCGTGTTGTTGCCGGGTCGCACTTCTCAACAAATATACTGATTCGGCCAAAAAGAGTGGCTTGAAAATTGTGCAAGATTTTTCAGTGATGGAGTAAAGGAAATGATGAGGAATCATGCAAGTTGTTTGTAATTTTATTCCTTGTAAATAATTAGTTACATTTTTTCAAAGAGGCAAGTAAGTCAAACCCCCTACTTGTATAGTAGAGTCTCCCTAATTTGAGCATCAAAATTGGGTCCGTGTTGTTGCCGGGTCGCACTTGTGAACAAGTGGGAGCGGTGTGATCTTCGAGCTTTGAGTTATTTGTAGGTGGAAGATCGATTGTTGTGGTCTAGTTTGTTTTGGTTGTGGTGCGGTGCGGTGATCAGTCTTTTGAGTTGGAGTTGGACATGGAGGTGAGTGCAGAAAGGAAAACACGTTGTGTTGGCCAGGTTGGAGAGGAGCGCCAATGTGTTCTCGACTAGAACGGGGGTGGATGTGTAGGTTGTTCTGCTCTGCGCGAGTTGACGATGTCCTGCAGTTATATATGTCAAGTGGTTGTGGTTACGCGTATTGTTACAAACGCTAGATTTCTTTCACCATCGGGTGGGGGATGGGAACCAATATGAGGGAGTTATAGGGTTCTCTGAGTGGAAGTGGATGTGCCAAGATCCTTGTATGACATGACTTAGGGGGGCTTGATCACCTGCAAACCGTTTCTCAGTTTCTTAGAACAGTTGGTACTCTAGCCTTCGAATATGTGATACTCTTCTTTCTCTCTACTATGACGGTACAAAAGTGTCCGAGGGGGTTCAGACCATTTCACGACCTAGTCTTAGCGAAGTTGTAAGGGGAGCGAGGAAATGGGCTCCCCTACTTTTTTACTCTCTCGTGCAGATGGTTCGAAATTATTCCATGATTTGAACACTCAAATTGTATACTTTAAGTCTGCTTCCACACACCTGAGTGAGGACTTCAAGCCCGGAGGACAGTTCCTGTAGAAAGTGTTATATCTCGAAATCATCGCACTGCAGTCACTTTAAAAATTAGTAATGATGAGGACATGGTTCATGAGGCTATAGATAGAGTAGCGTGTCGATGGGAAGTTTGTATTGCTCTTCTTACAGAATGATCGATTGCGATGATTGAAGTTGCGTGAATTTGTTTTTAATGTCTCCCCGGTGTGGGTTTCACAGATCCTTGTCGGGAATATTGAATTTGTGATCGTTGACGTGTACTTTCAAAACTGAGATCATTGGTTGTGGAGGAAGCCAACAGTGAAGTAGCAACGCATGAACTGGGGTGGTCCAACTTTGAAACAATTTGACACTTTCTTGCGTTAAGTGAAAGGGGACTTCTTTTGATTAGGTAAGAGACTATTCGTGGGGCCTTTTCCGTCCAGCAACGCCAGTCCTGACCACGGGTTCGAGTGACTAGTTCGGATTTCCTTTCAGGTTGATGATGATGGTTTTGGCTACCTGCAAAAATACAGAGAAAAGTCTGTTCTTGTAGGATGTTTGATCGGAAATCTACTATCGGAGTAGTCTGTTTGTCATCGGTGCGGGTGGCCTTGAAAAATGCAGTTTGGGCTACAACTTGTGGGCTCAGGTGAGTTTTGTTCTCGTGTGGATTTAGTGTAGCTTGGTGAGGGCTGTGGAGTAAGCAAATATGAATCAGGGATTGGTGTGTTTTGCTATGTGGTCGGGTTGGGGTGGAGCTTCTGTAGGGATGAATGAAGGAAAGGTCGTATCTAATGGGGCTTTGGTCAACACTAAGAGAAGTGTTTTGTCAGTGTCTCAAAAGAGTTGGGATCTACTTGGTTTCTCGTTGATTGTTTAGACATTTGTACAGAGGATGTGTGCTTTGGTTAGTAGAAATTTTCATTCTGAACGCCTAGTCGCTAGAATCCTGCCTTGAGTCCGTCTTCTTGGCCCAAAGGCAGACCTTTCAACTTGTTTTTGTTCTTGGTTACAATTACGTGACAGTTCCTTGGGGCCATTCATCGTAGCAACACCTAGTCAATACCTATCTATTTTAAAGCTATCTTTGCAAGTGACTGCAAGCGTGTATGTAGGAAATTCGAAGCGGATTGCAGGCTCCGAAAGAAAGTGACTTTATGGACATTTGTGAATTTTGTGTCTCCCTAATTTTATTACTTCATCAAGTACTTGTAACTTAATTGTGTTCTTGATTGAGTTGTGGCCATGGCCAGTCAGCGACATGTGAAGTATGGAGCATGTTGTTCAGTAGACTCAATTGAATTGAATGTATTTGAATCCACTGCTCTGCCAATTGTGAAAGATAGGACAACCATCTGTTACAAGGACCCTAGAAATTGTACAACCTTGAACCCTATATTGTTCACTTGGTTTTTTTATAGTGTGTTGTTCTAACATCAAATCAATCAACTCTAGACACATGATGTATTGGAACATGTATTGGAAAATCAGGAATTTGTGTTCTAGTAGCTGATTCTGGATTCCTTGCACAACATGGAGGTATAGATATCAACATACACTCATAGTTGATGTTCATCTTCATATGAGTATTAATAGTGCAAGCATTTTCTATATGCTAGCCATATGCTGTCACTAAAAAATTTCTACATCTAATTATGTCTTCCAGGCGTACAATTTAAGACATCCCAGCTGAGATCATCATTGTTCAACCTAAGGGCTGTATGATTCTTTGAGAAGGGATCAAAGTTGTGGCAGGTAGTTTCCCTCTTCTAGGTGGTGCTGAAGGAGATGGTGCCAATGTGTTCTTGACTACGGTGGCTTTTTTGAACGGGGGTGGATGTGTAGGTTGTTCTGCTCTGCGCGAATTGATGATGTCCTGCAGTTATATATCTCAAGTGATCGTGGTTATGCGTATTGTTACGAACACTAAATTTCTTTGAGCATCAGGTCTTCTTTGAACAAGGGTGTTCCAACTTTAAAGCAACTTGATACTTTCTTGCGTTTAGTGAAAGGGGATTTCTTTTGATCAGGTGAGAGATTATTCATGGGGCCTTTTCCATGGAGGTATAGATATCAACATACATTCACAGTTGATTGTTCATCTTCGTATGCGTATTAATAGTGGAGGCATTTACTATATGCTAGCCGAATGCTACGACTAATTTTTTTTGCATCTAATCGTGTTTTCCAGGCGTACATTTCAAGACATCACAGCTGTGATCATCATTGTACAACCCGTGTGATGTACGATTCTTTGAGAAGGGAGCAAAGTTGTGGCAAGTAGGTATCCTCTTCTAGGTGGTGCTGAAGGAGATGGCGCCGGACTTCAAGGTGAGCATTCTTAGATGTTTAGACTTATGACGAGTTTGTTAGTTTCAAATCATTTGAAGACGTATGTTGCCATTTTGGTTCAATCGTCTACTCGTTTGGTTCGTCTAGATGAGGGTTTCCAGTACTTACTTGTGTTATTTATGTTGTTGTGAAGGGTTGCCTTTGTGGAAGGTATCATGGATATACCTTATCTGTAACAAAACTTTATTTCTTTGGCATGAACCACCCAACCAAGAGATAAGATAAAAGCCCTTTACTCTTGCGCAAGAGCCCTTTATATACCTCCCCACCATGCGCGGTTGTCTTAAATTTAACTGAAGTAAAAAGCAAGTTCAACTATAATGAACTCTATGCTTTTACTTTAAACTCATTCTAGACTACCGTTATCTTAGTTCTAGTCAACATGTACCAATAGTGGCCCATGTTACACTCCGGTTGACTTAAGTTTAATTGAAGTAAAAAGCAAGTTCAACTATAATGAACTCTATGCTTTTACTTTAAACTCATTCTAGACTACCGTTATCTTAGTTCTAGTCAACATGCACCAATAGTGGCCCATGTGTCATTGTCATGAAAAAGTTGGGATTTATGTGGGTTTTATGTTTGGTGTTGGTAGTTATTCAGACATGTGTGCGCTTGGCTAGTGGGAATTTGCATATTGAGCACTCAGTCACTAGAATCTTGCCCAAGTTCGTCTTGGTCCAAAGTTGAATCTATAACTTGCTTTTGTTCCTCGGCATAGTATTGTTACAATCCCTTGGGGCCACTCATCGTATTACTTCCATTGGCCCATAGGCAACCTGCTCTCGTGCTCTGGTTGTTGCTCTTAAACAAGTTATGGACTAAGGATCTTGTTGGTGATAGCTCAGGCAATGTTGTGATGGTGCACAACCATAGCAAATGCTTGTCGGCTAGCTATGGAACAATCTATAATATTGCCATTGCTTGTAAAAACCATTATGTATCAATGTCATAGGTTGTAAGATCAAAGTGCCAACCACAAGTGTGGCAAGCTTCCTCGTAGATGCCCGATGAAATGGGCTCATTAGTGCAACCTTTTGAATAGTGTGACTTATTTTGTCGATTTGGCATTCGAAATCATTTGAGAAAAAATCAAGTTCAACTATTTGAACAACTCCATGTGTATTCTCCATGTGAGCATATCCTCTACTGTAGATATTAGGGTTTAATATGCTAAGCATGATTGAAAATAGTAATCTTCTTGCTTATATCCCCTGTAATTTATTGTTTATGATGGTTTTTGTCTACCATTACATTTACTATCACAATAATAGTATTGGTTTTGAACATTTATGAAAAGTTTGGAAATTGGTGTTGGTCAAATTGATTAGCCATTTATTGCAGTGGAAAGATCCACAAGCCTTGTTGAGGGGAGCTTTTGCATTGTGCATCAGCTAAGTTCCTAGGGAAGGAGATGGAACAAGTCATATGGTAGGAAGATCATTCCATAGTGCAGTAAGATCACTCATAAGCAAGAATATAATATATGTTGGGCTCGTGCAAGAGTGAACCCAACAGTAGGAGTTTGACATTTAAGCACATATAAGTTCCAGAAAGCACACCATTGTGTTGTCTCCTATGATTTTGTTAAAACTTAGAGTGGTGCTCATGCTCATAGGAGTTATGATAATGTGGTCATGTTGTCACTTGTCCCTTGAAGGTGTGGCAAAGAAAGATATATTAAATTATTGGAATTGTGCATTCCAACATTCCCAAACATGGTGACTAGGCATTATCAAGGAGAATGTGTGCTCATCATTTTTGGACATTCATGTCTTGAGGACATGGACACTAGAAGCCCCTTATGTTCTTTTCTCACTTCTTTGTCTTTGACAATTTGTTTGATTTGTGTTGGAAGTTAAAATCATTTTGGTCTGATATTCTCTTATGTGCATATTATAATATTAGGATCTCCATAGCCATCTTCAATTAATTTGAGATATGTGAGTTTATTGTGTTAATTTGTTAGTGTCTATGAAAAGTTGGGATCTATGTGGGTTGTACACCTTTGTTTTTCCTAGGTTGTTTGGACATTCGTGGAGAGGATAAGTGTTCTTGGTGAGTGGAAATTTGCATTCTTAGTTGCTAGAATCTTGGTTGAGTCATATTTTTTGGCCCAAAGGCAAACCTATCGGTTTTCAATTGTTCCTGGGCATAGTTTTGTTACAATTCCCTAGGGTTGCTCATCGTAATATCTTTGATCTCCTCACAGTCAAGCTCCTCTCATGTTGTAAACTCATGTTGCCCTCAAACAAGCTAGGGAGTAAGGATCTTGTAATGTTGTAATCTTCAGGCAATGTTGTGATGTTGGAAATCCATAATCGAATGGTTGTCAACTAGATGTGGAATAACCTATTGTAATGCTATTGCTTGGAGGAAATATTATGTATCGTCGAAATAGGTTGTAAGATCGAGTCCCAAGCCAATTGTCAGTAGGAGTTTGCAAGTGTAGATGTCTGAAAAGCTTGAATGGGTGAATCGGATCCAACGTATTTAACCCTTAAAGGACGAAGGGGCTTGATGAATGACCTATATGCACATTCTTTTTGTTTTTGCTTGAATTTGAAACGCAAAAACAAATTTATCTTTAGTGGTATGAAACTTCATATAGTAATTATCTAATGTGAGGGAGGAAGAAGAATAATACATATATGGGATATTGATGATCAACATACATATTATGTATATGCTTCCACGATGTGTATTTGAATCAATAACATTACACTAGACTTTAAAAGTGCATTTGAAGAGAGAATTACATAGGGTCGCTTTTCAAACAATTGTCCAAAAATGGATGTATGTAACTTAAACACACGTTTTTATACACGGGGGTTAAGGTGTTAACTTGCGATACCAAGTTACTATGGTAAAGTTAATTTCACTTAGACAAGTGGATCCAGGTGAGTGTATGTGCTATTGTGAAGACTAGGGTGTTAGATGTTTTTTTATTATTACCAACAATGACTTGGTTACTTATTTACCAATAGAATATTTTCTTGTAGCAATTTTAGTCCAATATGAAATTCAATATTACAATATTTGTAATATATTCATGAAATGTTGGGCGATTAGTATTGTCACATTGAGCCAATTTAGTGTAGTTGAAGTGAATGGGAAAGATTCACATACCTTATTGAAGGAACTTTTGCATTTTGTGTATAGTCACATTGATTAGACAATTTAGTGCAATTGGAATCCTAAGCTAGGAATGTTCTTAAAGTCAAAGGAAGTCGTCTGGTAGGGAGATCATTCCACCCTGCAACAAGATCTCCTTAAACTAAGAATTTAAGATTTGTCAAGCAAATACAAACTATAAAATAAACAACACTATGTAGACATTGTGCAAAGCTAGCTAGTGATGACCAACTTGATAGCCTACAGTAACGATGTCTCTGAGACATAGATATACAAATATTGTGATTTTTATTGTTTCTTAGCGGGTGAGCATTTAGAGGTAGGCTATTGCAAGTAGAGGCATCTCTTGACAAAATCAATAGTTGTAAATCTTTGATTATGTTGGTTAATTTCATTGTTGTAGTTCTTTAAGAAAAGGTGAATTGTGTAGTTCAACTCTCAGTTTTGAAATTTTGCTAATCAAGATGTGTGCATAGTTGAAGGAAAACATTGTGCCTTGTCATGGTTAACAATGTGTGTTGTCATGTGGAAAAGGCTAAAGCTTTAAAGGAGAATTGTCATTGTAGAATGGACTATATATGTATGCTTTCAGTTAAGCATATTGTATTGATTTCAGTTTGAAGAGGTTGTGGTTGGTAGGTTGAATATCATTCACTAGCTTCATACAAATATGACATATGAGGTTCTAAGTTTGCTTAGCTTGACGACGTTTGTAGTTTTACTCTCGTCAAAGAATAATCTTTTTCTTTTTCTTTTTTCCCTTTTTTCTTTTAGGTGTCTTGCATATTGGTATATTACATAATTATATTAATTTGTCATGTTTTGTGTATGATTTTCCAGGAATATATTCAAAGTATGATTTGATGGAAGACGGACGAATAAGTGGTTGTTATAGTTTATGAAAATGACAAATATACAAGGCTTACTAGAGGAAGTTACAAACTTCCTTGAGGTAGAGAAGAAACTAGAGGTTTTGAATAGTAGGCAATGCAAGAATTTGTTGGTGAATATTCAAAATGGTGTGGAAACAATTCAAAGCATGATCGATGATTCTTATGGGGCGGATGTGTTCCACCAAGTAGAGCAAGAGGTGCTTGGTATTATGAAGAAAGCAAGGTATATGGTTGAAGAATGTTGCAAGGTTGATGATTGGTGTCGAGTGGTCATAATGCAACTTAATAACAAAGAATCATTCAGAGAACTTCTCTTGGACTTTGAGTATTGTTTCCACACAATGTGCGAAATATTTTGCCTATCTTTTCCCAATCGTGAAGTTGAAATCCGAGATATGGAAAAGTCTACAACATTCTACCCAACATCCATTGATGACGTTGAGCAAGACCAAAATGCAATATTTGAACGACTTTCCATGCAAGTCAATTTGTGTAGAATTGATAATTGCAAAGATCATTGCATGCTTTTGCGATATTTAATGGAACGAATAAAGGGGTTGCAAAAGGCTATGGGTGGTGAATTAGATAGCATTATCTTTCCATATATCTTTGAACCCCCTAAGTATGGGAGGATACCTAAGCCTTTGGGTAAGGGGGGGTTTGGGAGTGTATACTCAACCCAATGGTTAGGATTTGAAACTGCTACAAAGGTTATCAAAGTTGATAACCCCAAGCATGAAAGAACTGTTTGGAAAGAGGCTAGTATTTTGGGCGGATTGAATCATCCCAACATCATCAAGTTTTTTTGTTGTGGCTTATCAACGGAAATTGACACACATGCAGGAGAAAGTAAAAGATTTGAAATCGTCATGGAACGAGGAATTTTGAGCTTATCAAGTTTTTTGGAAGAAGGTATGCTCACAGAAGCCATGGTAGTTGACATTATGATACAAATTGCAAGTGGAATGTGCTATCTTCATGACATGAAAGTGGCGCATCGTGATTTGAAGCCCGATAATGTTATATTGACTTCAATGAGTGGTTCAACAATGGAATATGTGCATGTGAAGATACTTGATTTTGGGATTTCAAAGATTGAAGTGAAAAACTCCCCACAAGTGCCTACAAATGAAGGTTGTTTTGGTACTTGTGGATATATGGCACCTGAAGCTCATACAAAACGAACTTCGGAGGTAGACGCATTTAAAACGGATGTGTTTAGTTTTGGCATGATGTGCTATGAGATTGTTTCAAACAAGAGACCTTACACTGGAAAGATGTTACGTGACTATGTGAGGTTTTTGAAAAATGAAAGACCAGAGTTACCCAAAACTTGCTCTGAAGATTTGAAATCATTGATACATGAATGTTGGTCTTCAGAACCTTTGGATAGGCCCACATTTCTTGACATCTCTAAGAAGTTAAGAAAATTGAAAAATGATGCTATGCTCAAGGTTGCCAGTGATGTGAGAGTGGCTGGAATTTTCCATGAGTCCACAACTCCTAGCAATTCTATTGGATATTCAAAGCGATGGTGGACAATGGTCAAACATAAACTCCATGGACTCAATATATGGCCAATTCTTCTATTGTGGCAAATGTTTATCACCTTTGCTCAATGGTTGCCACGTCACTTACCAAATTTCTTGGAGATAGATTCCATTTCGTCATCAAGTGCTCAAGAGGATTCAAACATCACAACATCAAATAAAATGCCTTATGAGGTAAGCATTGAATTAGGTCAACCTTCATTGTCAAACTTTTAGTAGGAGTCTAAAGGTTGTGCATTGTGACTTTATTGTTAACACTTAATTAAAATTGGAATTTCTTGGCATTCTTCTAGTGAGGTTTGTTACATGTCAATTAAAGTTTTCATTTGGCATTTTATGTAGGTCACTAAGGTCACAAAGCGAATCTCCAAATTGATCGGTCTCAAAGGAAAGATATTGGAATTGGAGAAGCAACTTCACCACCTTGGTAGTTTGGGGATTGTTGGCATGGGTGGAATTGGCAAGTCAACTTTGGCAAACGCTCTAAGCAGCCACATCTCCCACGAATTTGGTGCGACATGCTTTGTAGGTGACTTCACATCTGGAAGTTGTACCATTCACGTGAAACACAAACTACAAGATGTGAAAGAGCCATCTCAAACCAAAACATTGAAAGAAGGACACAAATTTTTGAAACAATTGCAAGAGACGAAAAAAATCCTTATTGTTTTGGACAATGTGGGCAATGCAAGGCAACTGGAAGTACTATTGGGTGATCGCACATGTCTTGATGTTAATGGTAGCAAACTAATTGCTACTTCCCGTAGTTGGGAGTCTTTGAAACGACATGTGCTTATAGTTGGTAAAGTAGATATGGAGACCCTTGACAAAGAACAATCCAAAGAATTATTTTCTATCCATGCATTTGTGACCAAACAACCATGTTTGCCATATTTGGAACATGTAGTAGAGAAGATTGTAAAAGCTTGTGATGGGCTTCCTTTGAGTTTGGAGGTGATGGGTAGTTATTTATATGGAGAAAAGAGGTTGAGAATATGGGAGCGAACTTTACAAAGGTTGTTGAGGGCAAGACATGATGGGAGCATAGATGGGAAAATATGGGAAACATTGAGGATTAGCTTTGATGAACTAGGTGAGAAAGAAAAAAGTATGTTTTTAGACATAACTTGTTTCTTTTCCAAGGACTCGTGGACTAGTGATTGGATTCATACAAAAGCAACACTACTAAGAATGTTTCATGATGACGTCGAAAGTACCCAGCAAACATTGAAAAATCTACAAGACAAATCATTGGTGAAATTTGACGAAAGTGGCGAATTGGATATACATGATCAATTGCGTGATATGGGCCGCATGATTGTTGAGAAAAAGTTTCAACAAACTCGAGTTTGGAATTTGTCTTTAACAACATTCCTCAAATATTGGAATCACAAGGTATGACGCATAATGTAAATGAAGTTGTTCATTCTTTGGTACTTTGTTAAAATATGGTGATAATTATACTAGAGAATTAATTGCATGTGGTGTTGTACTTGCAGAGCATAGAACTTGTGGAAGGCCTTTCATTTACTACATTTGAAAGGAATAATTTTGCATTTCAAACAAATGTAAGTGTGAACACTATGAAAAACCTACGATTCTTGAGTGTTTGGAATTGTGAACATATCGACGTACTTTTAGCTATGATTAGCAAAACTGTAACATTGAAATGGTTGAGGATCCATTTTTCAACTCTACATGACAACATTTTAGAGCAACATACATCCTTCATCAACAAATTCATGAACGTTGTTGAAGACCATCTTCAACAATTAGGCGTACTTGAACTATTCAAAATCATAATTTGCACACCCGCTATTTTTCAAAATTTCCAACCTAAATTCTTGAAAGAATTATCTTTCATAGAGTGCACATTCCCACAAGGGGAATTTCCAGTTGGCCTTGGAAACTTAGAATTGGAAGCACTCCACATTTATCACTGCAAATATTTGAAAACAATACCCAAAGACATAATCCACTTGACATCTCTAGTCAAATTGGACATCTCAAGATGCAAGAGCTTGGAGGAGTTTCCTTCCGGAATATACACTCTCAAGGCTTTGGAGGTATTAGCATTCCATGGATGCAAATCTTTGAGGAAAATACCGGAAGGGTTGGGGGGGTTGACTTGTTTGAAGGAATTGAACATGTCGGATTGCGTGGCCCTTGAGGAGTTCCCTTCCGGAATATGCACTCTCAAGGCTTTGGAGGAATTACTATTCCATAGATGCAAATCTTTCAAGAGAATACCGGAAGGGTTGGAGGGGTTGACTTGTCTGAAGATATTGCGCATGTGGGATTGTGAGGCCCTAGAGGAGTTCCCTTCCGGAATATGCACTCTCAAGGCTTTGAAGGAATTAACATTCAATGGATGCAAAGCTTTGAGGAAAATACCGGAAGGGTTGGGGGGGTTGACTTGTTTGAAGACATTGTACATGTCAAGTTGCAGGGCCTTAGAGGAGTTCCCTTCCGGAATATGTACTCTCAAGGCTTTGGAGGTATTATCATTCCGTGGATGCAAATCTTTGAAGAAAACATCAGAAGGGTTCGGGGGGTTGACTTCTTTGAAAAAATTGTACATGTGGGATTGTGAGGCCCTTGAGGAGTTCCCTTCCGGAATATGCACTCTCAAGGCTTTGGAGGAATTAACATTCTTTGGATGCAAATCTTTGAAGAAAATACCGGAAGGGTTGGGGGGGTTGACTTGTTTGAAGAAATTGTACATGGGGGATTGCGAGGCCCTAGAGGAATTCCCTTCTGGAATATGCACTCTTAAGGCTTTGGAGGAATTATCATTCAATGGATGCAAATCTTTGAGGAGACTACCAGAAGGGTTGGGGGGGCTGACTTCTTTGAAGATTCTAGGCATGTGGGATTGTGAGGCCCTGGAGGAGTTTCCTTCCGGATTATGCACTCTCAAGGCTTTGGAGGTATTATCATTCCGTGGATGCAAATCTTTGAGGAAAATACCAGATGGTTTGGGGGGTTTGACTTGTTTGAAGATACTGGGCATGTGGGATTGTGAGGCCTTGGATGAGTTCCCTTCAGGAATATGCACTCTCAAAGCTTTGGAGGAATTATCATTCTTTGGATGTAAATCTTTGAGGAAACTACCAGAAGGGTTGGGGGGGTTGACTTGTTTGAAGATACTGAGCATGTGGGATTGTGAGGCCTTGGAGGAGTTCCCTTCAGGAATATGCACTCTCAAGGCTTTGGAGAGATTAGCATTCAATGGATGCAAATCTTTGAGGAAACCACCGGAAGGGTTGGGGGGGTTGACTTGTTTAAAGATACTGCACATGTGGAATTGTGAGTCCTTGGAGGAATTCCCTTCCGGAATATGCACTCTCAAGGCTTTGGAGGAATTAGCATTCTTTGGATGCAAATCATTGAGGAAACTACCTGAAGGGTTGGGGGGGTTGACTTGTTTGAGAAAATTGTACATGCAGGATTGCAAGACCCTGGAGGAGTTCCCTTCCGGAATATGCACTCTCAAGGCATTGGAGAGATTAGCATTCAATGGATGCAAATCTTTGAGGAAACTACCTGAAGGGTTGGGGGGGTTGACTTGTTTGAAGACATTGTACATGTGGGATTGTGAGGCCCTGGAGGAGTTTCCTTTAGGAATATGCACTCTCAAGGCTTTAGAGGGATTAGCATTCAATGGATGCAAATCATTGAAGAAACTACAGGAAGGGTTGGAGGGGTTGACTTGTTTGAAGATATTGCGCATGTCGGATTGTGAGGCATTGGAGGAGTTCCCTTCCGGAATATGCACTCTCAAGGCTTTGGAGGAATTACTATTCCATAGATGCAAATCTTTGAGGAAACTACCGGAAGGGTTGGGGGGGTTGACTTGTTTGAAGAAATTGGACATGTCGGATTGGAAGGCATTGGAGGAGTTCCCTTCCGGAATATGCACTCTCAAGGCTTTGGAGGAATTAACGTTCTTTGGATGCAAATCTTTGAGGAAACTACCAGAAGGATTGGGGGGGTTGACTTGTTTGAAGAAATTGTACATGTCAGATTGCGAGGCATTGGAGGAGTTCCCTTCCGGAATATGCACTCTCAAGGCTTTGGAGGAATTACTATTCCATAGATGCAAATCTTTGAGGAAACTACCGGAAGGGTTGGGGGGGTTGACTTGTTTGGAGAAATTGTACATGTCGGATTGCGAGGCATTGGAGGAGTTCCCTTCCGGAATATGCACTCTCAAGGCTTTGAAGGAATTACTATTCCATAGATGCAAATCTTTGAGGAAACTACCGGAAGGGTTGGGGGGGTTGACTTGTTTGAAGAAATTGGACATGTCGAATTGCAAGGCATTGGAGGAGTTCCCTTCTGGAATATGCACTCTCAAGGCTTTGGAGGAATTAACGTTATTTGGATGCAAATCTTTGAGGAAACTACCAGAAGGATTGGGGGGGTTGACTTGTTTGAAGAAATTGTACATGTCGGATTGCGAGGCCCTGGAGGAGTTCCCTTCCGGAATATGTATTCTCAAGGCTTTGGAGGTATTATCATTCCATGGATGCAAATCCTTGAGGAAAATACCGGAAGGGTTGGGGGGCTTGACTTGTTTGAAGATATTGCGCATGTCGGATTGCGAGGCCCTAGAGGAGTTTCCTTCCGGAATATGCACTCTCAAGGCTTTGGAGGAATTAGCATTCTTTGGATGTAAATCTTTGAGGAAACTACCAGAAGGGTTGGGGGGGTTGACTTGTTTGAAGACATTGTACATGTGGGATTGTGAGGCCCTAGAGGAGTTCCCTTCCGGAATATGTATTCTCAAGGCTTTGGAGGTATTATCATTCCATGGATGCAAATCCTTGAGGAAACTACCGGAAGGGTTGGGGGGGTTGACTTGTTTGAAGAAATTGTACATGTCGGATTGCGAGGCATTGGAGGAGTTCCCTTCCGGAATATGCACTCTCAAGGCTTTGGAGGAATTACTATTCCATAGATGCAAATCTTTGAGGAAAATACCGGAAGGGTTGGGGGAGTTGGCTTTGTTTAAAGATATTGCCGATGTGGGATAGTGATTTCGTGGAGAAGTTTATTTTTTGAATATGCACTCTCAAGGCTTCAGAGGAATTAACATTCAAACGATTCAAATTTTTGAGGGATATACTAGAAGGGTTGGGTGGATTGACTTGTTTAAAGGTATTACGCGTCCGGGATTAGATGCTCTAGAGGAGTTTCCTTCCGAAATATGCAATCTCAAGGCTTTGGTTGAATTAGCATTCAATGGATGCAAATCTTTGAGGAAAATACCGGAAGGGTTGGGAAGGTTGACTTGTTTAAGAAAATTGTACATGTGGGATTACGAGCTCTTAGAAGAGTTTCCTTCCAAAATATACACTTTCCTAGCTTGGAGGAATTAAGATTCAATGGATTCAAATCATTGAGGAAAATACTGGGAGGGTTGCGGGGGTTGACTGTTTGAAGACATTGTGCATGTGGGATTGCAAGGCATTGGAGGAGTTTCCTTTGGAATATGCACTCCCAAGGCTTGGAGGAATTAGCATTAAATGGATGCAAGTTTTTGAGGAAAATATATGTTTTCTTCTATGTTTTTTTCTAAGTTTTTGTGGGGTGATTAAAAGAGCCGTTTGTGTTTCTACATTGTTGTGGGTTTTAATTTTAATGGGTGTATATGGTGATATTTTTTTGGTTATGGTATGGCTTGTGGTGATATTTGTTATTGGTCTTGTGGGGGGTAAACTTTGGGGATGGTTTTTGAATGTTTGAATACATGATGTTGTGTTTTGTCAGTGTTGGTTTGACTGGGAATCTTTCTATGTGAATGTTGTAGGCTTCATGTACAATGCATTAGGTTGGGTGTGGTTTGTGTAGGGCATGGGGGATTTTGTTGCTTAGGGATGCGTAGTATGGAGGTGTTGGAGGGTTTTGATTGTTGGTAGTATTTTGGCCATTCCGATGTTGGGTCACATTTGAAGGAGTGGGGGCGTACGATGACTAGGGTGTGTACATCTGGGTGTTGGTTTAGGTGGAGTTGTTGTGCGCACCTCTCTTTGTGGTTGACTATGAGGATGGTGATTGTGTTGGCATCTTCCTTGGCTACCATTCTTGCCTAGTGTATTGCTTCAACGGTTATGCTATGGTCCGTTGGGTGGGCTAGTCCATTACCTAGCCATTTTGATGATTTGGCATGTTTAGTGGATCGAAAGATGATGTCCGTGGTGTGTAGAGAGTTGTAGTGTTCGAATTGTGTTCCCCACATGTTAGTGGGCATGAGAGTCAAGTACTAGGAGTGTGTTGTGCGAAGGATTCTATGAGAAATTTCATAATTGCGGGGTGTAGTGCGTGGTGTTGATTGGCCGTTTTTTATGGTATTTTGTTCTTTTCTTTGGCATGACCGATATGTAGAGTTGGGCAAGCCAAAGGAATTTGGCATTGAAGTCTTGGGTGGGGGTTGTAGGAATTTGGTAAGTTGTGGTAAATTGTTATTGGAGAATATATCCCATAGCCATTGTAGTCTTTCTATGGTGATTGTGGCGACATAGATTCCATTTTGGACAAATATGGGGGCTTCCATGTTGTGGATGTGTATTGTGGGTTTGTTTGTGAGGATGTTTTCATTTGAGTTTCATTCTTGGATTTTTAGTGTAAGGTTAGTGAGTGGAGTGGTGGGCTTATGAAGCAAGTATCTTTGGATTGGACGTGGTTAAGGCAATTTCTAAATGCTTTGAATGTTTGCAATATATAGTTCTTGTTATTGTGGTTGTTGAGTAAGAGTAGGTTGTGGTCTAACCATGATGTTGTCATGGTTATATAGGTTTGCTTTTCTCTCCATTTGAGGGTGTCTCCATGTGGGGTTTGCCATTGGCACATGTATAGTTGTTTTGATGGATCGTGCTCCCCATTTGTTTGTCTAATGGTGGTTTCGATGTCCGTAATTTAGTTGATTTGCATTCCGAAGATGGCATGTGTTTGAGTGGTATTTGGAGTAACATGTGATTTATTTTTTAGGAAGTATTTGTATTATGATCCCAAAGTCTTCAGTGAAGAGGTGGGTGAGATGTTTGCTATGATGCTACGCATGTTACAAATTTATTTTGCTAGGTTGTTGAGGACTTTGTCTAGTTTATTGAATGTTTCGTTTAGAGAGAGGACCACGTAGTATGCATAGGTGATGCATGGTTTAAACACAATGTTTAGTATTTTATCTTGTTTTGAGCCTAGGTGGGGAGGTCATTAAGAGTTTTTCCATATTTTATTTTGTAAGCTTTGTTTGTGGTTATTTCTTCTTGGGATTATTCACTTTAGAGGGGGAACCAAATGTATCCCTAGATATGTGTAGAGTTTGTTTTGGGAGAGAATAGAAAAATGTTTTTTTTTTTAGGTGATGCTTTGGGCTTGGATGTACGCTTTAAGGATATTTGGTTTGAGTTTTGATTTGGTGGGGGAGCTTGTGATGGTGCATGTGTAGAGGTTGAGGTCCATGTGGGCCCATTTTGTGAACTATTGGACTTCATGGATCTATGGTTGGAGGTGTTTAATGTCATACTTCTTTAACACATCTTAGAATGTGCAATTCAATATTGATAGACTCACCTTCACATGCATTTAAAACATATCATCTAAATATGCACCCTAAAGCAAGTGGTGCTCAAGTCCACTCATTCTTAGAAATTGTCATATTATTCTTGCTTTGCTTATTCTACAACCTACAACAATAAAAAAAACATCATCTTGGCATTTTGTTGATGAACAAGCACTTATGCCAATAATAATATGCCAAGGATGATATGTTTCACAACCATAAAGACAACAAGAACACAAAAATTGTGTTTTCTTCCCATGACCATGCCAAAGAATCTGTGAGAAAAAAATGAACTCTAAGATTTCAAGTGATTAAGTGAATAAATGAATAAATGTAGGTTTGGGACTTGTACTTGGGACTCTGCCCTTCACATATGGCACCCTGTGGTGATAATCGCTACTCCAAGCGAAATAACAATCCAGAAGATTGGCCGGATGGATGTACTATTCTAGTGTTTCCAAGTAATGACCTTTTAATTCATGTAATGCAGAATACTAATGCAGAACACCAATGTAGAACACTGATATTGAAGATTAATGCAGAACATAATGCAGAAGACAAATGCAAAGTCTAATGTAGAAGACTAATGCAGAATATTAATGCAAAACACTGACGCAGAGCCTAACGCATAACCTAATACAGAGAAATAATGCAGAACATAATGCAAGAGAGTAAGGTAGAAGAGTAATATAAAAGACTAATATAAAAGACTAATGCAGAGAACTAATGTAGAACTGTCACCAAAAATCCTTCACCCTTCGATTTCGTCCTAGCCCGAGTGGAAAAGTTTATAATGACATGTAGAGACTTCTCTCTTTGTAACCCAATATATAATTCCAATCTACCCTTGGAATATGCACAACTTGATTAACACCACACTATGTAATTTTACATTCCTTAATGTCGGGCAAGGTTATATCCTTAGCCTTTTCTAATGTCCACCCGGCCGCTTTGGCCACGCATGCCTTCAAAGATAACCCTCTTGTGAATCGAGTCCTTGCCGTCGACTCCATACTACTACATGAGTTCTCGCTTATTGATTCCGTGCTATCACATGTCATCGTGGTTGATTCCGTATTGGTACATGACACTTCGCTTGTGGATTCCATGAGCACATAGGCTTTAAATACAAGTATTAAAAAATATTTACATACTTATCCTTGCCCTTCCTTCTCTAAGTTCTTCTTGATGTAAATCTCTATCAATGTCTTCCTACTAAACTTCAAAATAGTATAACTCCCACCCAACTTATGTTCTTCAAGTGAAATTTGGTGCACTTGTTAAGTCCTTATCAAAAATCTCCACACCAAATTTTGGCACAAACAGAGTTCATATGCAAAAGTTATGCATGAAATTCTAACTCTAACTACTTAGTATGAATGCTGTGATAAAGCATCCGGTCATTAAAACTCTAATAACTTCCAACTCCTACGTCCAATCAATCTAAAATTTTGACACAAGATAGATATATAAGTTCAGAAAGTAGTGTCAAATTTTGGTATCCATATCTATAACCCTCTAAGAGATACATATTTTCAAACCTTGTTGCTTTGTTCTTAGACACCCTCCCCTTCAACTTTTAATAACTCTTTCATCCCAATGACTGAAGCTCTCAAATTTTTACCACAACTCTCATACTTTATAATAAACAATCCCTCAAATTTTCATACCCATTGAACACTCTGATCATCCATAATTGACAAATCTCTCACTATAAAGTTCTGCTCAAGTTCATAACTAATAAAACACTACAAGTAATGCACCTAGTACAATCTAGTCACTCTAAATGCCACAAGTTTAAACAAGTTTGAACTCTCTCACTTCAATATGGATCTCAATGCAACAAGTTGAAGTTTACAATCAAACTCCAAATTCCTTAAACCCAATCTACTTCTAACAAGAGGTCAATCCCTCTTCAAGGCTAAATAGCCTTGGCTCTTCTCCTAAGAACTAAGCACACACATGTGCTCCTATCTTGCTTCCCACACACCCACACTTATAACCCGTGGGGTGCTTAAGGAGCACGAAGGAAAGAGAGGATGAGTGAGGGAAGAATGAGGGATTATATAGTGAGTTGAAAGGGAGAGAGGGCATGAGATAAGGATAGGGTGAGAGGATTAGAGCCTCCAATCACAACCCCTTAACCTTCTCCTTCTAAGTAGGGACTCATCCCATGCACAAGGCTCTCGATAAGCCTTCGAAATCTCCTCCTACTTTGTAGGCTCTCATCTTATCTCCTAAGCCTTTCTCCCTCAAATGATCAACAAAGATCCTAATTCAAACATTTAACTAACCTTGGCTTTCTACCTACCACATTTTATCAAGGTATGTCCTCATACTACTTAAGTCCACTCCACACAAGCCTAATGCTTCAAACTTAGCTTTCTTCAAGCTTCACTCTTTTTATATTTTTGTGAATAATCATAAATCAACAAAACACTACTTGTAATGTTTTACAATTTTTAACAACACATGTGGGCATCAATTTGGGCTCACAAGAACATAATGCAAAAGACTATGCGGAGGCTAATGCAAAAATAATGCAAAGGCTAATGCAGAATTAATGTAAAGACGAATGCAGAACCTAATGTAAAAGACTAATATAGAAAATTAATCTGTATTAGTTTTACATTATTTCTGTATCAACCTCCGCATTAATCTTCTGTATTATGTATAGTATCAATCCTCTGTATTAGTTTTCTATATATATATTAAGGCAGAAACTAATGGAACAAGAGGTGAAGTCAAAACTTATACAACCAATAATTTATGATATCAAAATTAATGTTATTTGGCAATAACATAACTCTTCAAAATAGGTAAAAAACCCTTTTATTCAATATTTATGGAGTTTATAAATATTTTTGTCCAACATTCCTATTCTCATCTTCCTACAACTCTTTGTATCTACCTATATAGAGAGGAAAAAGAGAGATCCTCCTAACCGTAAGAGTGAGAGAGTGAGGAGTGAGCCTCCGTGCTCTCCTTCGTGGGACTACCCCTTTCCACCACAAAGCCTTACCGGCCGTAGATCTAGTCAAACCTACATCTAATGGTTGGCATCTACGGCCGCCACCACCTTAGCCACCATTTTCTAAACCTCTAGATCCAACAGCTGGCATCAACAGTCGCCACCACCCTAGCCACATTTCTCTAAATCCCTAGATCCAACAGTTAGCATCAACGGCCGCAACCATCCTAGCCACCATTCCCTAAATCCCTAGATCGAACAGTTGGCATCTACGGCCGCCACCACCCTAGCCACCATTTTCTAAACCCCTAGATTCAACGGTCTTCATTCGCCACACATTAGATCCAACGGCCTTCATCCACTTGATGTCCTCATCCGTTCGTCATCATCCTCCATTTGTCTCCGTTCGTTGTCGTCGTCCATTCGTCGTTGTCCTACGTTGTTCTTCGCTATCATTTGTTATTTTTCGTTATCCTTCGTTGTCATTCGCTAACCTTTGTCTAAATTTCTTCATACTAACTAGTTAACCTTAATCTAATTCTAACTACTAATTGTTTTTTCTAAATAAACCACGAATCTTAATCCAACCGCAAGCGGTTTGGTTAATTTACGCGGATAAATAATAAGATGCCTCTAAAAGGATAAAAAATAATTGAGAAGGTTCTACGCACACATGCGTAATAACTTATTCTCTGTATCCACCTATAGATTATTCATGCTTTAACACTAGCTCAACTTAAGATAGCGTCAGTCAACGTAACCAACCGGATTCGAACCCGGGTTGGTCCAAACCTAATACCAGTTTCTTACACAACTCGCATCCATAGGCGGATGTCCCAAAATCTAGTAGCCACCTATATATTGATTATTTCTAATAACTAACTTCCTTGTTTTTATAGGCCGTGAGCCTTAACTCAATCCGCGAGCAATTTGAGTAGTTCATACACCCCAAGTCTAATAAATTGCATTTTTGTTCCATTTTATACTCACTTCAAAGGCCCATGAAGTTGGCACTTTCATCTCTAAGTGGGACTTTGTAAAATAGAACTTTGAACATAATATAAAGAAATTGTTACTTATCCCCACACAAAAGATGGAACATGATGTAAATGGGTAGTACAAACCCATAACCTATATGGGTCTAGTCACGATTGGAACACTACTTTTGGGATAAAGAAATTAAGGACTACGTCGCATTGGATGCTGACGTTTAAGGTATTATTATTTACATTAGGGGAGGAATGGACTCAAAAGGTTGTTACCCTTGTAATATCCCAAAAATCCCTTTCTTAGTATTTAGGGTACCGTATTACAAGGGCGTACCTAGTTGCTCACATGGCACATAAGGTGCCACATGGTTTTGGACCTAGGGTCCAAGCCAATGGAGTCATGCTTAGTTGGATGTCATTGTGTGGGAGTTCTGTGGGTACGCGGTAGTGGCCAGTACATGGAGGAGGACGACGTTGATTCGCTTCCACTACGTTTTGCACAAACAGAGAAGTAGGACGATGCACTATGTGTGAGTACATTGCATCATACCATGGAGCTCCTATTCGGCGGTAAAGAGGGTAGGCAAGGACCAAGTAGGGAGTTAGATCCAAATGTTCCTCAATTTTGGAGCAAAAAATACACAACTATGTGTGGGTGGTTGGGGCCACCAATTTTCAATTCGTGTTTGGCTGCTCTCAAGGATTCTACTGTAGCAAGTCTAATTCTATCTACGCGTTGCAAAGAACTTAGTTCGGTGGCACCTAGTGCAACCATGATGTCAAGGAGGCCCAAGGGCAAGATTCATTCCATTGTGGTGCACAACACGCACAATGCAGATGGCTAATGGATAATTCGATATTGGATCATGGGTGACGCTGAATCCTGGGACATCTAGGCTTTGGACAAGAGATGCCCGTTTGCATGGTGGACCAACTCTCAGAGGTGCATACAAAGGGCAAATAGTTGATTGGAAATTTAAAGTAGGAAATGTTGGTCGTGATGTTACCAGCAACCCTCAAGTTGAATCCATATTGATTGAATGGGCTTATGCTCCACGGCAAACGCAGTTGGATCCCAATATGGTTGTGCAAAGACCCAAGTGCAATTGTAAGTGTTGTTGATTTGATGTAGTTACACTCCTGATTTTGTATTGGTGTCAATTGAATACATGGGTTGGTTGTAGCTTGTTATTGCCAACAAACTAAACTATAATTTGTTTCTTGCAGATGTGTATGCATTGTATTTTGAGGATTGGGTGGACCCACATTCACTCCTTGGAGTTATAGTTGTGCTCCACACAAAAATTGGGGAGGCCCAAAGGAATTGGGGAGAGCCCACTATGACCTACTTGAAAATGGAATTTTCTATTGTGCTAACACATATGTTCCAGCCACCCCAGGGCAATTGTATGGTCACATGGAGCCTATAGAGTTGCCGTCATTTGATGATCTTGCCTGGCCATTACCGGATATGCATTGTAGTGAGACATTTAGAGCCAAATTTTATTATGATTTCAAAGGAGTTACCAAGGCAAGGACTGGTAGTAGCATGGGCCACTTGCAATGGTTTCTACCAATGCATGTGATGGTAGACCTATTTCATGTCGTCCAAAACCTCCAACGAACTCCAACCATGGTTGTTGTCACTGGACCAGATGAGGAATTGTTTTCTAGTTTGATGGACCCAGGGTGGCACTCAAAAATCCATTGTGGCAAAGATATAATCAATTGCGTGGTGGCTAAGCATACTGTCAAATTTAGGTGAGGAAAATATGTAAGTTCATGTGTTCATATCTTCAAACCATTGGTTACAACACGCATTGGGCTAGGGAACCTAATGTTGGTATGATGCAAAATGCAGGTATCACGTGGGGAGGAGCATGTTATATGTTAATTTTCAGTATGGTAGACTTCGTCTATTGGGAGATGGCAGTACTTGGGAGCACATTGGCCAAGTGCACAATGAAGTTATGGTGGAAGTGAAGCTGGTTTTTGACAATCGAGAGATTGGAACTATTGAGGTGGGGAAAACATGGCCACTTCACCATATTCGCGAGGAAACACGCATAATAACTCTTTGTGAGATGAAGCATAATTGTAGCCCTAATCTAGGCTTCACCAACTTCGTGGCCATGGTAGCACACACTTGGAAGTAGTGTCCGGGGAGATTTTTGGGCATAATCGGTCAAGATCCTAGTGTTTCCAAGTCCAACTAGTTACATATTAACACATTTCAGTTGTTCTTTATTAATTTGAGGTATATTCTCTATATTCCTCCAAAACGATGAGCAATTCTCCTAACGTCTTGAACTTCAACCAGTTATTTCTCAAACTCAACCGGTTCATCTATAACTAGCGGTCAGTTCTCCCGGTTCATTGCTTGGAAGGCGGGCAAGCTCCTGAAAGCCATGAGTTCATGTCACAGAACAATTGTCGTCCACGAGTATACAATGAAAATGCCCACTACAGCATGTGGGACAGAAAGGAGTTCCTTGTGGCAACTTTTGAGAGACTCGAATCGCATTTGTGGCCTGTACTGATCTGGGATTCCACACAATCGCAATGGGCATCTGGCACCATGATCACCAAGCAACATTATTGCTCTGGAAATCGGCAGCTTCGGAGAGTTGGTTCAAAGATTTAAGGTATGTGGCCCTATTGTGGGCACTTCCAACTCCACAGGTAACTTTGGCTGTTGGATTGGATCAGGAACGGTTAGCAATTGCAAGTCCCGAACATTGTCATTTCAAGTTTAAAGAGAATCATAGTCAAGACGTAAAAGTAAGAAGAGGTCAGAGTGGAGATTCTTTCTCTTCTAAGAGTGACTTTCCATGTAGGCTGCTCGCCACTAGTTTCTAGATAATAGTGGGTTGAAGTTGTTTTCATGTAGATAAGCACAAGTTGCCAACGCTCATGGCCTACTAGAATGTGGAGGGTAGACATATCCCACTAGACTTCCATGTGGCCACTAAAGCACTTTTTAACCTACAAGTGTCAATCACTAAAAGATTTAAAGACCAATGATCTAGAACTCCATCTTTAGTAACCTAGAGGAGGAGATTAGTAGGTGCACCCAGATTTGAGAAGATGAGAGTTAGCATTGGCACATACCCACCCTACCCCACTAGATTTCATTTACATTTGGGTGAGTTTGTCCTTATTCCCACTAGAATCTAGTGGGCAAGCAGCCTACATGGAAGCTCACCCTTAGGGTTTACATAGGCCCTCCCTATCATCTTAGGATTTCAATTCAGGATGGCATCCATATTTTGTTGAGCACATAGTCCAATCTCATTCTAGTTAACAATTTGGTACTTTGCATGTTTCACTCGCACAATGGTTTGGCATATTATGCTCAATTTGACAAAGAAATGTAACCCATGCCAATATTGCAGTAGAAAAACATGTATTGCTTCTATTGGCTCTGTTGAGTTGTGAGTGTTTTGTACTGTTCACACTAAATGCATGAGTTAACTACAACACGCACAATCTGAAGCTTACACAATGCACCAGTGCACAACACCTATGTTTAGGGTATGTTTACCTATTATTCGCCACTGCTTCCAATAGTGGATCACCCTTAACAATATCCCATACGTGTTTAGACAAATGTGAGTGAAACTGTCAAAACAGTAATGTTACTAAGTGGACTCAGAGGGTGCTATTCCCTTTTTGCCAGGACTGAGAAACTTTACTAACTCGTGGGGGTTTTCTGATTTTCTGTTCTGTGAAATCATGCATGTAACATTGTGTAAAAATTCAGTGTAGTGTGAGAATTTCAAGGAGTTAGCAAATTGTCGAAATTTCGTAACCATCAATGAAGCAATTTCAATTACAACTACTTTAGCTGAGTTGAGGTTGTGTTCGATGAATGTCCCAACTACAGACCTCATCGGCTTCCACATCACAGGTTGTGTAGGATTGACAAATCATAATCCTACATTTGCAAGGACCCAGGCTTTCCACCTAATTACAATCAACAGCTCATAAAGCCATATATCCTATGAAAACATATCCCCTCGGAGAGAAATGCATGTGCACATGATATGCTACCGAAATGACCTATTTGCATCTAATAATCTACACCTTTCATACACAAGCTCGAGCTTTTATTCGTTTTGATGACTTTGATCATGTTCAATGAAGTAAAGAGCCTCCTCCCGTGTAATCACATCAACACGACTTACACGATTCTTGTGTGTCACTCCATAGACTCTGTCTGCAACTTTCACGAGCTCTGGCCTGAAAGTGGTGGTAATGAATTGTGTGCTCGCAGCATCCGCCTGGCGTTTGATCATGTCTAATGTTCAAGTCAAGGAACCCAGAAGATTAGTCAAACTCAAATCTACAGCAAGAGTTATCTCCAATGAGGAGATACAAAGCGCAAACAGGTGTCCTAAGAAAGATTACATTTTCAAGAGTTCAAAAGCAACTAGCTATACAGCCACTGGACAGTTGATATGATAGATAACATGGCATCATGCACAAAATTTCTGTAACAAAATAATCTGAAGAGGATACTGCCCACTGCAGTTCTGTACTGTGGATCAAGTGCAGCATCGATCTCATCAAAGAGGTAGAAAGGAGCAGGATCACATCGTTGGATTGCAAAGATGAGTGTCAGAGCAACCACTGTTTTCTGACCACCTGATAGCTGCTTCATGGACTGGGTTTCTCCTTGACCAGTAAAAGATACCTGCCCAACACATTGAGTGTAAGCATGTAATGCAAGTCTGAACCACCATGACAGAAAGTGAAAATTGTTTGGAAAAATGACTTTGTATCTTAACTTCCAATAACATTTGTGAAGTTATTCGATGCCAAAAAGAAAAGAAAACAGGTTTTCACCCCAGAAAGTGTCTCCGAGTGGAGATATGAAACCAATCAATAATGAGAGGGCACACCCACACACACACACACACAGATATATATATATATATATAGAGAGAGAGAGAGAGAGAGAGAGAGAGAGAGAGAGAGAGAGAGAGAGATGTTACCTTGACCTTTACACCAACATATTTCTCACGACGAACTTCATTATCACCATTTGGAGCTTCATCCTCATCTGCATCATCATCGGCTTCATCTGCCTGCAACACAAAATAATGGTTTATAATTGAACATTGTCCACAGTAGAACAAAACATCAGTTCAAAAAACACATTGCCCCAAGTAAATGTGAATGTAAAAGTTTCAAGTTTTCTACCTTGCGTTTGGTCATCATCACCAAGCTGCCGTGGCCACCAGGTACTAACTCAGAGAAGGCTTCCTTGAAGAACTTCGCCACTCCCTTGAATGTCCTTTCAATCGATTCATCTTTTCGGTGATCAAGAACAGATATGAGTTCCCTGATTTTCTGCAATCAGTAAAAGTTCCATCTGATATTTAAGATCACCCAATTGTACATCTTTTGACACCATTGGCATATCCACTGTACAGAATAGACTTTATTATGATATCCAAACACTAATAGAAAGGGTGACAAGAGATCCTTTGGTAAAACAACATACCAACATGGCAGAAATGGAAGTCTGACTAAATAGTCAATGATTACTATTTCATGACAACTGTAGCTGATCAGGCTTAGCCCAAAAAGACTGCTAACCAAAACACAGTGGACTCTATCCTGAATTTTCAGGAATGAGCAAAAGTTATTTGTAGTATGAAATTTCACTAAAGACCAAGTATTATAACAAGTACTTTTCATTTCAATCGATCACATATATTTCCAGGTGTTTTCTTTGATAGAGTATTTTACTATATTCGACATTTTTATCACAAAAGCTGCAGATAAACACACTTATCCTGACATACTTTATCTATTTCTCTGGAATTGTATGGATATATCAACAAAAACCAGACAATAAAGCTCCTAATTTGATTTCTAGACATCAGGAAAACAGATGCTTTCCAGACCAGAAAGAGATAGACCAAAACTCACAATCTGCATTGATACAACTATGCAGTCCTTCAACAATTGAACTAGAGCTTATAGGCCTACCTCATCACCACTATCAAGTTCTGCCTGACGTTTGTGCAGCTCCTCACGTTGTTCCGTGAAATTCACATATTGGTCAAGGGCTTTCTTGTTAACATGACTATAGTTCTTGAGCTGCTCATTACACTTGTGCAGTGTCTTGTGTAACTCCTTTATGCTCTTCTTTTGATACCTATCACAATTTTAGTCCATGAAGTATATGAGGAATATCGCTACTGGTATAAAAGGCATAAATGAGAATCACTGAGAATAAGAACATTATTTTAGCTGTGAGTGAGCTGAAGGAGGAGGATTATGTCATTACTTCTCAAAAGCATCAGAAGGCAAAGAGCCTAAGTCACGGATCTTCTTCATCAAGTCCTCTCGTTTAACATGAAGAAGGTTGCGTCTATTAAGCAGCTGTTCCAAATCTTTGGACTCATCTTGCAATGTTAGCTTGTACTTGTCTTCCAAGCCCTGATGCACACTCAATGAGAAACTGTAAGTCAAACTAACACCCTATGCTGTTCTGCACATATACAAATTTTGTCAAGCACCAAAAAAATCTGTGGAGCAGCCACGAACAGGTTGCAGTAAATTAGCTTTAAGACAACAGGTTGACTGTGCACTCCAAACCTTATAAATATGTATTAGAGAATGGCACATGGGTAACACTTGGTATATAGGAGAGACATATACCTTGAGATCTTCCAACGCTTGTTTCAAATCCCGTATTTGTTTTGCATGCTTGTCAATCTGGTCAGCAACCACTGCATCATCACCACACTATTCTCAGAAAAGTTTGTGTGATGTCAGTAATTTTGTATTGGCCACAATGCAAAGCTGATCCAAACTGCAGGTTCAAGGGATGAAGGTCAAAGGCTCCTGTGACCTATACAGTAGTAATAGTTCTGGTACAATCTGCTGACACCAGTACACTGCATAGGCTAAGGAACTTCAGGAGTAAATCAGGTGCCAAATTATGCTAAAGACATACATGGAAACAAGACATACACTAAAATAATCATTTGGTCTGGGGCCACTATTACACACCAATACACAGCAGTTTACAACGGACAAATTGAGTGTCTGACAGCAATTATCCACAAATGCCCCTGGTCTCCTAGTTAATTGATATTGGCCGCATCAACCACTATAATTACAATTTAGGGGCAAGAGAGAGAGAAGCACTTCTATGATCATTACAAAGACTTGGCACACCCAAACTAAGCGTAGGGTTTTGGATCTTAATGAAGGTCAATTCAAATACCTTTCACAATTAAAAAAACCATACCTCCACACTCCTTACTATAGTCCCAGTGGCCTGTCAATGCATGGTCATGTTCATGCTGATCCTTTTCACTTAATTAACATAGATTTACAAACAGAACCTTGTCAGTGAAATCTTCACAGGTAAATGTGATACATACGTTTCAATTGTTGTACAGCCTCATCTACAGAGGTCTTTGCGTCCTTCAAGTCCTGCTTTCTTACTTCCACATCCTGCATGAGTGATTGTGAATCAGATGCAGCCAGCTGGGCCTGAAGTTCCTGCTGCCTCTTCACCAAATTAGTCGATAGCACCACCTCCAGCTCACTTTTTCTGGACTCAGCCTGTTCACACCCCAATCATCACCTCACATAAGTCACTCTCCTTTCAGACCTTCAGACATGTTATAGGTTCCTACACTGTACATGCGGGACTGCTGCTCCCTGGCCCTTCAGAAATGTGCACAGCTTTCCGCCAGATGAAGAGGGTCCACAAGCTGGTGACTGTTCAACTGAATTTCTACATATACAAATTAACGTACTTGGCCCTGCAGTTCAAAGAGGACTAAAACAGGTGATACCCCCATAATAGTTGCAACTCCTTTTTATGAAAATTAATGCCAAGAAGAGCTCAAGCTGATTTCGGATATGGTACAAAACTAGAGATGATGCACTTAAGAGTTGGGTGTTTGGTTCCTGATTCACTGAGTTGTTTAAGAAAGAGGCCACTGTAAGAAGATTCGGAAGTTTTTGCACTACAACCATGAAGTGCTTTTTGATTGAGTTGCTTCCAACTTTGACAGGATATAGCTGGATTCACCACAAAAGTTCAGAAAAATACATACATCCATCCGGCGGGCTTTGCACTCAATAAGCTGCTCCTTTAGCTTAGTGATCTCAGGATTCAATGAAGAAAGAACTCTCCTTTCTTCAGTTGTCAGTGAATCAATCAATGGAGTCTCCATCTCAGTTCGCCTGGAAGCTATACCTGCTTTGTGACCTTCAACCTGATTATGAGCAGTTGCAAGCAATTTTTTCTGCGATTTTACAATTGCATGTATCAGAATTTCTGAAATATTCTTTTCAAGCAGTCTCGTCAGTCCACCCACAATATTTGCAAAAAAGTTCTTTACAGTCCTCTTTCTTTGGGAAAAGAATTGGGAAAAAGGGGCAATACTTCAACCTATACCAATTTCAGCAGATTGAATGTGAAGACTATTGAAGAAGGCATCCCTCCACTCTCAACATCCAAATTAATTATGTTTCTAAAGACACATCAGTATTTGTGTATTTCAATTGGGTCATAGTAGACATTCAAAGATTAACAGGTAAAATTGCTCTTGTGGGCATGGCCTCTTTACCTGTGAATAGGACTTGGGATGTGTTTATATGGGATATGTGACAATTTGTACAAACCACAAACAAGTATTGAAATAATATTTTATTTGATCTATGAAGTGAAAATAAAGTCATATGTGACAACGGTGGCAAGTTATACAAGGTATGTATATGAGTGTAGGCCATATATACAAGCTTAAATCTCCCTGTAATTCATATATGTATGCTCCAATTGGAATAATGCATATGATAAATGGGCATTTTGTAGATAGGGCCAATTTGACACTTTTAGCTAAAAATATCAAGAAATCATCTTAAACCCCTCCATATAGCACCTTAAGGCCCAGAATGGGCCTCTTGGACCTTTAAGGTTTATGGTAACCAAAATATGGAGACTTTCCATGTAAAGAGTGCCTGAAGCATACCTTTGCCTCCAGAGTTTGTCTTGTGGAGCTTTCTTGTTTCTTAAGAGCTGCAATGTCAGTCCTCAGCTGATCTGCCTGTGACCTATGATAGCTTTGAGTGGCATTCATCTTCTCTTGTTCACTTACAACAGCATTGCACTTCATATCAAGATGTAAGATAAGTCAAGGCAAACACAAATTTCTTTGGTCAAAAAGTGTTACATTTACTAGAACATATCACGTGGGTGTCCATGACATTAACTAGGTACTGCTTCTCCTTCAAGATTGCAACTCTAACCAGGACATTCAGCTTTTCTCCAAGCAACACCTCAGAAAATAGGAGGTCATTCATGATAGCAACAACAGAAGAATGCAAACTGGGAACCTTGCACATAAAACTATTGGAGGATATTCTGCAATTCAGCTCTCACTTTGGTGAGCTCCTGTTGCTTCACATTGATAAGTTTGTTGTTCTCACGGATAATGCTCAGCAATTTCAGCTTTGATCTTCTGTAGTCATAGAAACCACCAGTCATGCCTCCTTTCTTGCTAACTTGGTCACCTGCAGTCAAGTTGCAGCAACAATTGCAGTTTCACGTCACTCTTTGCAACTTCCAAGGTAATCACAACTGAGGTTCCGTGCTCACACCCAAGTGTAGTATCTTAGAAGTGAAAGTTCTGATGTGAGAACTCAGAGAGGTTTCAGCTAGATGAGAAGCATTGTGAACAAAAGCTTCCAAAATATGGAACACACTCCCTCAGGTGTCCATGAAAGACAAACAAAGACACCAAATTAAGCTTCAGTCACCTCATTGAATGCCCCATTTCATCCAGGAACAGCCCAAACAGTCAAAGGACAACTTAAACCTTGGTCACAAACCTAAAAATTTCCCCCTAGTGAATTAAATTTCATAAGATGTAAGGTTAGCACCTCTGATACTCATTGATAAGTCCTTGAAAGTGTCAAACATGGTACCCCTATATATCATGAATCAGACGAAAATGAACAAACTGATGATCCCTGCATAAATATTACTGAATTGACTCCAGATAACTTGACAGCACTGTACAAGCCTCTCTGCATCCTCCCTGGTGCATTTGCAACCAAGGTGACATGATTCTCTTTCAGAATGTAGAGATGCAACTTACATATAAGAGACATGAGCAAAGTTTTTAAGATCAACACTGTCATGGTTTGTAAGATGAATGATGTATCCATCTTTCATTTACAAAAGCTGCTTGCCCCACTGCTCTTTCTACATGCACTTCCAGTCACCACTTCACAGGACTGCAGTTCTGGTGTCTCTCAGTTGATTTGTCTCTAGAGAAATCAAGGTGGGCTCAATACCCCTGTCAAGATCTCCTATGTGAATGAGGTTGAATAACCAGATCAACATTGTTATGCTACTTACATTTACTGTTGTCATGCTTCAACCTATAAATGCATAGACTTAATCAAGATTACCAACATTCACAAACTATCTTGATTATTAACCTCATAATGAATTGGAGTGCAAAGACCAATGCAGGACAAAGTGGAAACCTCACCTTGATCAGCTGAACGCATTCAAAAAGCACTTTCAGAGCAATGTCCTACTTCAGATGATATTAACTTTCATATGACAAGTACCATTTCTGTTTGGAAACTCGCATTAAATCACCCTATGATGCCCTCAAAGGAAGACAACTTACAATTTTGTGATTTAACAATGTAACTTGTACTAGAGCTTACTAAATGTCAGAGCTCCAAGTGTGGATGTAGCATTTTCCTGATCTAAAGATACTCAGATATTTCTGTCTATCTTATTTCTCTCCTCTCATCTCTTATGTCTCTCAATGCCTATGAGGGGATTCAGACAACAACAAAAATAGTTACACTTACCATCCAGAGTGATGCAATCCACGTCAGATGACCGTGCAACATTTGTTGCCACCTCAATATCCCGACAGATGACTGTTCCTCCAAAAACCTGTAAGGGTCATAACAGGAGGCATAAGTTAAAGCAGCCAGTAAATCTTAGAAGAAAGTCACATGGTTTGTCTAAAATACTTCCTCCAAAGTTAAGGCTACAGGACTTAGCAGAGGATGCATGAAATGCATTAAGTCCAAGATCAATAAAGAAAGGCAGTAGAGCACTTGAGAACTGGCTAGGACCAGGCTGGCGATGATGAAAATGCCAAGTCACCCAATTCCCACCCACTGTGAGGGACAGACCACTGTGAAGGTAGACTTTTCACCTGGGCAAAGGCAGGTCTAAATTGATCTTCATACTTGAGCTTCTTCAACAGGGGAACTACATCAGGGCCAGTGGGATAATGCACGTTATGCGCTCTGATCTGATTCAAGGGCATGAAGGTAACCCTCCCCCCTTTTTCAGAAGTCAAATACCGAATGATTCTTGTTGAAATTTCATCCGTCTCTACCACCACATGAAATAAACTGGCACCCAACCACAACACATTGTTTGAGTATATCACACCTCACATGTACTCAAAGCAGCTTACCAATTGTTGACTAATACTACAGCATCTCACAGCAGCCGAGGCAACTAACAGAGTGCTGATAAAAATGTAGAACTTGCTGTTAACCACAGTATGTAAATATTATGAAAGATAGCCTCAAAATATACAAAGATGTGCCCCCACAGAATGCCAATCTTTTGATCAGTCTATATCAACCTGCCTTTAAAAAGGCTGTATACCCTTCCTCTTAAGACTTCAAAAACAGGCAAAGAAAATGCTTGAGAATTCTGCACAGCCTACTCTATGGCCCAGATTGTTTATTTAGTTGCAAATCAGGTAAATGAACTCTTATATGTAATAACATTCTGTGCTTGCACTTGGTCAATCAGGTGAAGCTCTAGAACATAAACATAGATTATCCAAATTATTTCCCTAAAGAAAGACAAATATTGAATGTTAGTATGACCGGACTTCTAACTACCTGTTGCCTGCAGTAACCTCCAGAGCAGTGAAGAACTTCTCGTCACATTCCAAGAGTTCAGCAAGTGGACCATAAACCCCTGTAATGTTATGGTCTCGGACAATTCTTCGCACAGATTGCAAACCCCGTCGAATATCCTGTGCATTTAGAAACCACTTAGAATCTCAACATTCTCCATGTTGATCGTATATCTCTTGAAAATTTCCATTTTAGAGAATTTGACCAGGCATTCTCAAGCACTTGTGCAACCAATTAGAAAACAAATTATCAGGAAATCAAGAATGAAGGGGGAGTGGAAGAAACACTACTTCAAACTTAAGTTGGCAAGGCAAAAGAAACTGCAATCGTACAACATTTGCAGATAAAGAAAGTAGAATTTTTGGCATATCTACTTATCTAGATTCCATATAAACAACTCATGTAAGAACTAGAGGAGTATGTCTCAGGTAAGGAGAACAAGTAGTGCACTAGAGGAATGACTGTTAATATGGCAGGTACAGAACTCACTCCTGGAGCAGCAAGGTCCATACTCTTTTCTGCCTTGACAACTTCCGCCTTCAGCTTTTCAACCTCGATGTTTAGTTCACCCTCTTGCTTCCAGAGCCTCCTGCAAAGTTCAAGAAAGTTAGAGAGAGCAGAATTGATAAAGTGATGTACCACTGTGCATATACAAGTTGCATCAATTGTATTGGTGGAGTTAGTTGGGCATTGATAAGATCAACCAAGAAACTAATGCCCCAAGAGCACAGAAAAGTATGGAAAGAAAATGTAATGAGACAGTTGGATTGTTCATGAAGAGTTGGGTGGTGCTCATTGGACTTGTATCTACTGTACTCACCAACTGAAGAAATCCTTCAAGACATGATTCTCATCCAAAAGAAAGCCAGTTTTAGCAATCTCATACACAAAAGGCATCTGACTGAATCGGATAAATTTACTTGCAACACAAGTTTTATAACATCGTACCAGAATAGACAATAAAGTGGATTAATTTTTTATGTCTGCCAAAATCTTGTATGTAATTTAATGTCAATTAGGCAAGATGAAAAACATAACTCACTTTCGAGTTTCTTGCATTTCGTCTCTCTGAAGCTTGAGGGCTGCAGTATCCTTCAAGCACTTCTCAGCCATCGCCTCTTGTTCATACATCTCAGCTTCACGGGCTTCAATGCTGGCTCTTTGAAGGGCATACTCCTTGTTGAGATTCTCAGTTTCCAAATGAAGTTTGGCAATCTAAACCCAAGGAGTTTATATGTTAATTATGCACAAAGACAAATCCTTACACAAAAAGACAACACAGCAGTACACTGATGAAGTAAACATTACAATAAAGACTGGCAGATACAAAGTAGAGGATCTCATTAGGTAAAGAGACTTCATTTTGGACATGTAATGCAGCTGCATTAGTCAAAGTTACCCTAGAACAAATCCTGCAGATTGGAGTCTTGTCTGTGGCACTGGTAATCAGAAAGTATCAGATTTACACTTTCATCAGGTACAACATGGATAATCTTATAGCCATATTTGACTAAAATACATAAGCTCCAGGCACCGCAGCATATGAGACCCATGTGATGTCATTTATCTCTTCACATCAAAATCATGCCTATATCTACAGACTGAGAATCTGGAAAGCTTTCAAATATTAGATAAGAAGATGTAGTACTATCACTGGCTAGACAGATTCTGGACACAGTACACAGTTTGAGAGGTGGTGTTACTTAAAGTGAAGAAAGAAACATGACAAACATCACTCAGTATACTATCAATCATAGATATAACATACACTCAAAACACCTAGAATTCTGGAGTCTGGATTCAACTTTGTTGACTGAGTATTCTCTCTTGTGAAGCTGAAGTATTTATGGGTGCCAACCTGTTCAGTGACATCTGTCATGACTCTTTCGTAATCATCAATCTCTTTCTGTAACCATGTATCACGAGCTTCTTTGTTGTGAAATTGAGTTGTCCTTCCTTGCTTTTGATACAGAATACTAAGTTGTCTTTCACGATCCGATATCCTGAAATAGACAGTTAACAAGTTAGGCCCTTCTAAACCATGAAAACCAAGCCCTCAGCACTATTATGTGAGTACCATTACCTCCTGTATTACAGGAAACAAAGCAAGTCTATAGGGTGGGCCACTAACACAGAACAATAATGACTATCCTCTTTTTGTACAGATCTGATATTGAGATTAATATTGGGAAGACAATAACAAACCGCTAGAACTTGACCAGCCTAGGAATAATGTGATCAAGGACACACATCAAGCTAAACTATCTAGGATATTCTCAAAAACAACCCACCCACACACCAATCTGGACATTAAAATATGATTCAGCTGTCCTGGAAAACGCATTCAGAGTCTCCTAGACTCACTTTGGGCAAGAGAAACACAGCTGAAAGACACATCCTAATCATCATTCACTACATCACCTAACTTGCATCAGTTCCTAGTCTCTACCACTTTATCTCCCACTACACATACAATCTAAACAATACAATGGATCCATATCATGAGCAGACTCCAAATCTCGGCAGCATGTTTGTACCCTTTGAAAATGGCCTCTTCCTGAGCCATAACCTGATCGTAGAAGAGACTAACATCTTCAAGGGTTTTCTTAGACAGTTCAATCTCCTGCTCCAGCGTTTTTAATTCCTTCTGAACTTCTACCTGGTGCCACCAGCAGACAGAAAAAAATAACATTACCCAGAGCCTCGGTCAATCAAATGAAAGAAAATAGAAACTTCAAATCAAAAGAACAATGATAATATACTATATTATCAACAACATGATGCTTAGGTATTATAGAATTTCAAATCTCCCTTTAGTTTGATTGAAATGTCATAAACCGCCACAATGCACCCCTCTTCATCAAGCGCTTTCCAACAGTACCCCTTACACCCCTCATAGGGCTCTGAGATCTAAGAGAGCTTGAATTGGGCTCAAAGGAACATCCTATACAAAGATTTATATAGATAAGTGTAACACATAGCGCTTGTTTTCAACAGTCAAGATTCCTAAGTTACCAAAAGTCCTTGCATCAACTGTTAGATGTATCACAAGGTCATGATCAAAACCTTGGTTCTTGCTTCAAATTTCATGCGTTCCTGCACATCCTTGACATCCAGTTCCTTCTTTGCATATAGCTTCAAACCCTCAGTTTTAAGACGCTCTGCAGCTTCTTTCTCTTTCATGAGGGTCTGCAGTTCTTTGTTCAGTATTTTCAGCTCCTTCTCCAAGTTCTTGGACTTTTCATGAGCTTCAATAACAGTATTGTGCATTTCACTTGATTTCTCAGAGACTCCTGCACGGAGTTCTTCAATCTGCAGAGACCCAATTAAACTCAAATCAATCACTGTCTTGCATCACCTAAGAAAGAAACAGATGTGCAGAATTCCAGGACGTTGCCCAACCTCCTCAAGCTTCTGCCTTGCATCAAGAAGCTCCTTCTCAAAGATAGTGTACTCTAGCGACCTCCGCTGCTTGTCCAGTTGCTGATACTTCTTGAGCTCTTCCTTTTCTTCATCAAGCTCCTTTAGCCTCTCTTCAATGTACTGCACAACCTCTATAATCTGCTTTCTTCTGTTTTCTGCAGAACCAAAACCGCTATGTGTCAGTTCAACAGAGCTGGACATCATTGACCAAAGCAAAAATAATGAACATATTATACCCTGAAGTTCATGTAAAAACACAAAAATAAGCTGGACCCCTTAGTAGAATATATTACCTGAATAAAACATACTATAATGGTGGCAATTAGGATGGCTGATGGAGCTACCAAGTAATTACTTTTACTAGGTATGCATGATATTGTCAAAAAAGTAAGGCCTCTCAGCATTGTCTTGCCTGTATCCATCATGATTTTCAGACTTTCTTTCCTGCGTTCTTCGTAAACACGAGTGCCTCCGATCTCTTTCAAAAGATCAAGCCGTTCGTGGTCTTTCATCAGAGTCAAAGAGGCAATCTGTCAACAAACACAAAGGGCACCAGTAGAATTGAGTTACAACAAACTTGCAGAACCTTTTCCAGCACAATTTTTAAACCTTGAAAAGTACTGATTAAGAAGAACTGAAGGAGACATAATAGAGTCATCATTTTTGTTGAACCACCTCAGATTCTAAGCTGCAACTCTTGCTAGCTCTTACAACACAACCTTGAATTCAAAAGTTAGTTCCAAACTCTCAACCTGCCATATTGAATTCTAATGAATGGTCCATGCAATACTAAGTTTCAAAGATTCTTGTCATCAGAGATTGTGATGTTCATCAAATTGGGTCACTGGGAAGAAATTTTTAAAACCAACCACTTCAAGTCTTTCATGACGACATAGACATGCTCCTAAGGTTAAGGATCTAGGAACTCAAATCTGAGGTTGATTACATAAGTTCTTAGATTGCTACTGTGTGCTTACTGCCATATGATAAGAGGCCCAATTCGGAGGTTTCTGTTTTCCACAAAGATAAAATTGATCCACGAACTGCCACAATGTGCTCACTGGTAGAAATAACACCCCTAACAAACAAGGAACATAATGATTACATGGATGGGTGCAACGAACAATGACCCGGGATAGAGCAACAGCAATGCCCTTATGGCTGAAGAAAGATACTGAACTTTGCAACTGCCCAAAGCTCTAATGGACCAGGACCAGGAGTGTCATGACAGACATATAGCACTTACAGGAATCCAAAGAGGGTAGAAGCACCCAAAAGGAAAAGAATAAAGAGGAAAAGGTGAGAAAATGCATAATAACCCAACAGCAGCTTAAATGTACAGCAACATGATGGTACAAAATTTACCTTTCCCTGTTGCACAACATAATAGGGATTTGACCGAGAGAACCCAGCACTCTCTAACAGGTTCATCACTTCTGTTTTCCTGAAACATTGGAGACACTTCCGTGAGGTATTTGCTCAATGTAAAGACACCCAGGAGAATCAACACAAATTGCAGGTAGCTGCCTATGATACAAAATAAGCCTCCAACCAGCAATATCTGTCTTAGAAAAATGAAGTGTGAATCTAATAGTAGAGTGTCAACATATTAAAATTCAAGAATACAATTGCAGCAGACATACGTGATATGCTTCTTATCCAGAAAGTACTCATCCTTCTTCACACCAATTGTTCGCCGTAAGCGCACAAGCTCTCTGTCAACCTAGAAATAGAGTCAAAATGCCCAGAAGTGTCACACTGTAAGGTAAAATTGAACAAAGTATTCCTTAAGACCCAGCAGCTACTTCAATAACATTAGACTGTACGTTCAAAAAGATGCAAGTAAGCCACCACCAGGCGACTACACGCATTCATAAGAAGGGACCTCCCACTCAGCTGGGTCACTTGCAGCTCCATGTCAATGATGTGAAAAGATCTGACCAACTGTTGCATACACTCACAGGAATACGATTGTCGCTGTTGTCAAACACTATCTCCACAAAAGCAGATAGAACCTGATGACCTGCACCTTCCTACAGAAAAGAGAAGAACATACACACAAAAATGATGTAAGAACCTGAGTAGGATAACAATTCTTGAAGGACGGACTTCTTAAACATGACATAACCAATGCGGTTGCAACCAGGATCAGTGGTTCCCAGGAGTTCTGAGGTGACCAACACAAGGTTCACAATACAAAGGTCAAAGAAAACTGACAATATGTAGACACAATGGGGAGAAAAAGACAAAGGAACAAAAAGGCAACAGAAGGACAGGACCAACGAATAAGTTGTGGAATAGAACACGAACATGAAGTAAGGCCTGCCTATCCTCAGCCCGCAAATTGTGAAACAAATCACTCAGGACAAATCGAATAGCTGCACATCCATTCCAATGATATTATTAGATGGACTGAATGACTGACCATTTGAGGGTTGGTGACACCCGGCTCTTTGACACCCTTGGAAGTCCTAGAGACATAAAGAATGAGCCTGTCATCAGGCTGACTCCTTTTGAGAGAATTCCAACCCATCAATTCAAGTAGAAAGGTTAAAACATATTTTGGCTCTTTCACTATATTCCAGCAACATCTCTAAATTGGATTAAAAACTCTGCAGACTAGTTTGACCAAAGATTCAAGTTCTAACTCTAATCATGAAAGTAAAGATACATTAGCTCCAAATAAGTAGTGGACATACCATGGAAGAAGTTAGTCTTCCCTGATCCATTTGCACCAACTGAACAAAATCCCACACACACACACACACACACATACAACATCAGAGCAGAGCAAAATCCAAGTGGCGGGCCTTGGACCAGCAACAGATCAACTGAAGAGGCCACATGAATACTAACAGCATCACAGGAGAAACAATTCCTTGCCAACTTATTCTAAGCTTGACTGAGGCAAGTTAAGAGGTGAGCATACTTACCAACACAATTGTGTTTAGAGCTGAAGGGCTCAGTAGCAACTTGCTCCTTATAGCTCTTAAAGCCCTCAATAATCACCTGAAAAAGTTCAAAGATTATCATACTCTTCAATGAGTATTTTGCAGCAGCAATAAGGGTCTCAACTCTGCTCTGAGAAGGCACACTAGAAAGGTATATGATGCACTTGACACTTGTACGGGGGGAATCACCCACATTGAAAGTGCTGCCTCACAAGATTTATAGAAAGTGCTGCCTAGGATGAAGACTCATTTCCAGGTTCACTATTGTATTTCCCTATTAACAAGAACCGGTATGCTTTCTTCAGTGGGAGTGAAGTATTTTCAATAATAACAAAGTGCAGACCACAATAAATCTCAACCCCTAAAGGCCGAAGAGTACACCTCAAATCAAGGAAGTTCTATAGAAAATGATTTTGAGTCCTGACTTGTAAAAACTGTTTTGTGAGGTGTTACTTTTTGACTATATCCATGCTGTTGGAGCTAGAAATACTATCATCGGTGCCCATCAACTCAATTTAAAGGCATTTCCTTCCAGAAAGAACCTCAAAATGCTGGAAATGCGAGTTGCAGAAGATGGTGACGAACGGCAATAATAATCTAGTCATAAACCTGATCACTCCCTTTGAATGGTAAACTTCAAAGCAAAGGCAAACCTCAGACCTCTCAACACATAACATCGATTATAAAATATTGAAACACACAATTCGGTTGGCAGATATGCCTCTAGGTGAAGAAAACTTGAGCAAGAATCCTTGGAAGAAGGGGACAATGGAAAGGCACCGCGAACAATAGCCTTTGTGATCCAGGGTGTAATTTATCCAATCCATTTGTTACAACTAATACTTGTGCCCTGGTCTATCACAGCATACATGAAAATAACAACTAAGTTTGTCATGTCATTATTGTGTATATACTTGCAGTCAATCTACAGAGTGCTTCATTTTGCCTTAGCTAAGTAGGTCCTGACTGACAACTCCTAAAACCCAACGGACCAAATATAACATACACCACTGACTCGATGATCATACTGAAATCTGCCCAAGAGGAATATCACTCTCGACTCAATTCCAAGATACCCCAGGTAGTGGGACACTCAACACCATTAGGGTAATCTATGAATTTGTGATGACATGTCAGGTGGCCTGGACATGAAGAACCTCTCTTAATCCTGAAATGTGTTAATTAATACTATCCGCAATTGATCACACAATGCCAACTCTACACAGAATGTAAGGACATTACTAGTTTCAAAACTCTTTAATCGTACACTGCCTAATTTAACTATGACTACACAGATCCAATTCTTGTTAAATTGTTCCATGGAGGTTCGAAATAGTAACTTGAAGACGTTAAGTCCTGAAATCCTTAAATCTTAGTCAATCAAAATAAAGTAGAAACCCGCTTCAAATTTAAGAATCGATGTTGTAAGGACAAAACCCTATGCCTGCCATCATCGACAGCATAGCGTGAACCGTAACCTTCGACATTTTAAAATACAGTATGAAACTGGCGCGCGAGATAAAATGCTGAAGTGAAAACCTAAGCTCACAAACAGATTCCTCGCACTTCAAACTCAAAGCAACGAGTCACTAGAGTACCATGGCCAAAACTAACGAGAATCTTCAAGTTGAGATAAAGAACATCACTGCAGGAGAATTTTCGGTGAAAGAGGAAAAGGAGAAATTCAACGCACCTGTTTGATATACATCTTGCCACACCGCAAGGCTCTTTGTCTTTAGCAAGCCTACGATGCAATTTGTCCAAACACCATAGCCAGATATTGACTATACATCCATTGACCGCCAGAAACTCGGAGAAATTAAAATTCTCGTAAAGGCTGTAATTCTTCGCCGTTCGAGAGATGTTTATGAGGTGATTGATACGTAACTTTTAACACGGGATTTCGCTCTGGATGGAAGAATCGACCGTAACAGCCGCGGCTCCGAAATTGCTCCAACGCCCGCAGCTGCTTGGTTTCGGAGAGCGCGGGAGGGCAATGAGGAATAACGGGCCGGGGAGCGGGGAACGGGTCGGATATGGCGGGAACCTCCTCGGCTTTCCATTGGCCCCAAGTTTTGGAGTTGAATTGCCACTAGAATATTGTTTTGGGGCGGTTTTGAAATTTTGTGCATAGGGTTAGGTACATTGGGCACTTTGGTTCTTACAAACGGTTTTCATTGAGGTTTGTGGAATTAGATGGTGGAAAACGTTAGAGTTAGGTACTCATAAAGTCTTCGCATCAAACTCCCGGTGAGATTAGCTAAAACGTATGTTTAAAAAGCTTACACATAAAGTTAATCAGTTTTTTTGAAGTTTAGTTTGTCTTGCTTGAAGAGTGGTGTTGGGTTGTTAAAAACCGGCTTCTTAACTTGTCATATTAGAATGTGGGCCAAGCATAGGCCGATCCATGATTTAGGGTGGCGTTCCTATGGGCAAACCCACATTTAGACCCTATAGTCATCCAAGTTTACTTGAGACTTAAATTACCTTGCTTTAAAAAGTGGTGTTAGCTATTGAAATTTGACTTCCTATCTTGTCATGTTGTATTAGAATGTTGATCTTGTATAAGTCGATCCATGATCTAGGTGGTGGGTCCCAGGGCAAACTATGTTTTAGATCCTAATAAACTCAAAGCTTTTGGGATGGCAAGAGGAAATCCAAGAAGTTTCACCCAACTTTCAAACTAGGCTAATGAGCGAGCTCTCGATAAATTACAAAAACCCTCCAAAGAAGGATTAAACCCATGGTTTCATCTCTCTTTGAGAGACATTGTAAATAACTCCAACAGATCAATGGTTTAGGTTTTCACCCCACACTTGTGAATTTAGTTAATCGCATAACAAAAAAGTGTATGTAGTATCCCAACACGAATGGAATAATTCTTAGGGAATCTAGATGACCTAAGAGAATGATTCCATTCAAGGCACACCTCTTCAACCGAATCTTGGTAGATGTGAGAAGGCTTCGTGCCCAAGGACATGCACACAATACGGTTTTCACTAATCATGGTATGTCACTTGACCATGCTTATCATTCATGCACCCAATCAAAGGACCTTGAATTTTGGATTTTATTCTTGAAGCTAGACCAGAAACTTGCAAATTAGGTTTGACTACGTACCCTATAGAGAGATCATCATCATCTAGACCTAGACCACACTAGTATCCTAGTCGAAATATTATACAATAATAGATGACAAAAGACAATTTCGTCCAAACAACTATTTGATTATTATCATAACCATACCCACACATGTCACCATGTCAATGGATTTGCCCATGTAACTCAAACGCATTATAAATCATGGACTAGTTATTGGTCCATATTAACCTAATTATATATACTCATAACAACCCAAATGTCCAACTAGGTATGACTCGCACGAATTATCCATGTGGACAACTACTCATCTTCATCTAGGTCTAGACTAACCTAGTTGAAATCTCCAACTATAGTAGTTAAAAAAAGTTACTCTAAGAAAGTCCATTGCAATGTTGCCACGATCATATCACCATTTGTGATTCTAATACACATTTGCTCATACAACTCAACCATGTCGTACTTTTGGACTACGCCTTGGTCCAACTTTACTTACATATGAGTTGTTTACATCAACCCAAACGTAACACTTTAGAAGTGGGGACAACATGTTCTCTTTCCATGGGAACAATCTAAGTTGGGTCAACTTTGATTCTAGAATAAAAATACTAATACAAACTATATGTTTGAGATTCCATCTTGAACCTAGGGTGGATAGGAGATTAGATTTACCAACATGAGAAAGTGACACATGCTTCACAGGGCTAAGGAATGTTATGAACTTCCAAAACTGGTTTTGATTGAGCACCATCCATGTGGAGAAATCATCATCATCGTCATCTAGGCCTAGACAAGTCCTAGTTGAAACCACCAACCAAACTAGATTCTAGACTTTGGAGCTTGCATAGAGAACGCGACCTAGCTTCCAAGACAACAATTTGTGCCAAAATTTGGAAGCCAAAGTTTCACACTCTTTCCGTGTTGGAGTTCGTAGTCATGATGAGTGGATTCGTCAATAGCGGAGCTTGAAATCATGTTGTCATACACTTGTCATAATCATATCACCGTTTGCATTCCTACAATCCATGTAACAAGTTGTAATTTTGGACTAGGTCTTGCCACTTGGTTCAACTGTACTTGAATACTAAGTACAGTACTCATGTTCTTGCATTATGTAAGGGTAGATGGGTCTAAAGTGGCTCATTTTCTTGATCGGACCCCTATATTTGATTGGTATGTGGTTTGGTGAGGATTAAAGAGCAAACATTAGAAAGACACATGTTTATAAGAGATTGGACTACGTCTTCAAGTATCAATAACTACTCTACACTCGATGTAGTGAACACAAATGGAAGGACCTATGTATCTAGTTAAGAACTCAACAAACATGCACTTTGAATAACTATAACTAGATAAGGGGAGTTATGATTTTCAATTCGGTTTTTTGCAGATGTTTCATTGCAGATTTGCTAATGCAACACGAGTTATGTGGTGTAAATCTAGTCGGTAGAAGTTGGAGAACATGAAAAAGGAACCAAATAACACCCACATACCTTAGCCCAAACTTCCAAACTTGGTTTGACTAAGCACCATCCACGTGGACAAATCATCATCATCTAGGCCAAGGCTTAGCCTACCTGAAATCTCCAACTAGAGTAGATTCTAGACTCAGGAGATGAGAGAGAGAGAGAGAGAGAGAGAGCGAGCGAGCAAGCGAACTTTCAATGACAAAACTGTGAAATTTAGCTCCGAATTTGCAAAGGTTGCAAAACTGTGAACCCAAAGGTTGGCATTCTTTCTTCGGTGTCGGGAGTTTGGCAGCCATGGCGGAGTGGGCAGGGAGCTTGAAATCCTGGCGCCTGGCATCACCACCATCATGCTTACTGGTGCTGCTGTTGTTGTTGTGTAGTGGAGTGGCGGCACAACATGAGCTTGCAGATGAGAGCTTCGACGATTCAGAGTTTGTAGGAGGCGAGGTTGTGCAGGAGAGCAGCTTCTTCGGCCATGTTGTGGAGCTCACAGATGACAGCTTCGAGGCCGCGATCGCAAAGTATGATTACATATTGGTGGACTTCTACGCGCCCTGGTGTGGCTACTGTAAGCGTCTGGCACCGGAGGTGAGAAAATTCTTCGACTCTTACTCTTACCTAATCTTCCCTTCCACCCCTTCATGTGTTGAAGAAGTGATTTTTTGAGTTGTTAAGTGCAGATGGTGCCAAATCCGACACTTTAAGCGCTGAGTTGTATCTACTATTATTATATTGATGAAGTTGTAGATGTTTCTTGTTAGCAATTTAAAGGGATTCCAATGCACCAAAGTATGCCTTATTTGAATCCTGTTTGCAAAAGTTGTAAGGATTTGAAGGGTTCCTGGTAGATGACCTAAGACCAACACCGACATGGGAGCCTGATGTCAAGGTGGTGGACACTCTCATAGTGCAAAAATTTAGGTTGTTGGTTTTAGCATGCTCTACCTTAAGGCTAGGCCCTGGAATCAAGTATTCTTGAGTTGTGATGATTATGAGTATGGAAAAGCAGTGCACTGTAAGTAAGTAGTTTCGCTGCTAGCTTTGCGTATTTTGGCCAGAAGAATTGCAAGGTAGATGGTGTTTAAACCGTCACTCCAAGCGCTAAGTGTATCTACTACTATTATATTTGTTAAAGTTTGAGATGCTTCAGGGGAGTTCAACGAACCAATGTATGCGTTATTTGAATCCCTTTTGCAAAAGTTATAAGGATTCAAAGGTTTACTGATAGTTGACCTAAAACCAACACCCACACGGGAGATTTTTGGTTTTAGGTTTTGGGTGGTGTGTTGGTTTTAGTATGCTCTACCTTAAAGTTAGGCCCTGGACTCGAGTTTTCCTGTGTTGAGTATGGAAAAGCAGTCCACTACAAGTAGTGTCACTGTTAGCTATGCACATATTCGCCGGAGGAAGTGTGAGGTAGATGGTGCTAAAACCGTCACTTTGAGCATTGAGTATATATCTATTGTTATTACATAGGTAGTGTTTTAGATGTTCCTTGGTAGCAATTGAATGGAGATTCCAATGCACTAAGTATGCCTTATTTAGGGTTTTTAGGGTTCATTGCGTTATTTGAGAGATTTAAGAACAGGTGGATACAGCAATTTGGTTTTCTTATTGGGTTTGTGATGTTGTCTGCAGCTGGAAATTGCAGCTCCTATTCTAGCTAAGGATTCACGCCCAATTGTGTTGGCCAAAATTGACGCTGAGAAATACTCAAGAATTGCCTCACAGTATAAAATCAGGTAATCTCTCATCTGTGAACTGTGGTGCTGGCTTCTCGCGAAACTTTTCTTCCTCTGGCTCCAGTTTATTGACACTGTCCAAAGTCATGGGTTTTGGTTCTCGAATTGTCTGTTCTCATTCCATCTATTTTGAGCTTGCAGCAGTCTATTTGGAAGTCATTTCACATCATGTGAGAAACACTCTGTTGAATATTATGAAGGAAACACCTATGCTGTTTTGGACTGTCTGCAAGTGATCATTTCTATACACCCCGCATTGACTTGATCTTCTCCTCAGTGCAAGGGAGGTCAAAGGAGTTGTAGTAAGATAGACCAGTTTTAATCCGGCATTCCTGAAATGTGGACACCTATATTTGAGTGGTTTACGGTTAGGTCATTGGTTAGGTGTGAATCTAAAAACAGACACCAAAAAGGCATCATGTGTTTAAAAGAGATTGGTCTACGTGCTCAAAATTTGTTAACCATTCTAGGCTCAGTAGTCAATATAATTGAGGGGGGGGGACCTATATGACCACTTAATGGGCACAATAATCTTCACATTGATAGTGAACCAGATATTCATACAAACTCTATAAACGATGAGGAAAATGGTGACGGGCATGATTTGGATTTGTTAATCATCTCGCACAACTTGTGTGCTTTGTATCCTACAAGAACTGGGTGCAGAGGGAAAAAAATGTCCGTTTAAGGCCCACTTACCTTAGTGATCATTGGAGCAGGCAGCATTTGTCATTTTCTTTGCGTCTAGGTATTGGTTAGTTAGCATCCTGATAAAAATTGAGGGTTGGTTTGGGATTGGCACTGGAGTGACTGAATTGTTGTGTTTCCAGTGCCTTTCCGACCCTGAAGTTTTTCATCAATGGGTTCCCTACAGATTACACGGGTCCTCGAAAGGCAGATGGCCTCATATCCTATTTGAGGCGCTTATCATCACCTTACATCGAGACTTTTGGCTCTGAAGCCGATCTGCGGAATTTTGTGAGAACTATTGGGCCTGAGATTCCTCTCTTTGTTGGGTTTGGGCTCAAAGCATCTGACCTAGAGGATCTTGCAAAGAAGTACCGGACCAAGGCATGGTTTGCTGTTCTGGGAATGTTCTCAGACAAGATCATGATGGACTTCGACTTTGACAAGGGCCCTGCGTTGGTGGTCATGCGCGGGGAGTATGGGGAGAGGTCCACCTTCTATGGACCTTTTGAAGGTAGAGATTCCCCAGTCACTTTTGTTTCAGTTCAGAGAGCAATCAATCAAGGCTCCTCCATGTAACTGCTCACTGAAGAAAACCATTACCATGGCTATATCAGGGTTATGCTCAATGGGACTTTTCGTTGGGTACCTTTAACTTTTCACTATTTGTTTTGCATACAATATCAATAATTTCTTTCCACTTGTCCTGGTGCATGCTCGAAGGTAGTGTTTGCATTTGAACGAAGAGCAACCTATTTTGTAAGGTTCACTGAGGGCCAAACTCATTTGAGCACCTCTTGGCATGCCAAAACGAGTTTGACCCTCCATGAATTGATATAGAATGCTCTAAATTGAAACGTCCACAATACCTCCAAGCATGCAACAAAAACATACTGAACATGGAAGGTGTTGTATGCAAAACAATCAACTGCCGACTTGAAAGTTGTATTGAGTTAGAGGAGAACTCCAATGACTGTGTTACCTTTTTCCGGTGTGATGTTTCTAGTTGTTTTTTATGCTTACTTTTGTCAATGTACAACATCCAATCTACAATTCTGCTGTTGAGGACAAGGTGTGCTGGACTATTCTCAGTTTTGTGTTTGATTGGAGCAGCAAGTGATGTTACTGAGTTTGTCGAACAAAATCTGCTGCCATTGGTGACTCACATGAGCTTGGACACCCTGAGGCCAGTGAAAGAAGATGGTCGCCCGATTGTGGTAGCCGTTCTGGAAAGTGACACGACGCCTGAAGGGAAGCACTTCTTGAAAAAACTGAGGATGGCAGCACCTGCAAATCGGAAGTTTGTCTTCACGTATGTCGTCGGCCCTGAATGGCCCGAATTTGTACGCCCATTTTACATCAGGAAAGCAACCAAGCTTCCCTCAGTATTCGTCTGGGATGAGGACACCTTTGTGATGGTGAGTTACTCTTTCTACCCAGGGTTGCATAGTGGTGTTTTTTTTGAACGTATATTCCAGTGTTGGTCCGGTACCGTCTTTTTGGGATATCATTCGGATTTCTATAATGAGGATTTCGCATTATCTTGATACCAGTAGGGTATGGGTAGTTGATGGTATTTTTGTTTCGGATACCTATTGGGTCTATGTACCATGCAAGAATCTTCATACCTGGGAAAAATCGCCCTAGTATCAATATGGTTTAGAATGGTATCGACCCAAATAACAACTTGGATATGCAAAGATTCTCTCTCCTTGACATACCCACCAAATAGCAATATTTGACAGGTATTACAATTTTGAAACCTTGATACAACTATTGATGTTGATTGCTGATACCATGCATTCCACCTATATATACTGGTTGAACTTTGGTATATTCTTCATGATGTCTTGTGAAATCCTGTGGTTGAACAGAGCAATGATACGGATGCATTCGTTGGTGACAAAGTGGAGTCTGAGCTCTCAAAACTGTTGTATGGGTTCAACAACAACAGCCTCAAACGACATAAAATGCGAGCTCCATCTTTGTACGAACGTGCAACTGCCAATATTGGCCTCACAGCGACATATGCAGTCCTTATTATTGCTATCTTGTATTCACTACTGAGGGGTCTTGACTATAGTGCATTTCGAGAAAATAGGCAAGAATATCAGGAGTCTGAATATCAGGGGGCTGAATATGGAAGATGGGCAGAACAGAGATCTGCCACTCAAGCATCTGCTCAACAGGATGACCCCAAATTAGATTAGGGTTACCCACTCATTCAGTTTTCACAACCTCCTAGATCATATATGTACAGGACGAAAATTGTTAGGAACAGGAACAAAGTCAGGCTATTAATTAAGTTAGATGTGCCTAATTCGATGTTTGGTCTTGAATGGACACCTCTATTTGAGTGGGGTATATTTGCGTGTGAATCTAGGAACGGACACCATCATGTGTTGAACAGAGATTGGACTATGTATTCTAAATTCATTAACCATTCTAGATGCAATAGTCGAGATAATTGGGGGAGGGGGGGACCTATATGATCTTTTAATAATTCAAGAGAGTCTTCACTTCAACGATGATTTGGATATTCATATGAGCTCCGAAAATTATAAGGAAAATTATAAGGAAAATGGCCACAGGCACGATTTGGATTTGCTAATTATCTTGCACTAATCACATGTTTCATATCCAATGAGAAATGGGTGCAGAGAAAAAAATGTCTGTCTAAGACCACAGTAGAGTTGGCTGGACTGTAGGCTGGAGTTTCAAACGAATTTTTGCAATTTCTGTCTTATTCTTGTTTGATTCATATGACTTGTAGTATCATGCTTTATCCTGGTGATACCAAAGTACCGGCCAATTTGTGTGGGCTATTGTGAGCTTCAAGGTTTTAGTTTAATTTTTCCTTCTGACAGTAAGCCTATAGATTATACATTAGTGAATCCTGAAAGGGTAGGAGTTTGTGGTGAAGTGTCAGATGTGATATGGACTACTTACATGAGGTTTACAGTGGAATAGTAAATGCAAACGATTGAACTTAAACAACATAATGTGACTGTTGGTGATTACTTAGTGGTTAGGAACGGTTTGAAAAGAATGCAATGAAAAGCATTGACAGTAGAGAGGAAGCATGTGGATGCGGTTTGGTTTAAAGATTGCTCCCACCTGATCCATTCACAATTTGAATGAATCCGAGGGTGGATGCACAAAATACATGGCTTTTCAGCTTAGTGCACATAAAGGCTAACCCTAGAAACTCGCTGAATTAAGTAGGTGATGTATTCACGGCCATAGTACTCAGTCAGTCACAAGAAACTTGAGACTCCAATCTTGAAGGTCAAGAGTCTCCAAAAATTCACTACTTAGATTGACGACCTGAGGTCATTTGCATCTGCAAGATTCAAGGGTGAAAAGGAAAAACACAACCCATCCGAACCCTAACTCACCGCCAGCTCAATGCGAGAAATTGCTCTTTCACTTGGCTAGCTGCTGGTAGGTCATCAATCGGGATTAAGCTTAACTTATGGGGTGGGCGTGCAAAAAATTGCAAGTCAATCTCTGACAAAAATGTGAGATTGATTTGCCGGTCTTCTGACAGACTTGCAAAGGATGCAGAGAATTGGTAAGTTGATATAGTATATCCACGGAGGTACCTGATCAGAGATGATGGTTTTGAGTCATTTGGTGATGAATCTTTGTACTTGTAGAAACAAGCGGTGAGGAAGTAGATGATGCCAAAGTTGAACAAGCTCATGATCACCGCCATGAAGAGCTAGGTAGCAGAAATGGAGATGGATGAGTGACTTCCTGCAGTCTTCTGATAGATTTGCAAAGGATGCAGAACTTGATGGAGATTGTTGCTGTATAAGATGCAACGGAGATTTAACCTCATCAGGGACGATAATTTTGGGTCGGTTGTTGCAGCGAGGTTGCAGAAATGGGGATGGTCATGTACTCAATTGCACGGTGGGACTTGCTGCCAACAGATGCAATGGTGATGAATTCTTTGTACTTGTAGAAGCGAGCGGTAAGCAAGTAGATCCCAAAGTTGAACAAGCTCATGACCGCCATGAAGAGGTAGTAGTAGTTAAGATGGTTTTGGTTAAGGTTCGGGGAAGCCAGCCAGCCTTGTCCAAATTTTTTGGACAGGGCATTGATTCCCACCATGAAACCGCCATTTTGGTAAAGCCCTAGTGCAATGGGCACCATGGAGAGCGCTGTTCCGGAGGTCCGCATCCTCATGGGTGACTCGTAGTAGAAAAACTCGAAGAGGCCAGCATGTGCAAAGAGAATGGCTGTACCTAGCAACACATGGAGTGGCAGCTGCCAGAAAATGGAGAGGGGGACAACAGAGTCCTTCAAATCTTGCATCTGATGGCCCCTGGCTATGTCAAGCCGGATGGATTCCAAAAGTGAAGCATACGCCATAGCCACCACCGAGACTGCCAGCCCCACCCCGATGCGTTGCAAGTGGGACAGGCCATGGCGGTGGCCGGTGTATCGACGGACGTAAGGGACAAACAGGCAGTCATATGCTGCAACTTCGAGCAGCACAAACCCTATGGCGATGGCGCTAAGGGTTGCAGGTGGGAACAGGTAGTGTTTACCGATGCGTCTCTCCATGGTGTAGCCCTGTGTAATGGACCATGTTTGTGTCTGCGCTACCATCATGTAGAGAAACATGGTGCTCATTGCAATTGGCATGCATCGAAGAATCCCCTTCACTTCTTCCACTTGTGTCACTGTGCATGAATACCATGGGCTCATGGCCGGTTGCGTGGATTGGACCGACGTCGAGCCTTGTGCAGATGCTGCCGCTTTGTCCAGAAATCTTCAAATTCACAAAACACCATTCCGTGGTCAGAATTCGTCAATCAAGATACTTACAAGTCATGTAGCAATCTAATCTCATAGTATTCTTAAGGATGTGTAATAAGTCAGGACTCTGTTTAGGCTATTCTAGCTTCAAGAATAAACTTCCATCAAGAATCAAGGTTTCCTTGAGTGCGTAAATGAATGCCGAGCAAAGTCAAGTGGCATTAAGCTCTCATTAGTCGACACCTCATTGTTGATGCCTAACTTCGGACACAAAGAATTCTTCCATCTACAGTCAAACCTCTATAAATGTTACACCTATAAGTGTTAACCCTCTCTAAATGTTAACTTTCTTCTACTCCCCACATATTGCACACTATAAATGTTAAACGTGTTAACTGTTAACAAAATGGTGCTCCCTTCTTTGTAAATTTGACTCTATAAATGTTAACGAATGAAATACAACCATAATATGGATGATAAAAACTACACATCCAGTTACATTCCTCTCTCTCTCAATTTTCCTCAATTCACATGTGTTTAGGGTTTAGGATGATTACGAGGATGTGCTTCAGATGATGATTGTGAGGGAGAGGAGTGTGAGGTGGAACCCATTCCATCTTATAGTGACTTGCAATCTAGTTTTGGTACCATTAGAAGGTACATGGAATCATGTTCATGTGATGTGTCCAAGTATGTGGGTTTGTTGGTGCAGATTGAGAAATATATTGCAAGTTGTGCATGCAGATGAATCTCACCAAAGAACCATTGATTCATATTTCACCCGTGATTTGTAAACTTCATATTGAATAAAGTTTTGATTGGGTTTGCAATTTTATGAATGGTATTCTCTCACAAGGACTCTTCACAATTGCTTATATTTATAAATGTTAAGATTTGTATATTGCTCAAAAAAGTAATTTTATAATTGTTAATAACTGTTAACACCTCTATAAATGTTAACTTTGATCCACTCCCGAGGGTTAACATTTATAGAGGTTTGACTGTACCGATATTCAACTGAAGAGCTGTGAATTAACGGATTACTTTACATTAATTATTCCACCTGCACCGGAATCCAAATTGGCTACTTGAGTATGTTATGCTGATCTGCTCGTTAGGTCAACTCCTCATTCAAACAGTAACGCATACTCAAGGAATGATGATGATTCTCTTCGGACATCCAGTATTTTGAGGGAAAGATGGATTGCGTACCGCATGCCTTTGGTATGGCGGAGAAGGTAACGTGGTTGATCACCGGGGGCCAATATCGGCACCTCACAATCCCTAGCAGTTTTCTGGAACTCGTTAGAGTCAGCAGGTAAATTCAATTTCCGGTTACGGAATGCTGCAACGAACACCTGGGAGATCCTAGTGAAGGGGCTTCCCTGAGGTTTATGGTGTCTGTAGACCAATGTGCCAGCCACGAAGATCAATGATGCACACATCGCAGCAATGCCGATTGTAATGAACGACAGTGTCCATGACACATTCTCTCCCACATGGACCACGATGGTCGTTGCCAGTATACCTCCGATGCTTATTGCAAACACTAACCAGTTGAAGTACCTCGGTGTTTGTTTTCTCTCCTTGGCATCTTCCTGGTCGAATTGGTCTCCACCAAATGCTGAAAGACAAGGTCGGATGCAGCCGGATCCCAAAGCAATCAAGTAGAGAGAGAGGAGACACATTCCGTATTGCATCTTTGTTACTGGTGAGCATGTAGTGTGTTGGCCGATGGTAATACATTCGGGCTTGAGTGGTGGCACTGCAGAGGAAATGATGAGTAGAGCAACACCCTGCAAATTATGTGAACAACAGCATGAGTTCATCATTAATGCTAGCCATAGGAGATCGATCTTTAAGCAGTTACATCCTCTTCGACATCATTTACAGTAGAATAATATTGCATTCCTGGATATCATATTAGACACTCTTTGCTTTGCTAACTATCCAGAAAAGCGCTCCGATGTATCTCTAAATATCTTATCCTCGAACTTTCTTCGATTAACCTCCTTAGGATAACCCTTTGTTCTTGTACATCAAATGATGCCTGACAAGTTTCGGAGAGCATTATCTTTGTTGTGGACTGGATTGATGAAAGTGTATTCATAGCCTGGGAAATTGAAGCCTGCACATTTAACCCTAAGCTGTCCGGCTGTAGCCTCTGGCTGTCCTAGAAATTAAGCAAATTGTAAAAGGAATTGAGCATATTGAACATGTACCACGAGTTCGGTGAGCATGGCCAGGAGGATGGTCCAGTAGTTTCCTAGAACCGCATCAGAAAGAAAACCGCCGATGAGAGAGGTCAAGTACGAAGTTCCCCAGTAGTTCGACAATGCAGTGGAAGCCTGGATTGGGTGGAGACGCATCGGGCCCACAAGATATAAGTTCAAGTTGATTGCAATTCCCAGGTTCACAACTGCCTCAAACATCGCAGCCCCTGCAGCAGCGCAAGCAACAGGAACTGGGCCTCAAAATCGGTGAATGCAAAACATGTACACTAACTTTCCGAATTGGATGTTCAAGCGGGAGGGTAACAGTAGATTCGTAGCTCACCGAATATGAATGGAGAAGTTCTCCATCTTCCTGTCCTGATTTTGTGAGCAGGTCTTCCTCGGAAGTCAACGGAGCCATCTGAAGTAGTGGTTGGGACATCCTCGACGTTAAGCTTGCAGCTTCCCCCGAAGGAGAAACTGTCTAATTCTTGGAAACTGAATGTGTCGACTTGTAGGTGTTGTTGTACCTGGTTAAGAGGAGAAAGTTGTCCAGGTGTCACTCCCTGAGGTAATACACTCAACACCAGGTTGGATGTTAGCATTGTAGTTGAATGCGTCACCGGATTCAACGCTAATATGTATCTCATTGCAGATGACTCTATAGAAAAGTTTGAAACCTCGGTGTAACCTGTGCAACATTGATTCATCAGTTGTTCGTAGCATGTCTCTCAGAGATATAACTAATTCGACGAAGTACATGTACACGAGATTGACACAATTCTCCACAATGCACCTACTTCCATGCACGTTCAATGTTACTCTGAACTCCATAACATACGAAACTCTACTCCCCTTGCAAGTCTGGAATTACAAAACCATACTTCAACTTCACGAGCCTCAGACTTGAGCAGTATGTAACCGTTGATTTCCATATCTCTTGGAGGTGGTTCAGAGGGAAGTCACTCCCCCAATCCTAGTCCAGCTACAATATCGTAGACTAAATCTTGAATGTAGCAAGAATTGATAACCGCATCCCGTCGGAATGAATTACTCGCACAAATTGATGTATACATTCCATGCATGTGTAAGGACGGAAGCACCGCACTCTTTCGATTCAAACCACGACTTAACTCCACAGGGATGCAAACATCGCATGCAGCATTGAGCACCGGATTAGAAGTTGACATTATAACCTACCGGCTTTCGGTTAACCTGGTCACTAGGGATCCACTCTACCGGCGCACTCTGCACAAACGCCATATCCACAGTTCGCTGCAGCAAGCAGCAATGCCTTCAAGACACTCCTCACTGCAGCTCCCCACTCTCAAAAATTTCAATGCAATTGCAATGTCCTTACACCAATAACATATATATTAATAATTTGTAGTAGCTACTTGCAAAGTCCTTCTTATATGTAAGTATAAATTCTTACACACTGCTGCCAACATTTCTGCTGCAGGCTCATGAAGAAGGTAGCATGATGAGTACTGGTGCAGGACGGCTGGCTCATATGGCAGCTACCGAACTCGAAGTAACTGGAAGGACCGCGGAAGCAGCTCTGTAGCGGAGTACATAGAAGCTAACTTAGTCTATCTGTAAGGTATGTAAGTTAAGTATGTACTGCGGAATCAGAGCCTGCCGATCTCGTTCGTTGTGGTAGTACTAACTTACAGTCAGACAGAGCAGACTCCTGCAGAGCGGTGGCAGATCCTGCGAGGAGGGGCGAACTTTAATGCGGTCCACTTCATCATTATTGCTTACATGATCGTATGTTGTAGTTCTCTTGTGTATCTGTTGGTGGTCCTTTGGATGTACACTCGATCTCGGTAGACACGCCACTGCCATCAATGGTGTAGCTTTCGTTTAGATTGCTGTATCTTGAGGTCAGCAGGAGCAATTTCTTAGTTCTTACCTCTCCGCTAGCTGTATCCTCCAAGATGGAGTTCAATTCTCTGCATAATCATACTACAAAGTAGTACTTCTTTTCTTGATTATACATCAGACCATTTTCCTCCGTATAGGTATACGCCATGGTTTGTCATTTTCTGGTTCGCGAATGATGATGCCAAGAGTAGACAAGAGTATTAATGACGTGAAGAGTATCTACCTGAGTAGCTTTCCCTTAGATTTCTGTGTCTTTGCTCAGCAATATCTATCGTTGTATTCTGCAAGATGGTTAACATATATACAAAGTACTACTTTCTTTTTTGATCATACGTCAGACATTATTCCCTCCATATAAGTTTACGCCAAGGTTTGCCATTTCCGGGTTCATGAATGATGATGGCCAAGAGTAGACCATAGTTTTAATTTCGTGAAGAGTAGTACCTGTGTAGCTTTCCCATGGATTACTGTCGTGGCTCAGCAATATGTATCGATCGTTGTACTCTGCAAGATGATTAACATACAATGTAGTACTTCTTCCTGATACATTAGATTTCTAGGATGAACAGCACCACAAGCAGCAGTCTAGCTATGGTTTGTCATTTCGATCTGGCTCAAGAATGACGATGGCAAGAGACAAGAAAAATTACATGAAGAATATAGCGCAACACATGATTTCTTCAATCCCATCATCATTACACAACTTCACCGCATTCTATTTCTTTGTGTATATATTGGTCCTTTGGATGTACAACACTCGATCTTGCTAGAGATGTTGCGGCCATTAATGTGTAGCTTTCCCTTGGATTACTGTGATGTGGCTCAGCAATATGTATCGATCGTTGTATTTTGCAAGAGGATCAACATACAAAGTAGAACTTCTTCCAGACACATTAGATTTCTAGTATGATCAGCGCCACGAGCAGCAGTCTGGCTATGGTTTGTCATTTCATCTCGGTTCAAGAACGATGTCGATGGCAAGCTGAGACAAGAAATTACATGAAGAATCTTATCATCATCAATTAATTACACTGTATGTTATTCAATGGAATCTTTGTGTATATGTTGGTCGATTGGATGCACAGCACTCGATCTTGGTAGAGATGCTGCGGCCATTAATGTGTAGGTTTCCCTTGGATGTCTGAATCTTAATTCAGAATTTTTCTACTTGTAGAGTTCTGCAAGATGAAATTAAGGTAGGCGAGGCTAATGTGGACACCTCTAGCCCTGTGGAATCATCCAGCTGATGGGTTCGAGCATTAGAAGCCTAAGCAAGCTAGTAATTGCGAATCATGACTAAAGAATTTGAAATCGTTGAAATCGGAGTTGAGAAAGATGTTGATATAGGTTTTAAAATCAAAGATTCTTTGCTTCCCAATCTGGTGTTACGGGGGGAACTCTTCCATCACTCAATGTTGTGTAAGTGGACAACATCACTAGCAAATTCTACATGGGTCATTTGCCGATGAAAACCAAGTTTAATGCCATATTGATTGTGTCATGTCTCTAAAGTGGTTATAGGTAAGATAAAATATTGCTGAACTGGATTTTCATTATAGAATACCCACAATACAAGTTGGCCGGCACCTCACAGCCACATGCCGCCTCCTAATTTGCCCACCTCGCCCACAAAAATCAAGTGTGTCATGACTCAGTGGATAGCACTCCTAATTGTGGAGAATGGTGGTATAGTTTGATTTCTGCGAAGATGACTAACCCAAATATCATCAAGGTGACAGCTAAATCAACATGTAGAACTCGCCCACCGAATTAGGGCGACTACACTGTTGATTAGGAACCAAAAATAGGTGTCCAATGAAGGAAGCCAACCACTTTGGCCTCATCTACCTTAGGTTAACTGAACCTTATGGTGGGACACTAGTGTCCCATAATACACCCGGTTAAATCCTAAAGCCCGTGTCGACGTCAAAAATGGTCAATTGAAGGAGTTCAAAGCGGCGTTGAGATTATCTCGATACCCTGTACACGCTCTGATGTTCGAAGTTGGTGTCTATTTTCGATCACTTACAACCACAAAACCAATCATCAAAGAGGCTCCGATTTATTTGGGACACCGGTGTCCCGCCATAAGATTCAACTCCTTAATGATCAAGTTCAAGTTTCACTTGTATTATAGAATTCAATACTGCACAACGCTATGGTTTGTCATTTTCTGGTTCAAAGAATGATGATGTGAAGAGTGGATCGACAAGAGTCTTACATTAAAAAAAAAGCACATGATGATTTCTTCCTGTCAAAGGTGCAGTGTGATTTCTTATAAAGCCTCCAGCTATCGAAGGTATGCTGATCTGCGGATCACCAAGAAGCTTCGGCCTGTCAGGCGGTAGTTTAATATCAACAAGGAATGCAAGTGCAGAATTCCCCAGTAACTGCAATTCATGTATGTAGACATGCCTAAATCCAACATAGCAGTTATTTGGACACTTGTATTGGAGTGGGATGTGCGTTAGGTGAGGATCTAAGAACGGACACCCAAAAGACATGTGTTTAAAGGAGATTGAACTACATGTTCAAAATATGCTAACCATTATAGGTTGAATCGTCAATGTGATGAGGGGGGGGGAGACTATTTTGACCACTCAATGAGCATGAGAGTCTTCATTTTGATGATGAATACGATATTCATGTGAGCTCTGCAAATCATTAGGCAAATTGCTACGGGCACGATTTGAATTTGCTAATCATCTTGCGCTAATTGCGTGTTTTGTATCTTACTAGAATTGGGTTTAGAGAGAGAAGTATTCGAATAACACATGTCTACCTTAGTTGGTCCTTAGTTGGTTACTTTTGGTTGTTTGCGACCTCATACTACTCAAATTCGCAAGGTTGAAAATTTTGTGTGTCCGCAAATGTACCTAAAGAAGCCAAGGGCAATCTCCAATAAATAAAAATTGAGCCACTCTTGAATTGTTATGAAATTTTAAAGTCTGCTGACAATGACCCATAAGAAGATCACATAGCCCCCCCCCCAATTATGTTGACTATTGAATGTAGAATGATTAATAATTTTTTGAGATAGGTAATTGTAGCCCAATCGTTTCTAAAACACGTCTTTCTCGTGTTTGTTCTTAGATCTGTTAAATCAGCCATCACACAAGTGTATGTGTCTAATTAAGATAGATAACTAAATCAGGCCTTTGCACTAGAGCAAATGACTCATTGTAGCAAGAGTGTAATGTCCTCCCTTGGAGAATTACGACCATACCGATACTCATGGTACAAAGCTTTGGAGTAAAATTTGCACATGACATCCTAACCTAAGGTATTTAGGCCTTATGTGAACACATGTGGGACACCTACCGTAACACCATAGCAGGTTCGCCACCTGGCGAACGAATATTTAATTTTTTTGAAAAAATAAGGTTCGCCTCTCAAAAACTGAATTTCTCAATTTTTGTTTTTTAGCAAAATTATAAGTAAAAATGCCCTAAATAGCTTAGAAATAGCAAAATATTTCAAAAACTAATTTATTCTATTTTCGTTTTTTGTCTTCAGAATTTTCTAATTTTTACGTTTTTTATTTTTAGAATTATTTTAGGAAGAACCTGCTATGGTACTACGGTATATTTGACTGCTATATGGCGAGGTTTGGTAGTTAAGAACAAACATGGAAAAGACATTTACTCTAATATACAATGGACAATGTGGTGGTGGCTCGGGGAAGTCACTTAGTGTATTCTTTGGGGACACATGAGCGTACAACACATATTTTTCGGGGGGCTATGTAGCTCATTTACTGCATTTTAGTGGATCCTATATTTTTTAATAATTCTACTTTCTTCAATTTCTTACCACCCTATGTGTAATTATAAATTAAAATATCCATAATATTTCAGACCCTTCATTATTTATATTTATTTGAATTTTCCTTCGTGGACAATAGCATTGTACTATAGCATTAGAAATGGAATTCATCACACAACAAAAATTAAGTTGTGTATACAAGAAGCATGTTATTTACATAATTGGTTACATGTCTAAGCCCATTGATAATGGCATACTTAATTGTTTCATCCAAACATTGAAAGAAGTCCACAAATTCCAAAACAAACCAGCATCACTAAAGTGTCCATAATGTGTTCACTAACACAGTTGCACTAATATTGCACATGTTATCATGCAAAGTGTGAAGACAATTTGAAATGCCTACTTATGAGTCCTACATGAAAATTGAGAAATGATCATCACAAAAGATGCCACAACCTTTTGCCTAGAACAAATCCATCAATCTACCATAGATTCACCAAATATGGCCCCACGGAGCTCTTTAAACGCGTAGGGGGGTCAATGCATGATGATAGAATTCTTGTCTTGCGTGGGAGGAACAACCAGAGAATTATACAAACGTCAATGAAATGTTCCTCAAAAGTACACTTAATAAACCTCATCCAACGAGTTCATCCATTTTGTAGATGGATTTGTGATCATTTTTCATCTAGTTTTTAAAATTTTCTTACCCTAAACTCAACCTAAAAATAATAATAAATTCCCTATCAATTACTATAATGCTATTTTAGAAATACTATAAACATAATTTTGGGTATTACAAGTGACCCTATATTATATATAATGTGCTACCTCACATTTCTTCAAGGCTATGGTATATCAAAAAAAAATATAATTTTGATCAACCATGAATAAATGTCACCCTATATTTGTTCTCTCATAGTTATCTAAATTTTCGACAGTGACTTCCCCGGGGGTGGTGGTGAGGTTGTCATTCCACCATTCCGGAAAGATGGGGGGACAACAACTGCAATGGGTTGGAACAACATGGGATAGCATAGGACCAAGCTAGTATACAACAAAGACATAGTGGTGGTGGTGTCAGCGTGACCCATTGCCTCGCGGCTCTTTGCCATTCATCACTATTCATATGAAACATTTTTCCAAAAAGAGAGGACTAGATGACAAAGATTTCTTCTCAACAAAAACATGTGACTTCAAAGAAAAGCAAAAAAGAAAAGAAAAAAGAAAACGAAGGTGGAAAGGTAGGGGCCACAGGTGCAAAAAGGTGTATATATGGTGGGGAATCATGGCTAGGGAAAGGTGGTGGGCATGGAGTTGAGGTGATAGCCATGGCATGAGGAGGTATGGGGGCATGGTGGGGGCTTATGAGCATGGACATGTGCATACATGCATATGTTTGGTACACATGGGCATGGGCATATGGTTGCATGTGCTCAAGGGGTTAGGGTGGCTCGGGATAATGATTCGTATGTACAGGTGCAATGACTAGAACGGTACAAATCCAAACTAGTGTGTTACAATGAGGTTGGACTCAAAATATTGACACCATTCTAGGTTCAATATTGAAAACAATTGGGAGGGTCTATGCCATAATTTTAAAAGTAAGAGGATCTTCATGTTGACCTCCTACATAACTTTAGCATTTGAATTATGAATGTCAAACTCGAAATGACAATATTTGTGATTAGCAACCGCTAATTGTATGAAACAATTCCCGATCTTATGCATTGGCCAAAATTGTAAGTGGGGTTGCAATGTGCCCACATACCCTACCCAAGAATTGTGCATAATAATTACTTTATCAAGTCTAGGAATTCTATTGTACAAAAAAGTTGACAGCTATGTGTAGTGCTCGTAGAATTCAACATCTTTAGGACTTGGTTTGGTGTAGTGGACTAATTGGAAAATGCAATATTGAGGTTGATGGAAAATTGCAGGGATGGATGTCCACGACTAAAGATCGTAGATGTAGAGAAGTTGATGGATGAGAAGTCAGATGACCATTATTTGTATAGGAAAAGAGGGTCTTAAAAGAAAATAATCTGTGTATATAAGAAAAGGAGCCCGACTTCCAATCTACATCTAGTAAGACCTTGAAACTTCTAGAAGTATCTCTCAGATACTATGTATGGATAAAGCTTGGGGGAAGGAGAACACGCATGTTAATGATGTTATGTATTGTGTATGTGTGAGTATCTAAACCAATAAACGAATACTTATTTCATGTAGTAAGTTTGAGATGCGATAATTACGGATTGTGAATAGTTGAACGTGCTTAAATAGAGATTCGTTACATTTGGAGTTGCACAAACAAGCCAAAAAATCAACATAATCATGAAGTTGCTTATGGATCATAAAGCAATTTTAAGACTAATAAATTCCAAATTTACATCTAAAAGCCTAACCTCTTCTATTCCAGACACAAATCACATCAATGGCTTCCTCTCAATGCCGTATTTCCAAGCTTGTTGGACTTGGTCCTTCACGTGAAAGAATGAAGTTTATTAGAAGCATTGTTAAATTTTAGAAAGCAGTTGTTTCTGAGGGAAGGGTTGCCATCTGGGGCGAAGGGTCGGTGGTCACGTACTACCGACCATGTTGGGTGTCGAACTCAAAGAGAGAGGAATGAGTCGGCCTTTCTCTCTCTAAATGGTGACATGTACAATTTCAAATAAATAAATAAATAATCAACGTCGAGCAATCCGACATGAATTTGAGTCCATTGGTCTTATCCTGCTCAAGAATCCTCTTGGGTGCAGGGTGGGGTTTACTACCTTACCTTGCGGTGGGTGGGCTCTTGGCTTCCTACCTATCTAACTAGTTTTTTTGCGTCAAGTAGAGAGAAGATTTCATAGCGGGAATCAAACTGCCAACTACTCCATTCGGAAATGAGTACCTCTCCACTATCACCCGGTAGTTTAGGGTCATCTCGGACCGTACAATTCCAATGAGTTTAACTGGTATAATTATTTGGATCTTACCTTGGACACCTATATTTGCTACAAAGGATATGAGGCCTAGGCAATGCGTCTCGTGTTGGTGACAATTGTCATGCATGTGTTATTCAAAATTTGTATATCTCCCATTGTAGTGGATTTGTAAGAAAACTTAATGACGCAAGACGAATTGTCCAGGTCTCATATGCTCATGATGAATTGAGTGCTATATGCAAGCAAGACTTATAGTTAAGAACGGACACCATAATGGCACGTGCTATGATTACATTGGACTACATGCTCAAAATGTAGATGTCACTCTAGGTTCAAACGTAATGAGCACAATTGGGAGGGCGATTGTTTGAAGGAAACCTTCACCGACTTCGTTTCTACGAATTTTGCATCTCAATTCAAACCCTGAAATTTGACATGACAATCCGTGTGATTTGCATTTGCTATTTGGATGAGACGATTCCTAATCCGATCCAACAACCACAAATGTTTGTGGACTTAGAAGTGTCCACAATAAGACCACGTACCTTAAGGCAAATGTGCCTGATTTGATGCCTCATCTTAAATGAACACCTATGTTTGAGTGGTGAATGGTTGGGTATGGATCCAAGAACGGACGCCAAAAAGACACGTGTTGAAAAGAGATTGGACTGTGTGCTTAAAATTTATTGATCATTCTAGAAGCAATAGTCAACATAAGTGGGAAGAACCTGTATGTTCATTCAATGAGCACGAAAATCTTCACTTTGACAATGAATAGGATATTCATACGAGCTCCGAAAATGATGAGAAAAGTGGCTATGTGCACGATTTGGATTTGCTAATCACCTCGCACTAATTGGGTGTATAGAGAAAAGTGTCCGTTTAACACCCGCGCCCGTTACAAGGCATGTGGAATAAATGCTGCTTTTTCAGTGATGCAGGAGGTGTGTGGTCTAAGACTCACATACTGATAGTTAATGGCCTAACATTCAGCCCCAAGCGCAGAAGTCAAAATACTTAAAACCTCCCACATTAGCCGGAGAAAATGCTCCCACGGGCCACCTTTATGTTGGTAATCTCTTGAGTGGAATGGCCGCCTTTAGGAAGAATAATACATAAGGTAGTTGGGTCTTAAACGGTTACTTTTTCCAATTAGCCAACTTTTCTTAGGACACAAAACACGCAATTAGTACAAGATGGTTAGCAAATCCAAATCGAGGTCATAGCCACTTTCCTCATAGTTTTTGGAGTTCATATAAATATTTTATTCATCATCAAAGTGATGATTATTGTGCTCATTAAATGGTCAAATAGGTTTCCCCACTTATGTTGACTTCCCGGGGGGTGCACTCCATTGTCAAGTTGAATACCACGTGAGGTTAAAAAAAATCTACTTTTTACATAAAGGATCACCAAAATGGGTCAAAAGTTTATCATATTTTTTTCATGAGTAGACATACATGGTGTCTATTACATAGTAAAAAAGTAGTAACCAAATTTGATAATTTTTTTAATAAAACATACCGTTTCTAACTAGAATGACACAGAATTGAACTAAAAAAATTGCTACAAAAATGAAGGTGAATAAAAATTTCAGAAAAATATACAAAAGATAAAATCAATGGTTATGTATATGTAAAAAAATTCACAATTTTTAAAATTATCTATGGCATATAATTAGGGTACCAAACTTTTTATCTCACATGGTTATGAAACGTAAGGGGGTGTGATCGCCCCGTGGTTGACTTTTGAGCTTAGAATGTTTATCATATTTTGAGCACGCAATCCAATCTCTTTTAAACACACGTCTTGGTATCCATTCTTTGAGCCACATGAAACCACACATCATTCAAGTATAGGTGTTAGATCGCTACTACACTAAATAAGATATGATATTTAGTGTCACCAATTCTAATTGCTCAATACTAATTGTAAACCGCGGTATAGTGTCACCAACACTAGATGTTAACCCAACATTATTTGTCATTCCTTGTAATTTTTTGTTGGGGGAAGATTATATATTTACAGTGTTGCAATTACTGTCACTTACTAAGTGGTTTTTCATCCAAATTTCAATCATCCATGACAATATTTCATCACAAGTTGCTGACAAGAGAAGGTAGGGCTTTGGCCAATGGATGAACTCATCCATCATCCATTACAATATTTGTTCGCTCATTCATAAGATGTGTCATCCAAAAAGCTACCATAGTGACATAGAATATCATATGACACTAAACATCATATTGAGTGTAGCATACGAGTCCTATGCAATTCTCCCACGTCGATGAAAGAACAATGAAAATCTATCACCATGCTGGATTTGTAAATTTTTCAATTACATAAGTCAAGTTTCCAGTGACGTAAAGGTCAATTGCCTAGGACTCATATGCTTGTAGTGGATTAAGATAAGTAACCCACTTAAGCATGTCTACCTTACCATACTTCAACCAATTATGTGTAGTACTTCGACATGAAATTCCAATTAGGGAAGTGGTAGATTGAAATCGTGGGTCTAAATATATGGTTGTCTAATAACTCAATGAAGTCTTGTACTAAAACTTTTTGAGTATGTGTTTCTCACGAGTCAACTCCTTGTGATATGTAAGAGGACTTCAGAAAACTACACTAAATATGATATTTAGTGTCCTATGGTATTTAATGTCACTATGGTACCTTTTTGGATGACACTTCTTATGAATAAGTGAACAAAGACTGTCATGGATGATGGATGAGTTCATCCATTGGCCAAAACCCTACATTCTCTTGTCGGCAACTTGTGATGAAATAGTGTCATGGATGATTGAAATTTGGATGAGAATCACTTAGTAAGCGACAGTAATTGCAACACTGTAAATCTATAATCTCCTCCCAACAAAAAATTACAAGGAATGACAAATGATATTGGGTTAAAAATTAGTGTTGGTGACACTATACTGCAGTTTACAATTAGTATTGAGCAAGACAATTAGAATTGGTGACACTAAATATCATCTCATATTTAGTGTGCTTCGCAGTTGAGACAAGGACCGGGGAGAGCCGACCACTATAGTTACAGATGAACCTGTTGAGTTTCAGAAATAACTGGTTGAAGTTCAAGGCTTCAGGAGGATTACCGATTCTTTTAGAGGAATCTAGAGAATATACCTCAAATGAGGGCTGGTTTGCACCATGGACCATGAAGTCGAACCATGGAAGATGGTCTTTTCCATGGTCCGACGTCATGGTCCAATTTCTTAAAAAACCAATTTAAAAAGCCTTTGGGTCCTGCACTAGGTGTACACCGAATGTAGACCAAGAGGAATGACCATGCACCAAAAAGTGAATGTGCTGATTTTTTTTAATATATGCCCAAAAAGGGAAATTTTGAAAGAAAAAAAATCAAGTCTGATCATTCTCTTGTCTTCTCTTGTCTTCATCTTCTTTTCCGCTCAAAAAGATTTCTTAAATTTTTTATTATAACTACATTTCTCTGCCATGAACCATTGTCTTTTTCTACTAGAGCACCTCTTTTGCCTCTCCCATTGCAAAACCCGTTGGACCATGTCAATGGATAATGTAAGCCTTAAAACATGTCTTTTGGGGATCTCGAACTGCACAGTCACTCTGACATTTTTTTCCTTGGTGTAAACCGAAGTGATCCCGGGACGAGTTCAACAACCCATCACAGATTTCACAGGGCCTTGGGACGGCTTCATGGTCCATGGTGTAAACAACCCTTCAATAAATAAAACCCGAAAGATGCCAACATGTAACCGGTTGGACTTGGAAACACACTACACTCTAAACTCCGTAGTATCACACCTGTGGCAACCAAAGTGCATGTGATATTACGCAGTTTTGTAGTGTAAACATGGATGCATGATACTAGAGAATTAGTGTAGCATATGACATTATGGAATAACACAAAGGAGATGTGAGGACGATCTGAATTCATTCTCCCGTCACCTACGCTAGTGTGGTCCACTCCACTTGGCCTTCCCCGGGCGATGTGGCGGACACATGCACCAACATTCAACAAGTGGCATAAGAAGAAGAAGACGACGACACTCCACATGTTGACACATGGCACAATGCGAGGGTGTGGGTGGACTTCTTGGGTGGTTTGCATCAATGACAAATTTCGTGATATAAGGGAGAGAAAGGTGACAATAAGGAGTGGGATTTGAACTACGAACATCCGTTCCCTAGGGTTTCGGGATATGAGAGAGTGTGTGACGTTATGGAGGTTGATATTACGGAGTTTTAGGGTGGACTAGGATCTCGACCAATCAAGCCCAAAAATCTCCCGAACACTGAGCTGAGATCGTTTGGCAGACACCAAGTGTTTGCGCAACAAACGCACTCGAAGTAAATATTATTGTTGAGGGGGAGACGTCCAAGAGCCTCGTTTCGTGGTCCAACAATCTGGGTCTGCTTAAGGACCACGTGATCGCGGTGGCAGAAGTACTTTCAATCCTCAACACAAATAACAAAGAGATTTGCCTCGGAAATGAAATCGGGCACAAGTACACTCTATATACGACGTTACCGTGGAAGGGTCGCTTACTATACCTCCCTTTATTGGGTGTCCCAATTGAATCCCAATTCACAGTGTCCTGTAACATTGAATCCTAAGTTGATTCATTACCACTAGTACCCCTCTCCCGTGCCAAGAAGAGTTAGCAAAGAAAACTCGTTGGCATCCATGGCACGTTGAAAGTCAAAGGATACCCATGCCACCTGGCTTAAGTGTAAACTTGTGATTGCACTACGTTGTTTATGGTATTTGGTGTCGCATGTAGTGGAGACGTTTATAAGGTTTAGCTTGAAAAGATTAGTATAAATAGATGAGTCCATTTTCTAGCCTACTGTTAGTACGTATACACTTGTTCTTCTCTATAACTTTCTTGTTTATAGGTTCATAGTGACCCCACACACGTCATTAGGTTTTGAATGAAGAGTCCACTCAGTTTATTGGGTGTCATGTGTATTGGGTGTCCCGTTAATCCAATTTCATTCATTACCACGTTGAAAGTAAAAGGATACCCAGGCCACCTGGCTTAAGTGTAAACTTGTGATTGCACTACGATGTTTATGGTATTTAGTGTCGCATGTAGTGGAGACATTTATCATGTTTAGCTTGAAAAGCTTAGTATGAATAGATGAGTCCATTTTCTAGCCTATTGTTAGTACGTATACATTTGTTCTTCTCTATAACTTTCTCGTTTATAGCCTAGCGTTTGATTTCATAGTGACCCCACACACGTCATTAGGTTCCAATGAAGAGTCCACTTAGTTTATTGGGTGTCCCGTTAATCCAATTTGATTCATTGCCACTAGTACCCCTCTCCCATGCCAAGAAGAATTGGCAAAGAAAAACGTTGACATCCATGGCACGTTAAAAGTAAAGTATACCTAGGCCACCTGGGTTAAGTGTAAACGTGTGATTGCACTACACCGTTTATGGTATTTAGTGTCGCATGTAGTGTGGAGACATTTATCACGTTTAGCTTGAAAAGCTTAGTATAAATACATGAGCCCATTTTCTAGCCTACTATTAGTACATTTACATTTGTTCTTCTCTATAACTTTCTTGTTTATAAGGCGTTTGATTACATAGTGACCTCATGCACGTCATTAGGTTTCCAATGAAGAGTCCACTTAGTTTAGTGGGTGTCATGTATATTGGTTGTCCCATTAATCCAATTTGATTCATTACCACTAGTACCCCTCTCCCATGCCAAGAAGAGTTAGCAAAGAAAAATGTTGGCATCCATGGCACGTTGAAAGTAAAAGTGTACCCAAGCCACCTGGCTTAAGTGTAAGCTTGTGATTGCACTACACCATTTATGGTATTTAGTGCCGCATGAAGTGGAGACATTTATCACATTTAGCTTGAAAAGCTTAGTATAAATACATGAGTCCATATTCTAGCCTATTGTTAGTACATATACATTTTCTCTTCTCTATAACTTTCTTGTTTATAGCCTGGCTTTTAATTTCATAGTGACCCCATACACGTCACTAGATTTCCAATGAAGAGTCCACTTAGTTTATTGGATATCATGTATATTGGGTGTCCCATTAATCCAATTTGATTCATTACCACTAGTACCCCTCTCCCATGCCAAGAAGATTTAGCAAAGAAAACATGTTGGCATCCATGGCACTTTAAAAGTAATGTATACCCATGCCACGTGGCTTAAGTGTAAACTTGTGATTGCACTGCACCGTTTATGGTATTTAGTGTCGCATGTAGTGGAGACATTTATCACATTTAGTTTGAAAACCATAGTATAAATACATGAGTCCATTTTTTAGCCTATTGTTAGTACATATACATTTGTTCTTCTCTATAACTTTCTCATTTAGGCTTGGTGTTGAATTTCATAGTGACCCACGCATGCCATTAGGTTTCCAATGAAGAGTCCATTCCCGGGGAGTTGGAGTTACACAGTTCCAACTAGAAGGATGTGGTTGAGCTAGAAAATGGAGGATGGTTCTAGAAGAATTAAAGATAGAGGGTTCGTAGTAGAACTAAGGATAGAACTATGAATGGAAGACTTCTACTATACGCTCAACACCCATTTAAGAGGGCCCGAGGCCTTTGACTAGGTGGAGGAGTGGGGTACTCAACTACCACATGTACCACTACATCTATATTGCAGTGGGCATTTGACCGACACATGTATAAATTTGTAAACCAATGTGGTTGTAGGGAAGATCTTGCGAAATCTACTAGTATCAAACGGAGGAGCTTGTTTAACGATCTCCCATACTTGGAGGTGTTGTTCCAAACTTACTAATGTAATGGGAAACGTGTGACTTGTAGAGATGTTTGTAGAATGGCTAAGCCAACAAGGTGGAGTGGGACTTCATTGAAAGTTTCAGTGAGGGTCGGGTTGGGTCTAGCTCGAGGGAAGCTAAGACATGAGCGATGAGCAGTGAGCAATGAGCAGTGAGCGGTAACACATGAGCAGTGAGCAGTAAAAAAACACCAAATTTAGAAAATAAAAACGGTTTTAGGATACACATTCTAAATTTGATATGTTTATTTGTCAAAAAATATATTATAAAATATGTGCATTTTGGGAGGAAAAAAATGAAGGGAGCCTATTACCATGGATAACTAAAAAAATATCAATCCATTGTTGATTTTTATTATAAAAATCCACACTAATACATGTCACTTACTGAAATTGTGAAACATGCGGTTGAATACAACCCTTGCAATATTACTCACAGTCTACCATGCCTGCAAGTTCAAGTAGCCGCATGACCTCATTATAGGAGTACGTAGGAGCGTGAATGAACTTGTCACTATTGTAATCCACCTTGCACAAAAATCTAAACACATAATAAAGATGTTTGCAATACACCCATTTCTCTTTTCTTCCCAAAGATTGAGCTGACATTTTTGTGAAGTCAGGGCATGTGCATTGCGGTATATCACCAATTGTGACACGATATGCAATATCCTCCTTGGAGACAATGTTGATTAACACTCCAAATCCAGGATATGGAATGGCAGTTACTCCCACCATATAATAACCATCCATAAGCCCAGCGCTCTCCCATTTGTTTTTGTGTTCTGCCATCGGTGCTGCTAGATTATGGCGCACTGTCTTTCCAAACCTGGAAGTTGGATGGACATCCGGGTTTAGTGGAGCACGGAAACCCATTCGAGGGATTGGAAGTGTGGTGATTGTGGAAAGCCTGCGGCGAGGGGAAAAAACCTCCCTCTGCTGCAATTGGAACCCAACGTCTTCGAGTGCCAATACCTCATGCTTTGAGAGATTGGTACCTATCTTCACCGGCCATGTGTTGGGTACTACAGGCCAATCCAACACGTATTTTTTTTTGCTACCATATACACAACGTTTGATGTCGTCAGGGCAAAACCAAAACTCGTACTCCACATTGTTGGTGGAGCGATACTCCTTCTTCAATCCCTTGTACGTAGGAGCAGGGGTGCCATGTTTTCCAGTCCCGACTTTGGCGTTGCAAAGAGCCCCGGTATTGGCTTGCATGGCCCAACATCTTTTGGCAGAGTTGGATGGCAATCTTGCAATGTGCCAATGGGAAGTGGGACAATCAGTCTCTAACACGGATGTGGTATGTGCCACACCATGCTCTGTAGAATTCAAGGACTCCTCTATGCATGCCCTTTTAGCTCTTGTATCTGGGCGAGGAATTGAGTAGTTCACTTTGTCAAATCGATGTGAATCGCAATCTGCACCTGGTGGCAGATTAAGCTTCCGTTTGGTAGATCCAAAAAGCTCAGAACCCTCCAGAGCACAATCCCTAGTGTTGAGATCTTCCGCACCTGGATAGGACTTCATGGCCTCTGCCAATAGTTTCGGATCTCCACACTTAGCAGCAGCCTTCAATTTCAAGGATGCAGAATCAGGGCCTTTGCCAACATAACCACCTTTCAACCACGACCTGTAATTTGCAATCTGCATGAATGCACAGATCAAATCGTCCACTGTCGCTTCGTACAAACAAGTCATTTTGTTTCCGGATTGTTGGAGCCACTTGTTGTGCACCGTCTTTGCAAGGTTACACGTTGGCATTTCTGCACGTTCATTTATAGTCATATCCTGCAAACATCAGACAAATTGTAGTAAATTTCATATACCATGGATATTCAAAATCAATGCTTGTTGCAAAAAACAAAGTGGTGATGCACTCACAAGAATCATATGACCACCCCATTGCCTATAACGGAAGTGCCAAAAACCCAACCACTCAGAAAGCCCGAGAACGCCTTCCTCTGTGGCAGCTCCAGATGACAACCACCATGAACGAATAACATGATATTTAGTTTCGGCTTCATCCATTGTTTTTGCGTCCTTGTAGTCCTTGCATAGATGCTTGTGCTGAAATTGTAAAGATGCCTTGATGTACTTCTGTGTAACCTTATCCAAACTTTGTGACCAATGGAAAAGACAAGTGCGCTCGCGACCCACCATTGGCAGAGTTGGATCACCTTCACCATATATCTTTCTGACCGCAATCCAATTGGCTTGGGCACTGTCCGCCATAAAACCTTTGAAATTCACGTTCGACACACCATTCTCCGTCATGACAGAGTTCAAATTTTCCCAGAAGAGAGTTTGAGCTGCACCATCTTCAGATTGCATGTCACAACACGCAATGGTCAACACATTACAATACTTGCTATCGTACACATGACACGCGAGGGTGGTCCAGTCCTTGAGACGTTTGACGTGGTCAAACATTATCCATGAGTTCTCCATATCTCCTCCAACCTGCATACGCTTAACAAGATCCACACCACTCTCTTGAAGATCCACAGACATTTTGAAGACAAATACTTTGTCTTTGGACTGGCCAGGGAATCTGCTGCCATGGACGTATTTGAAGCCCGAATGGTCTTTAAGCGCCATTATACTATCCATTGTGCCCATTCCACTACGAACAAAACGTTTGGAGCCTGATACAAAGTTACGACAATTTGGAGAAGTAAGAGTACTAAATTTATCCATAACAACCTCCAAGGATGAACCTGCTAGATGATGTCCTTCACCGTTTGATGGAGATTTGAGGAGGTAATCTGCAAGGAATTGTTTGCTCGCTGCTATCACTATAGCAGAGTTTTTCGCAGTGGGTGTCTTCATGACCTCATTAGCAACAAATTGGTAAGCCATGTCCAACGACTCACGGCATGTACCATTCGACACAGGGTGTTCATGAACACCAAGATGTATACAAGCCCTCGACATCTCAGGGGATGTAGAGTGGACATATATTATCCGAGCATGACACAACGCAATACATACTGGCGTGGAACGACATACCTTACATTCCAATCTTGATTTTTCTGGGGCGACATCTCCTACAGAAAATGGGATAGGAGTCGATCCAATCCATTCGGTACTGTTAGGAACACCTCCATTACGATACATATAATCACAATATTTGTTTGTACACTGAAGATGACCAGCACAAGAAGAACGTCTGAAAGAGAGTCCAAAATCGTTTTGGATATTCGTGGTTTTAGTTGTGCACCAAGGATGGCCGTCACACATCTTATCCATGCCATCCATAGAACGGCCATACGCATTAGGAACACCCACAGACAATGGGGGCAATACAAACAAAACATCACCATCAAAAGAGGATGGCAAATACTTGACATCACGTACATCTATGCTATCAAAATCAATTGTGGTAAGATCGGATTTAGACCTTCTTCTAGACTTTGTCAATTTTAAGGCATCAACGATACTCAAGCGTAAAGAAGATGAAGAAGGGTGAAGAGGCGGACGGGGAGAAGGAGACCCATGAAGAGACAACTTCATGCATGGCAGACTGCGAGGGGTGTTATCAACATTTGGAGTAAGCAAACTTGGTGGAGGGGGAGTTTCAGCTTTTCTAAAAGGAAAGGGTGATGTATCAAAAAGATCAACAGCAGGACAAATATCATCATCCGAATCCGAGAGCAGAAGAACGGTATTATCACTTGGTTCAATCTTGACATTAGAGAGTATAGGCAGTTTGACAGTAGATGTGCAAGAATTGTTTGTGAGCACAACAATGGATGATTGAACCTGTGAATCAGAAATACCTATAACTCTAAATGACCCAGGACCTAAAATCCAAGAATGACCATTTTCATTCATGGTCTTTTGCATCAAGATAGTCTCCAAAATATCACCATCCACAGAATACATTTCTTGCTCGACATACATGGTTCCCATCCGGAGATTGAACCTCAAACTAAGTAGCTCCTCCGAGACATTCACATGACCTTCATCCACGAGCGGCAAAGTGAAGGGCACAAAAGATCCAGAAGCTCGAATGGTAGCCATGATGAAGTAAGGGGTAGATAGAAAGACATTGGACAACGAAATAAAACCGCTATTTGTATTGGAAATATGAGATTAATTTAATTGCATCATTATAAAATCAAAGCACAAAAATTGTTAAATGTGGACATAAGATGAGAAAAAAATTAAAATAAAACAGCAAAAATCCAATGAGTTAATTAATATTATTATTATCATGATGAATATTATAAGGATAAGCATGACAACACACAAATGCTAAGAATATATAAACAAATAATAAATAAATAAAATTCTGTGTGAAAGGAAAATAGAAACCACTATAATAGATGCCCCTAAATAAATTGTATGGTGTACAGAAACCCTAAAGTAGTGGGCCATGTTGTAGTCCGTTATACTATGATTTTTGAGTCCAGAAATATAGGATGCGCTGTATATCATAAAATAACATGCACAATGTATGCTGTCAAAATAATTTGAAATAAGTATTTTAAATACAACAATAGAAGGAGACACAGAACAAAAACCAGTACTTATATGTAGAATTTTGCACCAAACATTATGTGAGTGTGACAAAGGGTATGTGTGTAGCGTTTGGACATCAGCATCACAGATGCAAGAGGAGGAACAACATGAGAGTAGTACTCAGTTGAGTGGCAGAAGAAGAAGGAGACGGAGAGGATTATATTTCACAACAAAGAGAGCTCGAGAGCAAGCGAGCAGAATGAAGAAAAAATCCCAGAAGGTAGTATACAAGGATATTATTGATTTAGCGGAAACAGAGAGGAATATAGAGATTTCTGAAATGGAGGGAAATAATGAGGAGCACGAACTAGACGTGGAAGCGGACGCAATTCAATGCACAACAGAACAATTCCAAAATCAGAGCGACAACAATACAAGCTTGGACGAAGGAGAAACCAACACCGATAACAAAAACGAAGAAGGTGATGGGGACTGCGAGTTGGACAACGTAAGTACACAACTCATACACAATGATGCATGATAGACAAAATTATTATTAAAAAACATTGTAGAAGATTTTACATACACAAACGTAGAAAATTCTTCTATGTATCCATCTTGCTATATTTCCTGCTTAACCACTAGCTCATTAGGGAATAGCACCAGTCAATGCAACCAACCAGATTCGAACCCGGATTGGCACAGACCGAAACATCAGTCTCTTAAGACTACTCGCATCCACAGGCGGATGTCTTAAACACTTCTTGCAACACTTATATTCATGTGTAGAAGTTTATAATTGCTTCTAATTGGATTGCTACAACCAGCAGCAACACATACTAGAAAAAATTTAATATTAGATTTATACACCCTTGAGTATTGGCAGTGCCGCCAATACCCATGGGGTAAAAAAGAAAGTAAGTTTTAAAGGCCCTGAGGTATAGGCGGTGCCCCCAATACCCACGGGGGAAAAAACGAAAGTAAGTTTAGACGCCCGGGGGTATTGGCGGTGCCGCCAATACCCATGGGGACAAAAACGAAAGTAAGTTTTAGAGGCCATAGGGGTATTGGCGGTGCCACCAATACCCATGGGAGTAAAAACGAAAGTAAGTCTTAGAGGCCCTCGGGGTATTGGCGGTAACACCAATACGCATGGGGGTAAAAACGCAAGTAAGTTTTAGAGGCCATATAGGTATTGGCGGTGCCGCCAATACCCATGGGGCTGAAAACGAAAGTAAGTTTTAGAGGCCCTCGGGGTATTGGCGGTGCCGCCAATACCCATGGGGCTGAAAAAAAAAGTAAGCATTAGAGGCCCTCGGGGTATTGGCGGTGCCGCCAATAACCATGGGGCTGAAAACGTTGATGGTTTTGGAAGCGTTTGGGGTATTGGCGGTGCCGGCAATAGTCGATGTCCAAAAGTGTTGATGATTTTAGAGGCCTTGGAGGTATTGGCGGTGCCGCCAATACCCAATGGATAAAAATGTTGATGGTTTTGGAGGCCTTTGGGGTATTGGCGGCACCGCCAATACCCCCGGGGAAAAAAATGGGAATTAGTTTTAGAGGCCCTGGGGGTATTGGCGGCACCGCCAATACCCTCGGGGAAAAAAATGGGAATTAGTTTTAGAGGCCCTGGGGGTATTGGCGGCACCGCCAATACCCTCGGGGAAAAAAATGGGAATTAGTTTTAGAGGCCCTGGGGATATTGGCGGCACCGCCAATACCCCCGGGGAAAAAAATGGGAATTAGTTTTAGAAGCCCTGGGGGTATTGGCGGCACCGCCAATACTCCTAAGGGGGGAAAGTAAATCGTCCATGATGGTTTTTTCATCCGACTATATTCATTCATTCATCATTCATAATGTTATTATAAAAGGTACGAAACCCTAGTTTGTAAGTCTTTTTTCCTTGGAGCGATGGGTGGAGGCGAGGTGAGGAGCGGATGTGGGAAGAAAGGGGAGCACTAGGAGAGGGAGAACTTATAGCAAATGTGGTGATAGTAGAGGTATTGTGTTAGATCGGACACTTAAACAGAAAAGGTAATACATTTGTGTTGATGTTTTTATGCTTTGTTTGTAAGGAGTTTGTGAATAAAGGTAGTGGATATAAGTTGAGAACAGAAAATCATCTAATTTGTAGAATGAGTAGTAGTATTCAGACATTTTTAGACTTGAAAAAATTTACCCTTGAAAGGTATTGGCGGCACCGCCAATACTCCCGGAATGTCTTAAACATATAATGTTTTTGTCCAAATGAAGTGGGTAGAAGGTATTGGCGGCACCGCCAATACCCAGAGTGCAATGTGTTGCACAGTGAAATCAAGGTCTTTCAGATTTGGTGCAGTGGTGTTGAGTTTTTTTTTTTTTTTTTTTTTTAAAGTCCGAAATTGGTAGATTTGTCTTTTTTTCAACGATTTAAATAAATTATTGCATCAACTCTGTTTAGGGTGAAAATAATTTTGAGCATAGAATTAAAGCTCATAAGTTTAGATGATTTTTTTGAGGATTTAAGGAAGCTCTGTAGATTTATGAAAAATTCTCAAAGTTCGTTGTTTTTGTGTTGCTTAAGATTTCGAATTGAATGTACCCCCTCGGTACATTTTCAATGTTGTGTTTTGTGGAACTTGTCGTAATAAGACATCTTTCATTGTTTTTAGAAATTTCAAATTTGAGTTGATTCATCTGAAGTTTTTTGTCATGTCTTCATTATGTATTTTTCTACATCTCCTTCATATAATTTTTTTTCATATGATTTCATTTTTCATGAGTAAATAATTGTTGAAATCAATCGATCGAGTAGAGTATTCTATGCTACCCTAGCTCCCTCCACGCATCTTCCACTCGATCGAATGGAAGTAATTGTTGTTCTGGCCGTCCCCCTGGACTTTCACTCGATCAAGTGGAAGTCATTAGGGTTGGCCTATCTCCCCCTCTTGCTTCCACTCGATCGAGTAGAAGTAAAGGTGGGCAAACGTCCCCCGTCAACTTTCACTTTATCGATTGGAAGATGTGAGGTTGGCAGAGCTTCCCTTCAACTTCCACTCGGTCGAGTGGAAGTACATATTGGTTAAGTGCTCCCCTTCAACTTCCACTCGATCGAGTGGAATTAGAGGTTGGCCAAGTCCCGCCCTCAACTTCCATTCGACCGAGTGGAAGTTGAGGTTGATGTTTTCAACGATTTAATTAAATTCTTTCATCAACTCTGTTTAGGGTGAAAAAGTTTCTCAGCATAGAATTAAAGCTCATAAGCTTAGGTGATTTTTTGAGGATTTAAGGATGCCCTGTAGATTTTGGAAAAATTCTCAAAGTTCGCTGTTTTTGTTGGTAGAGCTCCCCTCAACTTCCACTCGGTCGAGTGGAAGTGGATGTTGGCCAAGTGCCCCCCTCAACTTCCACTCGGTCGAGTGGAATTAGAGGATGGCCAAGTGTCCCCCTCAACTTCCACTCGACCGAGTGGAAGTTGAGGTTGATGTTTTCAACGATTTAATTAAATTGTTTCATGAACTTTGTTTAAAATGAAATTTTTTATCAGAATAGAATTAAAGCTCATAAGCTTAGGTGATTTTTTTGAGGATTTAAGGATGCTCTGTATATTTTTGAAAAATTCTCAAAATTTGTTGTTTTTGTTGGTAGAACTCCCCTCAACTTCTCAATGTTGTGTTTTGTGGTACTTGTCATAATGAGGCATCTTTTATTGTGTCTAGAAATTTCAAATTTGAGTTGATTCATGTGAATTTTTTTGTCAGGTCTTCATTATATATTTTTCTACATCTCCTTCATATAATATTTTTTCATATGATTTCATCTTTCATGAGTAAATAATTGTTGAAATCCTCTTATTTTTTTGTTTTCTGTCATTCATTGTTATAGTTTTTGGTTTTTGAAATTTCTTGTTATATTGGAATGTCATATTGATGAGTCGTCTTCTCATTTGAGAGCAAACGCCATTTTGTCAGAACATGTGTTTGATTCAAAATCGGCCATTGACAAACTTTGCTTTCAACCTTTTTCGAAGGCCCGGTTTTCGATTCCTTTATGTCGTTTGTTATCTATGCCTTTAGTTCGGCCTACTTTGATTTCCGATGTTCAGAAATTAGAGCAAGGTTTTCTTCATGGATATAGAGCTGGAAGTGCAGTTTTTTATGTTTCATTGACAAACAATCATATGGCGACGCAAGATGTCACTTCTGAGCTCTTTGATTCTTGGAGCATTCATTGGAAGAAATCTAGTGAACAATTTGACGAGTTCTTGAAGCAGGATGAACATCTGAAATGCTTCGTTGGCAAGATGTTCTAGGTTTGGGATGGAAATCACCGTTTGCAGGCTTGGAAATCAGTCATTGATAAAGTCCACTCTAATGAGCTTAGTTGGCATATTTCTGTTGATTCGATCTTGCTGACTCCATCTTCTGATATTGCTGTGCTCCTCACTGCCATGCATGATCTCAATAGGTAAATTCTATCATTTTCAATTTTGTCTTTTGATTTTGAATTTTGAATTTTGTTTTGATTTTTGTTTTGGTTTTGAATTTTTTTTTTCATACTTATTCAGTTTCTTACTTCTTGTATGTTGTTCATGTTTATGTATTTCAGTCATGTTGAACATTCACATGTCAAAACCAATCTCGTTCATCAATTGTATCGTGTACAAGCCATTGGAAGCTTGCCAATCAAGAGTTTTAAAAACTTATTGACACCTGATCAATATAAAAAATGTGTCACTAAGACTATTGCAACGTGGTATTCACTTACAAGGGATCTTTTTTTGGATTATTTGTACAATGTAAGTTCTTTACCATCTTTTTATTTCTTTTATTCATCAAATTTTTATATTTTAACATTTATATCATATCATTATGATTTTTAACGATTTTTATTGTTTTTCAGCGTGAAATTGCCGAGGCCGGAGATCTAGCCAAAAAAAAATATTTTCAGCTCACACCAGAGCTGGACCGGTCCTCTGAAGGTGTTTCTGAGTTCATGAATGCATCAATGGACGCTAAACGGGTCAAGTTGGATTCCAGTCTTGCAAAACATTTACCCATTGCAGATCCATCTTTAGGTCTTGAATTCTTGGCTCAAGTGAAAAAACATTATGACTTGTGTTCTGATGAACCTCAAATGAATCAAGAAAAACTTCAACATCTTGTAACATCCAAAGTGGATCCCCAACAAAAGGTGAAATGGTTAGAGCTCTGGAATTCCACTACCGCTTTTCGGATGGCTTTGAAGTTCCCGAAGATGCCTCTCTCCGATAAGGCTTTTGATGTTTGGTTACACAAAGCCACATTTTGGAGCCAGGTATACATATGAAATTTTTATTTGTTTTGATTTTTTGTTTGTTATTGTGTTTGTTTTTTTTCTAATTTTGTTTTTTTTCCAACAGTTGGCTAAAGAAGCTCTTGCATTTTACAATTCCACAATTTCTGAATTGAACATCGTCATCAATGTGGACCCAAATGCAACTGAGCCTTTGCCAACTTTTGCTGATTATATTGAGTCTTGGAGGGTGACGTGCTGGGAAACGGCATTTTTTTACATGTTCAAATCGACTGATGGTGTTATGAAAAACAAGACCTTTGAAAAAAAACCTGGTGGTTTTCAAGCCATGAGACGGGTTGTTTACAGGTACCCTCATATATATTGTATTTTTTTTCATTTTTATGGGTTTTGGTTTTTTTTCAACCTTTTTAATTTTAATTGTTTTTCCTTCACAGATACTTTAAACGCGTTTTGCTTCCTCTTAATGCTTTGGACAAGCTACCACCCTTCTTTGATAGTTTCAAGGATGTTCAGTCAGAGAATTCCATGTTCACTCCTGAAATATGCAAGCAATGGGATGAGGTTCATTGGTATGAATGTGGATGGTATCTGGACTGTCCACCTAATAAAACTCCACATTCTGAATTGGAATTACGTGACTGTTTTGAACCCACATTTGTTCCCTCCATCTTGAACCAAGATCTACCATATACAGAGCCCACGAGAGGAAAGAAGAAAAAAATTACCCAAATCTCTACACACTCTAAGGAAAATGACATCATCAGTGGTGAACCTTCTGCCAAGAAGCGTAGGGTCCTTCAACCTGCTACTTCATCTTATACCAATCATGTCCTTCCTTCCGTGTTGGAGCCTTTCTCCTCTTTGCGAATTAAGACTAAAGCTCCTACACTTACGCCATGTAGTTCCAATCAGAACTCATTCGAGCTCATTTTGAATGACTCATTCTTGAATATTTTGAACGTCAAAGAACAAACCAAGACTTGGCCTCAATCTTTTTACGACATCAATACATTTCTCACAAAGGTATTCTTCATGCCCATTCTTTTAAGCCATATATTGAATTCTTGAATTTTTTCAAAGCATATATTGAGTTTTTTTTTCCTTAGTCGTTCAACAATCCATTCACCTAACATGGCTTGTATTTTTGTTGCTTAGGTTGGTACAAATCGCACTTTCTACTTTCAGGGAGTTGAAAAAATAACACCGGCTGTTGATTTGGTCATTGCTGATATCCCAGAGGGGCTTCCTGTGCCTGGACTTTCCATACCTCCTTATATACCCCCTTGGAATGAAAAATCCGATAAATTTTTTCTTGTTCTATTTTCATTCTGCATGCAATATCTTCATGACGATGGTGCTTTATTGGTATTTTATCCTGATGATGCGAAATGGACAAAAGAATTGTCTTCTTATTTCTTCAATTACAATTTTAAGGTTGCCCATGAACCTTGGACTTGTGTCAATCCACTTCGTTTGGCCAATCCCCGCAATTCCAACAAAACGGTTCGTCTTCCATTTCTTTTTTTCATGTTTGCTTTCATTTTCATAAGTTATTTTGATTTGTTACATTATATTATCGTTGGTTTCTCATTTTATTTTACTTTCATTGTATTTGCAGACAGTCAAATTCACAGCACTCTTGCTTGTTCGTTCTTTTCATAATACTTCCGGATGGAAACGTCTGCCTTTGCCTTTTCAAATTAATATTGACAAAGATCTTTCAAACAATGGTATGGATTTGGATGATGATGTTTTATACAACTTCACGGATGCTACTTCTCAACTTATGAGAGATGATGGTGTTACACCTTGGAGGGGTCCACGAGAGAAACATCCATTGTTCTTTCAAGTTTTGATTGATGCTTTTTCAAAACCCGAGGGCATTGTTGCAGACCTCATTACATCGATAGGTATAAATCTATTTATTTTTTCTTTGATATTAATTTCTTCATATGCTCGCAATATCACCTACTATGTGTCATTGATTGTTCTCTTCATAATTGTGTTCTATTATGTCTTTGATAGGACCCTCCATACATGCTTGCCGCATTTTGAAGCGTCACCTCTTGGCATTAGAAGGCGACAAAGATGTTTTTGATTCCATCTTGAAGCCTTTGATTATGCATTCCCCTTTACCTATTGGCAAAGAAATCAATTGTGAAGACTCGGATGACTCTCCAATTGTTAATCGCGAGGCCGTCAATCTATTTTGTGAGTAAGTTTGTTTGTTTTCTTCTTTAAATGCTTTATATGGTTGGTTTTTTTTGTTTTTATTTCTTGAATCATATTGCACACATATTTCCCTAAACTCACATGAAGTAAACAATAATTATTAATATATTTATGTGGTCATGTTCTAGCAATGTGATGCCACAATGTCGCTGACGTTGGCGACCGTTTTTTGAAGATCCAGGATTTTTTTCAAGTCCATCTCCCCCTCGAGGCCTCCCTATCTATGCTGAGAACATGGCTTCCTTTCTTGCTGCTCAACCTTCTCCTTCAATGCATAGAAACACTAAACATTATGATCGGCGGGTTTTGGATTTCATAGATTTAGAGGCCGATTCATGTTCAGGATCCATCACAACAAGTTCTAATGATGGTTAGTTCTTTGGTAGACTTGTTCAAGTACCTAACTAAGGCTTTTCTTTTTGTCGTCCTTTTTTTAATATACTTTCATTTATATATCGGAGTTACACATGTTTTCTATCCACTTTTATCTTACTTGCATTTTCTATGTTTGTATTGTATTATTGACTTATTGCAAAATTAAGTATTTCTTGTAATATGTCTGTATGATACATATATATGCCCATTGTCGTTTTCACTTCTCAATGTTCATTTCTCATTACTCATAATCTAGAATTTTGTTGTTTATTCTTCCCACCTTTCTTATTTTTTAACCCTACAATTGTGCCAAAATGCCACGGTTATAGGATACCTGTGGGCCTATTACCAAATATTTTTCCTTCCTCACCGCTCACGTGTTACCGCTCACCGCTCACCGCTCATTGCTCACCGCTCACAAGATAGCACTCCCCGGTCTAGCTCCAATGAATAACATCCATCTTCTGGGAGTTGTCTAACTCCGATTCATATCTTCTAGCTAGAGTTGTCTAATTCCAACACAAAGATCTTCCAAAGGGAGGTGTCTAACTCTCAGTTGGAGTTGTCTAACTCCACTGCAAAGATCTTCGATCAGAAGTTGTCTAACTCCCGTGCAGAATTCCTTAATGGGTTGTCTAGTCCTTGTGCACCATTCTTTCTTTGGAGTTGTCTGACTCCAAACATCATTTGCTCACATGCTAAGTACAACAAAATATGGTTTAGTCTCTCTTTCTTGCATAATCAAACATTAAATTTTTTAATCCAAGTATATCACATGTTGGGCACTGATTCACTTGAGTGATAGATGTAGCCCATTATTATCATGTATATCAAATTCATGTATGCATGGTTGTTGTTTTATTGGGATCGATTTGTATAGAATAACGCATTCATTGTTATAATTCCCAACTTCGACATTATCGTGGTGTAGGCCGAATATTGAATGAAATGTAGATATTCATGTGACTTAATGGCTATTCTAAGTTTGTTATTATGTTGGTATTGGTTTAACAATGTTCTTATTCTTGTTTCAATTAGTTGTTGAGTTGTTTGTATTTTGGTTGAGGACCATGGTGGTTAGTTTAGTGAGATAAGGGCACCCAAGGTAGTGTTGGCTAGGATTTAGAAAGATAGGACATGTGGCGGCCAAGGTTTGGAGGGTTAGAGTATGTGGCAACTAGGGTTAGAAGATTAGGGCATGTGGAGACTAGGATTAGGGAATTAGGCATGTGGCAGTGGTGGATGTACCCTTACCGCCATGGGTCCTTAAATTCTAACCCTAAAGGCATCCTATTGGCCACAACAGGCCCAAGGGCTGATATGTACGAATACTTGAGGAGTTTACGCAAGTTTTGAATGTAAGTTGCTAGTGGGTTCTAGAGGGTGTGAGTGTGCTCTAAGAGCTTAGTTCAAATAGAGTTGCTCTAACATCCACATAATAACACACTTAGAATAGCCATTAAGTCACATCAATGTTTACATTTTTTTCACTATTTGGCTCACATCACAACAATGTCTGCTCCAAAGTGATGATCCCATTTCTATGAAGATGCGTGTTGCAACATGTGTTGTGGTAATCTTCAATGTTGGTAGCTCCACAATGAGTGTTATGTCACAATGTGAACAAACCATATTAATATTCATACCATAATTAGTTGGATGTCATGGTATGTGCAATTAATTTTGCATGGGTCTCATGAAAGAATGTCATATGTAACTAATTTTATGTGATATTTATGATAAAGATGACCACCGCAATTGATAACTAAAAAACACACCTTATTACATCCCTCGTAATCGGACTCCCATACTTGTTTCAAGTTAATGGGCTTTCAGTTGCAATATCAATTATGTTGACAGAATTGCATGATGACATAGAACACATATATTGGTAGCATAATGGACTTATCTTCCACAAACAATATTGAAAATAGAATTTCGTCATTTATTAAAAAAAATCATGTGGAAGTCTACTCTACGGAGAGTCACATAGAAACATGATTTTATAAAATGAACATTGGACAATGTGTAATAGCCTATTCTTGTGTGCCATATATAATTTGATAATATTGTACTGATTTTTAAGTATTATTCTCTTTCTTTGTGGCTCAAACCATATTACAGGGGGCATTCATGGTTGGGGTACTACTTTTGGGTGTCTAACAGTTTAAGGACTAAATTAGATAACTTTACATAGTCGGAGTGCTTAGATTTGCATTGTGGAGCATACTTTGGATCATACCTACATTTAGTATTCCATAATGAGTACACCGACAGAGTTAATTTACAAGGAATAGGGTTATCTAAGATATCATTTTGATTCCTTAACATACATGTATTTATGGTTGTTGTCATAACTGTTGACCTCAAGATTAAGGAATGAAAAGGACAACAAAAATTAATTGAAATGATCCCAATTTTCTTCCTCACACTTATCGTTCAATTGTGTACCAATAGAACTAAAAGTGTATTGCATACCAATTGTATAGCCTTACATATGACACCAAACATGACCAGAATTACACAATAACATGGCTACATGAAAAAAGAACGTTTAGAATTAGAATTGGACATAATAAAATATATGTATGGATACATGACACTTATACCAAGGTACTAGGATGCAAAACAGGAAATAATTCACCTCCGATGTACACTTCAATAATGAAATTGCCATTGATGTGGCCAAAACAAGTCCTATGACCTCTCTACAAGTTTTATGACCTATCTAATCATTTCATAAAGGATTTATATATGATTAGTCATTATTTAATATCAAATATATCTTTCTTGATTAATCCTATGACCTATCTACTTATCTATTTTAAATTTTATTAATTAAATAATAGTAAATCGTAATAAATGTCAAGATCCAATGCGACAAAGTCCTTGATTCCTTTGTCCCAAAAGTAGTACCCCAACTGTGAATGGCCCCTACATTCAAAGATTACTTGCATACACTTAAAGGACTCATAAATTTCCAAGCATTCATCAATCGGTTCATTAAAATTTGAGATGCAACTTATGCATCTCAACTTTGGTATTAAGTTGTGAATACCATTTGCCAAAATTGAAGAACACCATTTAAGGTTTCAATACAAGAATTGAGATGCAAAAGTTTATAAAATGTCAAAGTGAATACTTCCATTCACTTCAAGCGATCATATGGACACCCCCAATCATGTTGATTGTTAAACATGAATTGATATACCGTAACACCATAGCGAACGAATATTTAATTTTTTTTGAAAAAATAAGGTTCGCCTCTCAAAAACTGAATTTCTCAATTTTCGTTTTTTAGCAAAAAATAAGTTAAAATGACCCTAAATAGCTTAGAAATAACAAAATATTTCAAAAACTAATTTATTCTATTTTCGTTTTTTTGTCTTCAGAATTTTCTAATTTTTACGTTTTTTATTTTTAGAATTATTTTAGGACGAACCTGCTATGGTACTACGGTATATGTTTCAAGCACATAGAAAGTCCGTGGATGAAGAGACTCATCGCATTCCCCAAGGGGTGGACTCTTCATACAATGTACTAACTAACTTGAGTGTAAGAAGGGGTATTATTTGAGGCATTAACATACACAATATACGTAAGGGAGAGGTAAGTTTGATGCAATCGTTGAGTTGCATCCTACGGATGAAAAAATGTTCAATGACTTTCTCATCGGAAAGTAAAAGCAGATTTAATAAGTAATAGAGGCCTATTTAGTACATGGTTTTTATTTTGTATATGTAGTGGATGCATTTATCACGCTAAATTTAAAAAGCTCAACATAAATACATAAGTCCATTTTCTGGCCTACCGTTAGTACGTATACATTTGATTTTTCTCTATAAACTTCTCATATACAGGGGGTCGAATTCCATAGTGACCCACGCACGTCATTTAGGTTTCCAATGCAAAGTCTCACCCCCGAGTCGCATTCTTCCTAAGGAAATTGACGTATCTATTATATTCTTAAGCCCATAGCCCACCTTTCGGAAGGAAGGAAGGAAGGAAGGAAGCAACCCCCCTGAAGCTTAGTAAACCATGATCAAGGTAAGGAAGTACAAGCTCCCCCAATTCACGTTAGTGTGCATAACTAAAAGATTGATGTTACTTTTTATTTTATTCTTAAGTGCACAGTCCAATCTCATCGTAACACATGTCTTCTTTATTACAAGCCATGTCATATACCATGCAAAATGTAGGTGTCCGATTGTATAAGAAGAGTGACCACATGAGGCCCATGTAGTTAGTAGGTAATCGAGAAACTCAGTTAGGAGAGCCTTTGGAAAGGCAACTGGCACTGGCGCCTCAGTGCAGCAGATGTGAAGTACTTGAGCATGTTCATATTCTCCCCACCATCTAGAAGTTGTTATTCAAAAGCTTTCCGGGACGGAACTTTCTGGGCTCTGGAAGGCCTAAGGGCCACTTCGCACACGAGACTGAGAGCCCGTGACCATTACACTTCAAGCACTCTCATTGGTGGAAAAGGCGGAGCCGGTCCAAGTTCGCCTCACACTACGCTCGAGGGACCGATGGAGTATGCGAATGCAAGATGGATGTAAAGTCTACATGGATTCCTACGTGGCATCGAATGGATCATGTTTCATGGTCGCTTGGACTATTTTCAAAAACCACCTCTTGGAGGTAGGCCTCACACAAAACCGGGAGATCATGGCACTCCGAACACTCACAACTGTTGATTTATATTATTTTATCATGCGTGAGGACCCACATGAATAGAAATTCATTGAAATAGCATGTGGTTGAGGGCCCGGTCACATATGACTTCACACTACACTCGAGGATCCGTGACCACACTACATGATTTTGGAGGTGTCTTGGAACGGCCTTTGGGCACTTTCTTTTGGGCTCTCACAATTTCACGGTCACGGCTCTTGGCTCGTGTGTGAAGTGGCCCTAAGTGTATACAATCGGCCCTCACAACAACCGTATAAGACCCTGCTCGTTACTCATGAGACGAGTTAAATCGAGGAGGTCAGATTTCCAATCCACCTTTTTGTAAATGTTCCATCATAGATTTGCTAATGCAACACAAATGTGCAGACGTGGGGTTCTCTTCAGTAGACAATGAAGAATAAGAAGATCAAGCCACTTAACACCCACATACCCTTAATGGTGCCCCCACCTACCGCAAGGTAGACATTAAACCCCACCTTGCGCCAAAAGGACTCTTGAGCAGGGTAGCATCGGCTGCCAACAGGCTTGAATTCATGTCGGATTGCCTGATGTTGGTTTTTTCCTTTTTTTGCTTTTTTTCCTTATCTTAATGGTGTTCACAAGATTTGGAGGGACAGGCCAGCCTAGGGAAGACCTAAAATCTTCATATCCAGACTGAGCAAATCGGTCACTTGACCGCACCTCCTCCTCACTATGTAAGTGTAACTTATAATGGTACACAACTTGAGTGGCAGGTGGTTGCAGAGCTTCGGTTACTGATGAAAGCCCATGCTCCATCCACGTCCAATGCATCAAGCCTCAAGCGACACGCATGGGTTTTGGGGGGAAGAAAAAGAAAAAGAAAAAGAAAAAGTTGATCCCCCTTTCTGGCCGGGGATTCGTGGCACTCAAGTAAAATCATCCATGCGGATGAAAAAAATGCAGGAATCATCTAAATGACTATTTTAGTATTTTTTGGCAATTTGATTCCGGAAATAGAGTCAAAGGCCCCGAATTAGTCTAGTGTCACATTCAAATGAATCGGCCCTCAACCCCATAGGGGGGCTTTTTTTATTGGAGCCACTTCATCCACGATATCTTGGATGGATGTTCCTTAGTGAGTGCCATGAATCCCCAGCCCCCCTGTAGTGGTGTCTCCAATCTACGTGTATGTACGAGATTGAATGTACATGATGGTATTCAACTGAGTGACCAGGGTGGAAGCATCCTTGGGTGGTACCACTTGGAACCACCCAAGAAAACGTCCAGGAAATGGAAGGTGAAAGTTCATTTAATTCTTTTCAAAAGTGGAACTTGCATCTTTTCAACTCAAATTTGATCTAGTGACTTAGAGAAAAATTAAATTCAATCCAACAGTCTAAAGGTCAAAAAATGATAAGTTTTAGTTATCATTAAGGAAGTAAGAACGTTTGGCATGATGGTTTCCTATGCCGTTCCTGTAATTTTTGATAATATGACAAGGAGGGCACTTTGCAGCCTCACCTTGTTTTTTCCTTGCAAATGACCACTTGTTCACTAGAAGATGCCCAGAAGTACCTTTGGGATTAGAATAAATACAAAAAACAGTCAATGTAGGTGTCCTTAATGGTGTTGCCCCCGGAAAGCTTTGTTCCTGGAGGTCCAATGAGCCTACCTACTACTTTGGTAACTATTTTTGGCTAGTAATGAATAGGTGGCACAGAAAAACTCAGAGGCTACCATGCAAAAATGATCCCAAAGAGATTTGTTATTATTTTGCATTCCTACTAGGTTCCTGAATTTCAAAGTATTCAAAGTTCATTCCTGAAATTATTCGCTAACAACCCTTTTAAGGTGCTAAACATGTGGTGATTTGTTAGTTTGTTATATTAATGGTTAAACCCTAAACCTAATCGCACCAAAAATGTGTTCATATGGAAAAAAAACAATCACTTAAGATAGAAAACAAGTTTCCTAAACTTTACCTTGTCAAGTGAAATTTGAGTGTGACGTTCCTAGTGGTACCACCCAAAGATGCTTCCACCCACCAGGTTGGGTGGGGCCAGGAATATGCCATGTATAGTGCTAGATTTATACTTTATGGATGTTTGTGAGTAAGTAGATTTGGCCTGAAAACCGAGTGAGATTTGGGTGAAGCACTGTCGTTGAATATTATTAGAATGGAACGGTTCATAATAGATGAATCATGTTATGTAAGAGTTAAGTGGGTTTTGAACATGCACTTTTCTCTCTGCACTCACTGCTCGTAAGCCACGAAACATGCAATTGGTACAAGATGATTAGCAAATCCAAATCATGCATGTAGCAATTTTCCTCATAATTTTTTGAGCATGTGTGAATATCTTATCCACTATCAAAGTGAAGATTTTTTTTTCCTCAATAAAACCGTCATGTAGGTTTCTTCAATTGTGTTGACTATTTGAACTCAGAATGGTTAACAAGTTTTTAGTACGTAGTCCAATCTCTTTTAAACATGTGTCTTTTTTATATCCATTCTTAGATCAACACATAACCACATAAGCATTTAGACATAGGTCCCCGTTAAAGAGGACACTTATTTTACGTGGTCCACTATCTTATTGCGGGGGCTTTGTGAGGCCAAACCCACCACCCTTAAGCGTCCTAGTCCGGGTGATGGTTTTGAGAATCACATGTGTTATACCAAAACTCGTAGTGATATGGAATGTAAGTTCCACATCAATAAGCTCACAACTTACTTCAAGTCATGACGTTTCATTAATGTGATCCCCTTGAATAGGTAAATCCTTGGCCTTTTCAAAGGTCCACCCCACAGCCTTGGCTACACATGCCCTCAAGGATCTTCCTCTTGAAACCTTGGTCCTGGCTGATGATTCTTCACTAGTGCTCGTCACCTCATTGAGGCTATGGCTTGTTGATTCCATGAGACACGAAAGTCTTCAATGTACTAATTCCCAATCTTTCACACCATGCCACTTCAATCGTATGAAGCTCACAAACCGCCTTGGTGCTTCACATCAATATTAGCACCTCAGTTCTTTCCAGGATAAGGACACAAGTGTTAAAAAACACTTATTCCTCTCATCACTTAGCGTTACTTCCTCTTTCATAGATTCCTCATAGCTCATTCCCAAGTTCACTCATCAATGCAGTCCCTAACCCGGCTAGCCTAACCAACCACACTAATTAGCTAGCCTAACTAACTAGCCACTAACCCAGTTGGTTAATTCAAGCCTAACCCCAGCTAATAAGCCTACTTAGCTCGAAACCAGTAGCTTATGCCCGAACCAGCAGCCTCTGACCCGTAACCAGCAGCTTATGCTCGAAACCAGCAACCTCTGACCTTGTAACCAGCGGCTTCTGCCCGTAACCAGCAGCCTCTGCCCAAACCAGCAGCCTCTGACCCGTAACCAGCAGCCTCTAACCCAGTTAACCCCAGCTCAGCCCCAGCTAATCAACCCACTTAGCTCATAAGCCCACTTAGCTAACAAGCCTAACCCCAGCTAATAAGCCTAACCTTAGCTGATAAGCCTACTTAGCTTGAAACCAGCAGCCTCTGCCCGAACCAGCAGCCTTTCACCCGTAACCAGCAGCCTCTCACCCGTAACCAGCAGCTTATGCTCGAAACCAGCAGCCTCTGACCTTGTAACCAGCGGCTTCTGCCCAAAACCAGCAGCCTTTGCCCGTAACCAGCAGCCTCTGCCCGAACCAGCAGCCTCTGACCCGTAACCAGCAGCCTCTAACCCAGTTAACCCCAGCTCAACCCCAGCTAATCAGCCCACTTAGCTCATAAGCCCACTTAGCTAATAAGCCTAACCCCAGCTAATAAGCCTACTCAACTAATAAGCCTAACCTTAGCTGATAAGCCTACTTAGCTTGAAACCAGCAGCCTCTGCCCGTAACCAGCAGCCTCTGCCCGAACCAGCAGCCTCTGACCCGTAACCAGCAGCTTCTTCCAAGTACTAAATCAACAAAATTAAGTGTTCCAATCTAATATAAATCCAAACACTATGAATCTAAATATCGCAAGTCTAAATACTATGAGAGTAAATACTATAAGAGTAAGTACTATAAGTCTAAATACTATAATTCCCAACACTAGAAGTCTAAATTCTAGAAGTCTAAATACTAGAGCTATGCACTTGTTTCTAAATGCTTTTAATCTAACACTACATCTAACAATGCAAAGCTAACTTCAAGACTAATTGACCTTGGCTCTTCACCTTGAAACCTTGCACACACACATGCCCCTCTCTTGCTCCCCACACACCCACACTTATAACACATGGGGTGCCAAAGGAGCACGAAGGAAAAAGAGAGTGAATAGGAACACAAGTGAGTGAAGAAGGTGAGAGAGAGGAATATATAGGGGGAGGGAAGGGGTGAGCACCCCTCAAAGCTCAAGATAAGCCCCTCGATCCTCTCCTACTTTGTAGGCTCTCATCCTATCCTTTAAGCCTTCAACTCTTAAACCAACAACATAGATCCTAATTCAAACATTTAACTCAAGGAGCCACCCTTGGTTCACCACACACAATGCTCACCTAACTAAGGAACTTTCTTCACACCGCTAAACTTCTAATCAACCTAAGGTCTAAACATAACTTCACTCAAGCCTCACTCTTTTTATATTTTTGTGAATAATCATAAAACATCAAAACATAACTTCTAATAGTTTCAAAGGGTTAAGAACACATGTGGGCACCATTTTGGGCTCACAGGCTTCCAATTCCACATGTGATTTTGTCCATTGAATCAGTTTAGGAATTGTCTCCAATGGTGAGCAATTCTAAATCACAAAGATTGTCATTTGAAGTTTCAAAACCGAAGTTGCAATGCAAAAGTTGTAAGAGGTCAAACTGAGGATTTTTGTTCTCTTTTAGTGATGACATAGATCCTCTAGATTGTGATAAGTATTTTTCCCATTAAAGGTGGCTATATTTGGATCATGTAGTCCACTCTCTTTGTAACATGTGTCACTCTTGACTAGAAGCCTTGTCACATAAGGTCCATGTACGTGCACACAATTAGATACACTACATGCATTACTTGCCAAATAAGGTCCACATACCTTACAAGATGGCGATGAAGTCTATGTATGTGGATTTAAAATCCACCATAGTAGCAAATTATTGAACCATCTCGTGGACAAAAACAAGTGCCACGAAGACTCGGGGGGGGGGGGCATACCGCCTACAAACTGATGTGAGTGTAAAAAGGGACATTATTTGTGTCATTAGCATACATGGTATACATAAGAGGGAGGTATCCTATTTCTCTATTGGGTGCAAGCATGGTAAAGTGGACCAAAATAGTGCTCCAGTATACTAAAACCATAATGTTTTTGGTCAAAGGCGTAAAAGTAGTAGCAAAGTGTTGTTTAAATTGGATTTACTTTTTTCATAATGACCTCCGTTGTTGTGTTAAATACGCAAATTTAGAATATCGAGTTGAGATCTTCAAAACTCCTCATTAAAAGTGATGCTCAAAAGCAAATGGTTGAGTTTGGTTTTGAACGTAGATTTTGTGACCTTAAATATTTTGAAGTTGGATTTTCTTTCATATTCCTTGAATTCATTATCTATTTGAGGACATCATCACAAAAACTTTGTAGAATACCATCAATTTAATGTTATTTTATCATATTTTAAACAAATTTTAGACAGTCACTTGTTCAATATCACCTACTTGCACGCCACTTGCACCGTCTTCTAAAATATGTAGATTTCTATATTTTTTTTAATTGTCATCATAAATTGCTTGCTTTGTAGATTAGAATTTTTTTAAAGTGTCTATGAGTTTTTTCTTCACAAAATTCAAAGTTAGTGTATACTTTTTAATCACTTTCACTAAACACTAGGCAAGGATCATGAGTTGTCCACTTTACCATGCCTACATCCTATTGTGTACAGCTAAAAAGGCTACTAAAAGTTACAAAGTAGAGGTAGGTGTCCAAAGGATATTCTAAAGTTTAGGAAAGAATTTGAGAATGGACGTTTGTTTTAAGATCAAATTATTACAAGTTACATCTTATGAATAATAATTTCTTCAATGCCTCTCCGAATCAAAAGTGAGAGTGGATGGTATACCAACGAAAAAACAAAAAAAAACCTATTTTTTCATGAATTACAATTTGTTTGTAGTGGAGGCATTCATCTCATTAGATTGAAAACCCTAGAATAAATATACAAGGCTATATTTTGGCAAACCCATACTACTTATACCTTTGCTTCTCTCTAAAAACAATCTTATATACATGGGGTTTTCTTTCATAGTCACTGAAGCACGTTATTTAGAGTTTCAATGAAGAGTGGATCCCCCAACAGAGAGCTAGTAAGACCACATGATGCTTGTAATGCATCCAATTGTATCAGTTTCATGAACAGTTTGTCTTAAAGTGTGTGATCTAAAGTACCACTTGCTCTCAGTCGCTACATACTAATATGAAAACTATAACACCATCAAAAAATCATATTTGGTGGGTATCACAAGAGGAGTGAATCTTTTTATACTCCAGTCATAGACTCATTACTTGGCAATAACATCTTAATATCATATTGATGCTAGAGTAAACTTGCCTACGTATCTAGGCTTTTGCATGATATGAACTCAAAAAAACAAAAAAAACAAAACAAAGCACATCTTCATAAACCGTACTTTACCATAAAATCTTTATTATAATTCATGCCCTATTGATATCAAAAGTGTCATCCAATGCAAACCTCATCTATTCAAAGTATTTTATGTTGACTTGATTCACATAATCTCTTTGTGCTAACATGCGGCCCTATTGTGAGCACCTCCAACTATGCATACAATTTGACTGTTGAATTCAGTTGGGAATCTTTTCATCAGGTTAAAGATTGTGATTTGTGCAGATGGATAATTCAAGATGCAGAATATTGAGATGCCAAAATGAGAATTTTCTCTTAATGTGATCACATACACCCACCCAATTATGTAAACTCTTGCACCTAGAATAATGATGATTTTTTTAATACATTGTCCAATTTTATTGTAACTTATCGTCTTTTATTGTCCATTCAATACAACCCGTGGCATATATATATATATATATATATATATACACACACACACACACACATATATGTCACTCAAATATAGGTGTTCAATTACAAAGGGCGACAACATAAGGCCCTCAGACCTTACCTCTTATATAAGGTAGAGGGTGCTACATCCAACACCCCACCCAAAAGCAAAACATGTACACGCCTCCTAATCCCGGAACATGTCATCTTAAACCATTTGAATGTCTATGACGCAAAGTGGAGGTGGATTTGGATAAAGCAAGGTGGTTTCGGGAAAATGCGGGGTTGGTTTTGGACGCAAGTGGGATTGGAGTTGGGCAAGCATCGGAACATAGCTAGGAGTGACTTGCTTATATGTGTTTATCAAGATCCCACATGCAAAAGCTATAAGAGCTCAATTTTTTTTATTAGGTGGAAAGTTGGCTTTAGTGTGAGGGCAGTTTAGGCAAAAAGGTGGGGGTAGTTTTGGGAGAAGCAAGGTTGATTTCCAATGGAAAATGGGAGCGGTTTTGGGTCCATGTCAGGAGGGTTTCGGAAGCCGTTTACTATTGAAAAGGTGGGGGTCTAGAGCAGACTTAAGAAACTAGGGATAAATGACTTCAAAATTTTGTAATATATCCATATGATGTGCAGTTTATTTTTATTTATTTCTACTATGTCTATGCCAATTTGCTAAGCCAATCGTGCATACCACCAATCCAAATGGACTCCAAAAATAAGCTAAATTGCCTAAAGTGTTGGTTTAAGCACCCTCTATCTTATGTATGGCATGTACCGAGCGTGTACCCATACATATAGATTGTGATTGTAATGATACATAAATATGTTGTATATAAGTCATATCAACAGCTCGGATCATAGCAACTTTCCTCATAATTTGTAGAGCTCGTATGAAAATCTTATTAAAGTGATGATTCTCTGAGTTACTAATTTGTCATTATAGCCCCCCCCCCCCCAAATTACGTTGACTATTGAGTGTGGAATGGTTATCATATTTTGAGCACATAGTCCAATCTCCTCCAAACACATGTCTTTTTGGTATCTGTTCTTGGAGCATGACCTAACCATATACCACTCGAATATAGGTGTCCAATTAAGACCAGTAGCAGAATTTGGCACGTCTAGCATGTGTGGATGCAAAGTGGTTCATTTTTTTCCTATTTCTCTTACTTCCATTGATCAGATTTCAATGCTGGAAGTTCCAGTAGATTAGCAAATGTGTTGTTAAGCTAATTCACAAGCCTCGGAGAATATCGGAGAATATATCGTAATATATTGTGCATATTTGAAGTGGAAGAAACTTGGTTCATGTTTGCGTGTACTAGGGACCCCATGTCCATTTGTGGTCACTCTCAAAGGAGGCTATCCAAAGTGGTTTCAAGTTATGTCAACAACACATGAAAGTGGAACCAAGTTGTTTAAACAAATCCCTCCGCATTAAATGAAACGGGTCTTTCCAAGTTACATGTGGTGATCTTTTTGTTTTTCTTTAATGATTTCAGGCATTTTCCGTAGAACATGACATTATTCAGATTCATAACAGTGTTATGTGGGACGGAGTATTCCACAGAATATTCTTCACATTCAGAGTGAATGTGGGGAATATCCAAGAATATTCCAAGGAATATTGTCGGTCCCATAGAACATTGTTATGGATCTAAATAATGTTATGAATCCGCTAAAATGATCGATAATTTTCCTAAAGTCTTGAACTTCAAGCGGTTCCTATGTAACTAGAGGTCGGTTCTCCCTATTCATTGGTTGACACAACCGCAACCGATAGGCTTAAAAGGAGCAGGTCGAATTTGATCTCCACCAAAGTGTGTGTAAGACTGTTCCCCAAAGCTATTTGGGCATTGTTCATATGCATTGTGAGTTGTTGGTGCCTTATAGCATGGCCACACTAGGGCCAATCATTGCTCGTTGGCAGCAAGAGGAGTCCCTTTCCGTAGGGAGAGTTCATCTCTTTACGAAATTCATCGTTATCAGTATGATGTTTCATCCTATTCACAATAACCTCACTGGATGTAATGTACTATAGTTTCGTCCATCCACTTCATTGCATACAAGACAAAAACTCCTACGGACATGGAAACTCTCCCTCTAATGTGGGCCAATTCTTGGTCCTAGTGTGGGCATGTTTGTCCCTATTGGTGGTCCTCAATGACCTACAAGAACCACTTTAGGCCCAAAAGTAGAGAGATTAGAAGCAACCAATTAACACCCACATAAGCTTACCTTACCAAGCTGCAACAATTGTTGGCTATGATGAGAAGCCAATCCAAGAGTAGTAGTAGGTAGTGACATGTGGCATTGGTCAATATAGGAATGCGGCCACTTGTATTACGTGGCTTCATACGGCATACACCATATGACACCTAAGTAACCACACAACATTGTCACTTGTAATTAATTACATGTAAATTTTGAAAATGGACTTTCCTACATGATCACTTTATGAATCTTGGAATCTGCACTTTATCTAGAGTATCTCATGAGGATATGAATGTTGATCACAAATTTATGACCGAAATTCTTTCTTGTTCATAAATGCTAGCATAATGAGTTGTTTAACTCGTCGATCCAACGGCTAGGTAGATATGTGGAGTTGGAAGTGCCTACAATAAGGATACACACCTTAGAGAGAGGTGTCATTTGGGCATTGGCCTGGGATCATTAGTTTGGGGGAGTCCCAAAAAATTACAAGAGCAACCCATAAGAGAAAGGGGCAATGATATGGAAGCTAGGGATAAAGGTTAGAAGGATGGTGGTTGGGACCTATTAGAACATGTGCAAAATACTTGGAAAATCATGACCATAGAACCAAAATCAAATGATACATTGGACATCCGAGTCCGTCAATGTATTTTTTGTGTTGACCCCCAAAGACTAGAGTGAAATCTTTCCAAAATGGTCTAAAATAGTTCAGCGATCTTATGGTAGATTTGATTGTGCTAAAGGCATCTTTTTAAAAGTTGGGATTGTTCACACAAACTCTCAACCTTGGGGGTAGACTCTTCGTTGAGAACCTAAATGACATGTGTGGGTGACCCATGCAATAAAAACCCCTTTATACAAGAATATTATAGTGAAAAACAAATGTATACGTACTAACGGTAGGCTAGAAAATGGACTCAGGTATTTATACTATGCTTCTAATATTAATGTGATGAATACCTCCACTACATACCAAAAATATAATTCATGAAATGAATAGGCCTTTATTACATATACAAGTCATTGGGGACTATTACCATTTGACAACAATGGATGAGAATGTATCTTGGAAGAAACTAAGACATTTGTTGTCATTTTTTTCTCTCTAAACCTTAGGCAACACAATATTCATGAAAATGAGAGTTTTCCGGTGAATTGGGAGCACATAAAGCAAACTATTAATCCAAGAATAAAGTGAAAACCACTGGAGAGTTGTAGAGTTCAAGTAAAAAAATAACATTTGATTTCCCGCCGTAAATTGCGGAGTGATGTGCTACCTAAAATTTACCATTTAGGATGACAATTTAGGTCAACTCGACCTGAATTGGCATGTACATTATGGTTGCAAATATAGTATTCTTAATATTTAGGTCGACTCAACCTAAATTGACTAACATATTGTCCTCATTTAGGTCAACTCAACCTAAATGAGTCGATTCCCCAACTCAACATACTCTCATTTTAATGGAAACTACACATCTGAAGTATAATCTAGTATTTATCAACCTAACATGACTTTTAGGTGTCCAAATGGACAATCTTATTTTGAAAGGATCCCACTCTCTCAAAATTTTGAATATTGTGTTAGGCCCCCTTTTGTGAATTCACATTTACTTCAAAATTCTTAACAGCCTTTTTAAACTCACGCATGAGACAAAACCAATGCCTCTCCCTTATGTACACTATGTACATTAATGCCTTGAATAATACCCCTTATTGCAATCACTTTGTACGCGGTATGAAGAGTCCACACCCCAAGCTATCAACCGTGCATGTGTCCAGAATCAAAAGATTGTATTGTAGACATGTACGCTTATATGGTCGGGCAATGGTGAGTACCCAGACAAACATCCGCCTAAGGCTTTAAGGGTTAACTACATTGTGTATGGTACATATTGTGGGCCACACTATATATGAGGAAACCAACACTTAAAACATCATGGATAATAATGTGAGTGCACATTGGAGGCATGTGTTGTAGGTTATAGTATTTCAATTGGATAAAAAAATAATGTGCATTTGAGAGACCTCCAACAAAGTGAGATCCAATTCATTCCTATCCTACCTGGACAGCTTGAATCTAAAATTAACATACTTACTCTATTTCCAACAATAGATTACAAGAAAATTTAAAATAATCAATTCCAAAAAAATTGGCAAATTGTTATTTTCTAAAATAGATTTTCCATGAATTTGGAATATGTGGAGATATTGATGCAAAAGCAATCCCTTTTAAATATAAGGTTCCACACTATTTTAATGTGTGATGGTGTATATAGTGGGTCACATTATGGTGCATCGAAGGGCAAGTCACACTATAAGTATGCTTACAATATACACCAAAATAGTGTAATAGTTACATGTCATCTAGTGATTGGAAGATAATTAGTGTGGGTCGATGATGAATAGTGTGGACCACACTAAATCAACATAACATCATTCAACCATGTAGGTCGTTCCCTGGCCTTGGAATATGTCAATTATATTATGTGGGTCCCCCAAAGAAAATAAGAATATTCACTTGAAAATTTAGGTGGAGTTATATTCCCAACACTATACGCATGAATCATTGTTCATCTTGGTAATACTCCCTAAAAATACTTTTCATAGCAACACTATCATTGGAAATACCAACATTATTCACAATATTCTTACTATAAATATTGGCTCTATTTATTATTTGTACCAGTGTCAATTTCTTCTTATTTTCTAAGTTTCTTCCCATGAAGGTAAGATAGTGGAGGTCCATGTCAGATGCTAAATATAGAATGGAACACAACCATGCAATTGAATAATGTTATGAAGATGTTTAGTGTAGCTGAGGATGAATGAACTACACTAAATATGATCATTAGTGTCACCAATTCTAATTGTCCTGCTCAATACTAATTGTAAACCGTGGTGTAGTGTCACCAACACTAAATGATAACCCAACATTACTTGTTGTTCCTTGTAAATTTTTAAGGGATTATAGATTTACAGTGTCACAATTACTGTCACTTACCAAGCAATTTTTCATCCAAATTCCAATCATCCATGACAATATTTCATCACAAGGTGCAAACAAGAGAAGGTAGGGTTTTGGCCAATGGATGAACTCATCCATCATCCATGACAGTATTCATTCACTTATTCATAAGAAACGTCATCCGAAAAGTTACCATAGTGACATAAAAGACCATATGACACTAATCATAACCCCTACTTCGCTTCTACCCATTTATATGCTAAAGTTGTGGTTCCTAAACATCCACCACATGTCTTAAAACCATGTACGGACTTCAACTTACATACCTGTGCCAAGAAAGTTCCAATTCTTCCCAAATGCACTTGAATGGATGAGAAATGACGTCCCCCATGACGGGTGGCGGCCTGGATGAAACTCTGGAGAGGGCCCTCGTGGACGGATGAGAAATGGCAACGTGGCAGCCACTTTTGTGCCAAGTTTCATCTCTTTCCCGTACGCCAGACACTGAGCTGGCCGTCCGTGACGTGTACTTGCCAAATTTGTGAGATACCCAGCGCGGATACCCTCCGGGTATCTCAGGCGCCACCGTTCTTGGACTCGAGCGATTCACATTCGTGACACTGAATGCTGTAGGATTTGGAGATTTGTCTTTTGGGAGATTCGTGGTATGTCTTTGGGGGCAGCTGAATTCTGAATTCTGTTTTGGGTGGTTGAGAATTCATGCCCCAGCTCAATTCTGAAACTTGCCCCAACGGCAAAAGGAAATTGTCTCCAATTTTTCTGTCTAGAGGCAACACTTGCATTTGAGACCGCCATTTTTGGATTCATCTTAGTAGATCTTCTCTCCCTGTAAGTTCTTGGGACAATTATATGGTCAGTCAGAGGTGGCCGGATTTTGTGTGACATCCAAGCTGAAGCCTGGGATCTGCTTTGGATGGTTGATGTTGGATGTGGCAGCTGATTCCTGAAATTCGATCGAAGAGCAAAATTATCTCGAAATGTGCTGTCCAGGCACAAATGTGTGCTAAAGACAGCCAGTTTGGACTCGTCTTGGATGGTCTCGTTCTCTTCCTTTATATTCTTGATGAATTTCAACGGAAATTGTCTCCAATTGAGCTATCTAGATGCGACATATGTTCCTGCTAGGGGCAGCCATTTTGGATTCGTCTTGGCCCTTGTAATTCTCTCCCTTGTATGCTCTTGGTAGAAGTTGAATGGTCAGTACTGCTTCGTCGGTGCATGTGGTAGCTGAATTTTGAAATCTGCTTTGAATAGTGGACGTTTATGTGGCAACTGAATTTTGAAAATTGCTCTCTAACAGCAAAAGAAGCTGACGCGAGGGGATATTGTCCCTCAGTGCCGGTTTCATGTGACACCTGAATTCTGAAATCTGCTCCACCTGCATGCAAAGAACCAACGGGGTTGCGCAATCATCTGAGATCTACGTGTAGACCTTTCACTCTTGTACTTCTCGAGGAATATCGATAAGCCGACTGATTTCTCGAAGAGGAAAGTACCAGCAATGGCCGGCGAAAGCATTCTAAATCTGCATAACAAAGTGGCCATAGTCACAGGAGGTAGCGATGGCATTGGAAAAGAGATTGTACTGACCTTCACTAGGCAAGGGGCAAATGTAGTATTCACCTATTTGAGCAACGAGGAGAAAGCCACGCAATTAGTGTCTGATGTACAGTCGAGGGGATTGGGGAAAACCATAGCTGTGAAGACCGATGTGAGCAGCGAGAGGGATGTGAAGCATCTCTTTGACAAGGCAGAAGAGACCTACGGTCAGATCCATATTGTGGTCAATAACGCAGGTGCCAATTTGCATTGGCGTGGCACCGGAGCAGAGTCCTACCCTCCCCTTGCGAACACCACAGCGGAAGAATGGGACCATATATTCAGTGTAAATACTAAAGGCATGTTTCTCTGCTCCAAAGAAGGAGCGCTGCGTATACCGTCTAATTCAGATGGAAGGATAGTCAATATCACGACTACCATTGTTGCAGCAAATACTCCGGGTTACGGTTGTTACGCTGCGAGTAAAGCGGCAGTAGAAACGTTTACGAAGATACTTGCTAAGGAGCTGCGAGGGAGGAACATTACAGCCAACTGTGTGGCCCCTGGGCCTGTGGCAACTGAGTTTTTCTACAGAGGCAAAAGCAAGGAGATGATTGAGCAACAATCTTCAGCTCCACCACTAGAACGCATTGGCCAGCCTAAAGAAATTGCAGACGTAGTTCTCTTTGTGGCAAGTAAGGAAGGAGAGTGGCTGAATGCGCAGGTCATTCGGGCGAATGGCGGTCTTGCTTGAATTCTACACGGTCGACTGGATTCGAAAGGACAGACAGATGTCCATCTTCGTAAAAACAAATCAGGTTGCGCAGGTTCGGTAATAAGCAGTGCCTGTACTCTACAGAGGGTGCTGATTGTAACAAGCCTGCAAGAATAATTACCATCTATCATCCAAGGACGATGATGACCCAATGTTTATACCTCAGGTTTACAATCTTCAGTTGATGGCCACATTGTGTTTTTAAATAGGAAGTCTGTAGACTGCATTTGATTATTATATACTTGCAATGTAATGTCGAACCGCTCGCTTCAAATGTATTAACAATTCAATGACCAAAGTTAGTGAATTTTTTTCGGAGGTACCGGTCCACAGTACATTCCGCTGAAGATTCACAGGGTTGACAGATTGCAGTAAACAAATTATGGAGGAAATCGTAGTAGACATTAAGTGTGAAACCTTATCACACTCGCTCCTTTCGCGTTGCACATAGTTGATCTCAAATAGGTGCCGGTAGTCAGAATGTCAAAACATCTCAACGGACACATCCCTTTCTATGTCTTTCTCCAAAACTGGAGAACATGGAATTGATAAGGAAGTTGAACTGCAAAAGTAGGAGCAGAAGGTTGCCTTACATCAGCTGAATAGTTCTGTTGCGATTTACCAGTAGGACAGGTAAAGGCCAAGTATAGAGCTATCTGACGGACAGGTCTTTAACAATTTAACTGGGACATAAGTAGGAGCAAGAAAGGTAGAGTACTCGGACAGTAACGACATAGAATGTGCAGCATACCTGTACTAGTTGAGATACACCACTAGAGCTTGGTGAAACCCCACTATCTCCACAATGCCTGGTGCCAAATCAATATGCAGCAAAAAGAAGAAGCTAGTTGTTGAACATGCCGTAGTCATCACATCGTCGAATCCCTAATTCAATTTTATGAAACCCTAAAACATCCAAAACGTTAGTTATGAAAGAAATGGCAACGTACTGCTCTACTTGCCGTGATTAAGAGCCGTTATACATATTACGAGCTAGTGTCAAGCATTTTATCATAGCGATATATAGCAGGTTTTCAAAAACAGGTCTTGAAGAACTTCCCTGAACACTATCTTGGTGCCAAAAGACTTATTTGCGACAGGAATGGCATTTGAAACAGCGATATGAATTCGACGTGTTATGCTCCTTACACATCTTCAGTAGTGTTCCATGAACAGATAACTACAATCTACGAGCAAATCTACCGTCCACCGAAACGTATCGAATCCACTGTAATCCTAGACAAGGAAAACCTGTACTCGTAAAGCATTGTAAGCTTTAGTTTATCGAAGGCCCGCAATCTAAACAGCTTTTGTAATTCGTGAAACAGATGGAAAAAGACAATTCCGACCCTAGTCCAGGCGCAATCAACTCAAGTACCCAATGACATTACCAAACGTCGCAGCCAAAAACATACATGGTATTACACCACACAATGCAATGTCTTCGAATTACAACACTACACGTAAATATTATCATGACATGTTATATGCTTATCAATCCGTCTACACAAGTTGCATCTGAGACCCAGAGACAACAAATCTTAGAAATCAATACATAAAATGTTGGGTCAATAACAGAATAAATTTCTGGTAAAATCACAAAGAAACGGTGAAATGGCACCCGAGAGATGGACATTCATACCCGTATTTCCAGATCCAACGTATAGTACAGCGAGGCACATAGGAGAAATAAGAATTTTCAAAAGAAAGGTGGTGTTAAATAACACCATTTAAAAGTGGTTGGAATCACTTCGTCCGATCCTGCTTCAAACAAGCTGTCTCCAAACACTTGCTTGAATCACTTCTCAGCTGATCCCTTTGCTGGTTTCTCAGCCTTCTCTGGCTTCTCTCCAGCAGCGGCAGACTTCTTCGGTAACAAAACTGTATGAATGTTAGGGAGCACTCCTCCGTATGCAATGGTCACACCCGCAAGAAGCTTTCCCAACTCCTCGTCGTTCCTAATCGCCAGCTGAATGTGCCGGGGAATGATTCTGCTCTTCTTGTTGTCCCTGCTAGCATTTCCTGCCAACTCCAGAACCTGCACACCAATCATGCCAAACAAATTAACATACAAACTCTTCTTAATCCATATCACTAACGTCTAATCACTTCCTCGGTTTCCACAAACAAACAAAAGAGACAATTAGACAACAAGCATTTGGAAGCTACCTCAGCGGCCAGGTACTCTAATACTGCGGCCAGATATACTGGAGCTCCAGATCCAACACGCTGAGCATACCGCCCCTTCTTCAAGTACCGAGCAAGCCTGCTCACTGGAAACTGAAGTCCAGCCTTCGTCGACTTTGTCACTGATTTCTTCCTGGCAGCGCCGGCCTTAGCTCCACGTCCAGACATCGTCAACACCGGATCCCAAACGCAAACAAAAAAACACTAGAAATGGAAACTAGCACGGATCGCAGAAGAGTTAGAGAAGCACAGGAAGCCAGAGAAGCTGAGTAGAATGGGAAGTGAGAAGAGCTGAGTAGCCCTAGTCCTTATAATGCAACTCCGTTCGCGGGACCTACCTGCCCAGGGAACCACAGGAACTCGCGCGAACGTGTTCGATATCCGCGTTCCCCAGACTCGGTTCGAAAATCCGCTCCCTCGCATATTCAAATTCTGGTTGTTCCCGCCCTACACCAGAGTTGGGGCCCTCACTACCGCTCATTTCAGATGTGACCTCATTGGAGTGGAAATAAATTACCCTAAAGGAACAGCCGTTTAGGGTTTCTTTCTTTCATTCATTCATTCATTCATTATAAGCGAATTTGTACTCTTTCTATGAGAAGTTTGTGCTATTAAAGGCGCATTTCCATTGAGAAGCGGACATGGAATGTTGATACCGTAGGTGACAAGCACATTTGACACAAATTAATTCATAGTGTTTCATTTCATTTTTATATTGGTCATGACCTCGCAAAATCTCAAACCTTGGACAACTGCCAAAATAACTATAATTAACTATATATTTTTCAATGCATTTTAGGGAACAACTATAGTTAACTAGAAAAATTTAAGACCAAATTCAAGAACAACTATAATTAACTAGAAAAAATCTAAGTATTATCATATATTTGAAGAGATTCTCCTCAGTTGAGGGTCTTTAATATGCTCGGGCCATTGAGGATCGTCAAGAAATGCCTTTATACGATCACTCGCAATGTTGGGCTCCAGAACAACCTCCATGTACACCACCAACACAAATAACACACTAGTGATACTACAACACTACAATAGAATTTTGTGAACATGTTGCGCTCAACTTTAGTTTACTAGATATTTAGTTAATTAGATATAACTTTAGTTAACTATATTTTTTGGCAAACCGGATTTAGAACAACTATAGTTAACTACATTTTTGGGTAGGTCAAATCGCAAACAACTATAGTTACGAAAGGCAACTAGTTAACTAATAGTTTAATTAGTTGGTTAGTTGTCCAAGGTCTACAAAATTTCAAGTGTCACCTCAATAATGTTAATTTTGGCACCAAAGTGTTGGACATGCTCTTATGGTATCATCTGGGTACCACTTTCTCCAAGTAACGCGTGTCTTGAGGAGGTTCACGATTGGGTTCTTATATTTCTGTTTTGTGAAACCCATATTAAGGTATGCAAGTGTTGTTCCATTAAGTTTTCATGTTCTTCTTCTATTGATCATGTTTATGTGCCAACACTTGTGTTGCATTTAGCAAATCTATGATATAGGATCAACTAAAATCAGCTAGTGTATTGGACCTTCTTTTCTTTGGTTATGATAGCATGGAATGCATACATGCACACTCTTTGAATCCAAATGTAGGTTTCTTCGATTGTGTTGACATACTGAGTCTATAATGGTTGATAAAAGTTGAGAACTTAATCCTATCTCCTTTATACACATGTTTTTATGGTGCACCCGCACCACCTACTTAAGAGAATTAGCTAGCTTATGAGCTGGTGAAAATTAGTTAATCAAAATGCTAGCTTTAATCAAAATTCTAGGTAACTGATATCATGGTCGAATTGCCCGCACCACCTAGTTAGGAAAATTGGCTAACAATTTGAGATAGTGATAATCAACTAGCCAACATGCTAGTTGATTGACCTCACAACCCCCTAGATTATGGGTAACCAAAGGTTGACCAATTTAAGAGAGGAGTTAAAGTTGACTGGCCAAAGTTTTATTCAACTTGCCCAAGTTTTGGACAGAACATTATTTATGGACATCAAGATTTTGTGGTCCACATTATTTGTGTTCGACCTAAAATTAAAATTAATAATTAAAATCGAATACTATTTAATGCCTAAATCTGAAATTTGGAAGTGGTTTATCACTAACCTTTCAAATATAGGTTTTCAATCATGAAGTGAACAAATTAAGTTTGTGTACCTCATAACTTCCTAGCAAATTACATTGAAGGTTAAGGCTTGTAACTATTACAATCTAAAGCGTCTCGTTGGTGGAAAATGTTGAAACCATATCACTCCGTTTTGAACTAGAACCAAATTTTGTGCGAAGCCCACATGAAAGAGGTGGGTCCAATATAAAAGCAAAAGACTATGGTTTCTAAGATCTCTCAGTGGTCGAAAAAGGCCTCAAAACCTCAAAACAAGGTATTGCATTCTAAGATCTCTCAGTGATCAAAAAGGCCGACACCATCCAAGTTCACTTCACTAGAAGGTGAAGGGCCCACAGAATTCCATCATAGATGAAAGTCCACATGGATTCCTACATGTCAAACTATGGATAATGTTTCATGGTTTGCCAGAATTTGCATTAGGTGCGACTCCAAGATATAGGCCTGACATAAATTCAGACATACAATGTCAAAGTCAAGGACCTTTGGATGAGAGTCAAGGCCCTCACAAATTGGTCACAACCCTTGGCTTGTGTGTGAAATGGTCCTAAGTACTAAGGACTTCCAGGAAGATTAGCAGAAACAACTTATTTTTCTCTTCCATTTTGCTATTTGGTTCACAATAGCAATCACAATTCTATTGAGAATGAAACATACATCAAGCATGTCATCTTTCTACAATGATGCCATTATTTGAAGTGCCACCTGCACAAGTTGTTAGAAAAACAAGCAGGAACCAAAGATATGTAATGTGCAGGTGCAAAAACCCAAGTAGGATTGTGATTCTAATGTGGATGGTGAATGGATTGTCATACATAGACACCCTAGAAGGTTCTTGCACTTGGAACCCAGTAGGGCTGGTGTTTTACATTACATTTACTAATAATAGTGAGACGCACTATTTTATCTAGTGTGCACTAAAACGCGTATGCGACATTCATTAGAGTACATCCTGGTATTGTACATTGATGATAGCATGTACCACAATAAATCAAATGTACATACGATCCCTACTTAAATTCTTCTGGCTGTAGGCCTCTTACACCTACATCAATAGGTTCTGTTTCAAACATTGTTCGGATTTCTTAATGCAAAACTGAATGCCAAGCATCCGAGTACATTCCTGTACACAGCATTCCGTAAATTTTCAAATTCTACTACATTTCAAATCGTATGTTCGATGTCAACACTGCAATTAGGGGCAGAATTTGAAATTAAGCATTAATTAGGCGACATTAGGAATCGTGAGCTTCTCCTATCATTAGGAATTATGGGCATTACAAATGACAATTTTCAATCTTTTCTTTGATGTAAAGAGACTTCAAAATCACCTCTATAAGGCAAACGCAGATTTCAACCGTGCATCATATGCGAGGTCCTCAAGAAAACCCTAATATCTTCGTAGTGCAGATTCTTGCCATAGCAAAGAGCGCCATAGGATAGAATCTTCAAGGACCTGCAAAATCAGAAACTCCATATCCAGATTCGCCGCCAAGATCACAACCTAGAGCTCAAACAAATGTACCAATTGAGCAAATCATACAAATATCACATGCAGTAACAACAAAGTACACCAAGACACATAGGAGAAATAACAGTTTCCAAGAGAAAGGTGGTGTTAAATAACACCATTTAAAAGTGGTTAGATCCTTCGTCCTTCGTCCGATCCTGCTTCAAACAAGTTGTCCAGAACAACTGATTGAATCACTTCTCAGCTGATCCCTTTGCTGGTTTCTCAGCCTTCTCTGGCTTCTCTCCAGCAGCGGCAGACTTCTTCGGTAACAAAACTGTATGAATGTTAGGGAGCACTCCTCCGTATGCAATGGTCACACCCGCAAGAAGCTTTCCCAACTCCTCGTCGTTCCTGATTGCCAGCTGAATGTGCCGGGGAATGATTCTGCTCTTCTTGTTGTCCCTGCTAGCATTTCCTGCCAACTCCAGAACCTGTACACCAATCACGCAAACAAATTAACATTCAAACTCTTCTTAATCCATAACACCAACGTCTAATCGCTTCCTCGGTTCCACAAACACAAGAGACCATTAGACATCAAGCATTTGGAAGCTACCTCAGCGGCCAGATACTCTAACACTGCGGCCAGATATACTGGAGCTCCAGATCCGACACGCTGAGCATACCGCCCCTTCTTCAAGTACCGAGCAAGCCTGCTCACTGGAAACTGAAGTCCAGCCTTCGTCGACTTTGTCACTGATTTCTTCCTGGCAGCACCGGCCTTAGCTCCGCGTCCAGACATCGTCAACACCGGAACCCAAACACAAACAAGAAAACACTAGAAATGGAAACCAGCACAGATCGCAGAAGAGCTAGGGAGGCAGAGGAAGCTAGACAAGCTGAGTGGAATGGGGAGTGAGAAGAGCTGAGTAGCCCTAGTGCTTATAATGCAACTCTGTTCGCGGGACCTACCTGCCCAGGGAACCACGGGAACTCGCGCGAACGTGTTCGATATCCGCGTTCCCTAGACTCAGTTCGAAAATCCACTCCCTCGCATATTCAAATTCTGGTGTTCCCGCCATAACCTGGAGTAGGCCCTACGGCCGCAGTTCACACTTTTAAGGTCACAGAGAGGATCCCTTGGGAAAGGTAGACTATGTTGACAAAGAGTAGGCAAGCTGATTAGGTGTCCACGTGTACACCTTATGTTTTGTTGGGTCCCTTAGTAAGGTATGTGGGTGTTATTCGGTTAGTTTTGTTCTATATATCCATTTTTTTATTTTTTTATTTTTTATTGTGGCATTAGCAAATATGTGATGAAGCATCAACAAAAATCTAGTTGAAAATTGGACCCCCTTTGATTTATTTATGATTATCAAAAGTGCATGTGTGCTATTTCTTTGAATGAGTATCAAGGGCCCCCGATTGTGTTCATTATTGAGTCCAGAGTGGTTGATACATTATGAGTGTGTGGTCCAATCTCTTCTAAACACGTGTCTTGTTGGGTGTCCGTTCTTAGATCTCACCTAACCGCATACCACTCATATATAGGTGTATGGTTAAGATAAAATATCCAAATAAGACCCATGTACATTACTAGAAACTTGATTCATTCAACACTAAGGTGAGTTATGTGGTCCTAGTGTAGGCACTCCCAATTCCACATACACTTTTGACGGTTGGTCAACTCAAAAATCGTCTCATCAGGTTAGCATTTGTGATCATCAACATTGCCATTTCAAGATCCAAATTTGGAGTCGAGATGCATAAGTTATAAGAGGGTAAATTGAAGGGTTTTTTAAAGGGATTACATAGGCCATCTGAATTGTGTTAACCATTGCACCTCGAATGGTGTCTATATTAAGAGCACGTAGTCGCATCTCATCATACACAAATGTCTTTTTGGTGGTATATTTAACTACAGTGTATCCCTTATACCACACCCACACCACACAAATGTAGGCGCCCAATCAAGAAGAGTGACCACATAAGTTACACATGCATGTAGTACCCCTCTTCCATCTCAAAGAGAATTAACAAAAAAGGGAAAGAATGTAAAAACAAGGTCTTCGCGTCATGAGAAAGTAGTGTTTCCCTGGTGACGTAGCTCAAGTGCAAACTTGTGAGTGCAGTGTTGTAGTAGCATGGTATGTTCAAAATTTTAGATTGTTTTGTGTTGCACTAGAATAATACTTGTCCATTACAACCATATGTCGTGACTTGTCCATTGCAACTGATGGCAAGAAAACGCATTATAAGCCAGTTGGTTCTTAACCATGCGGTTGTGGTTGCCAAATGTCTAAAAATCGCAACCAAAAACCTAAGTCATGTTGACAACCAACGCGATTTATTATGCATTTTCTCGTCATGATCACAATGGATAAGTCACAACATATAGTTCTAATGAGCAAAATTTGTTATAGTGTTTGTAACGAGCTCTAATCTATGGTTATGTGACACATGGCATTGTTGCTTCAATAACGAAGCAATCAATGTCGATTTTGCCATGTAACTACAATAGTGCAAAGGAATAGTTTATCCTCTTGAAGGAGGTTGCTCTCTTCTATGTGTGTGCACAACAACTGCCTTCCATTTCTCCAACATGTAATTGTTGCGGTGACTAACCTGCTTGGTGGCCACCTTCCATTGACAAGCATCTAAATATTGCAGTGACTAACATGCCTAGGAGTCATTTTCCCTACTCATTATGGGCAACTATCTACGTGTGAGTTCAACTTGTTCCCTTGCAAATATCACTTTTTTTTCTCAATGATTCACATGTTTAAGTTAAATGATATCGAATAGAAACCAGTTGGTTATGGATACATGGTTTTGGCGTAAACTCATCCATTAGGAAGGTGACAACGTAGTGAGGTATTATGTCTAAGCATGTGCATTTTTCAAAGACATCTTCACTCCATAAATAACATCAAAGACCCTAAATGAATCTAGTGGATTTTAGTTGGAATGAATCAACCCTCAAATTGAAGGGGGCTTGTTTATATTGGAGTCTTATTGCCCATCATGAGTGAGTTAGATAGACGCCACAAACCCCAAGCCAATTGTAATATGGCTTCATGCGTAAAAGACCACATTATATAAAGCCTGAAAGTTGGGTATCAAATTATCAAATTTCCTTGAATGTTGGGAGGACATGTGGCACTTATATCCATATTTCCTACTTTTGAGCCCCAAATCTAATTTCCATTGTCCAACACCCCAAATGTACACAAAAATCACAACCAAAATTTTGGCTTTGCAAACCTTTAGGGGTTGAATCTCACATAAACACTACGCTCCAATGTTGGTGAACATAAAATTTATGACTTGCCATGGTACCATGGAATACAATTTGGTAGATGCCAAAGACTATACCAAAGATTGCAAAGTTATGGTCAAAGGTCACACCGATTATTGCAATGTCATGGCCAACAACCACATTGGTGTACATTGAACATATGTTGTACTCATTGTCAACAAAATGGAGGGCCAAATTATACATGTGGAAGTTGGAGAAGATGAATGGAATGGGAAGTCCAAAACCAACACTATGTAACACAATCATACGTTTGGAGGTTTCAAGTGTATAACATTGATACACAATGTTGGTTCTAGGTTAGGTGTGAGTTTTGGGTTACAAGCCCAACAAAACAAGAGTCTTTCATATTCTATGATGTTGATTTATGATAATCTTCTTTGCTCACAATGAAGAATAAGGTAGATGTGCCTAATTCGGTGCTCGTTCATAAACATACACCTACATTCGAGTGATGTATAGTTGGGTGTGGATCTAAGAACGGACACCAACAATATATGCGTTGAGAAAAGATTGGAGTTCTTGCTCAAATATATTGACCAAGGAATAAACAACATAATTGGGGGGGGGGAGCCTATACGATCATCCAGTGAGCACGAGAATCTTCACTTTGACAATAAGATGTTTATATGAGCTCCAACAATTACGAGGAAAGTGGCAAAGGACACGAGTATGAATTGTTGATCATCTTGCATTAATTGCGTGTTTCGTATCTTACAAGAAATGGGTGCAGAGAGTTAAAACATGTATATTTAACCCCTAACATCCCAAGCCTATGGGGGGTTATTTTGGGAGCATTTCATTCTATGTTGGTTGTGGAATTTTCATGGACAAGTTTTGAGGTTGAATTGGGATTTATTTGTAAGATCTTGAAACGTGGGAGATGAGCTATTTCTAGGTGGAATGGTCATGAAAAACTAGTTGTATTTTTAGATTATAACAATTGAAGGAAGAGATGCACAAGAAAATATCATGTTTTATCCCCCATAAAAGACCTCTGACCAATCCATTTCACATGGAAAAGGAGTGGAATGCTTGTGTGATTCACTAGATGGTAAAATTCAATAGTTGACGACCTCCACGATTTCTCATGCCAAAAATGTGCAAACCACAATAGGCTAGTTGCGTTGCATTGGAGTATGTAAATTGTCCCATATTTCTAACTATGTATATGCAAATAATCCCTTAAAAATCGAAGAGTGTGAAAACGTTAAATTGAACAATCAATGTGAGCACACATGTCGTTCTTGCACGAGCATCACAAAATATCACTTTTACCAAAATAAACATGGATATGTCCATGCAAAGTTTACATCGGAGTGGCAACCATTGACTGGAGTCAACACCCTCACATAAGCTCGCGACAAAATATGCATGCATGATACACTTGAAACAATGCCATGGACAATTTCTTCATATTAACCCAAAAAATGATATCTATATTAACTTTCACATTAAATTTACGATCTCTATTATTTGAACTAATTACTATGTTGGAGCATGTTAAAATTTGACCTTTTATCTTGCTTTTATAAGTCATAATCTTACGTTGCATTTCAAGGGCTCCAATATCTAAATCAATAATATGATGTCTACGTTATTATTGTCAAACTTGCTAGTAACCACTTGTTGATCGCCACACTATAACATGATCTATGGTGAGCATGTGAACATTATACCAACTCACATGGGTTAGGGTTTAGGGTTTAGGGTTTTTGTCTTTCTAATATCGATTAATCTCGCTCATGTGTGATCGTTGTGGACCGTGTGATTTATCTTTAATGTGGATTCTTGTGGATTATTGCGGGTCAGTAAATTATGACGTGTTACACTAAGGGCCACTTCACACACGAGCCAAGAGCCGTGACCATGAAATTGTGAGAGCCCAATAGAAGTGTCCAAAGGTTGTTAACCCTTAAAGGTTGGAGAGGCCCTCTCAGGGCCTCGTTGACCCTAAACTATTTGACCATAAGATAGCGTCAAAACATGTCGGAATTGCAAAAAAAAATCCCAAAATGTGTATCTCAGAATTCCATATCTAAATATATATGCCGATCGCACTAAAAGAATTACATGGAGGTCTGAAATGGGGTAAACATAGGCTGATGGGAGAGGCCCTCTCACCCCCCCCCCTTGACCTTTAAGGGTTAAGTGTTGCTAAGCAGTCAAGAGCCACACATGACTTAGAAAGAGAACCAACAACACCAGAAGTATGACCGAAGGACATAGCCAAGGTTTGAGGACAGGGCTGGGTATCCCGAGGATATGCCTGGATAATTAAAAAGCTTACTAATGAGGTTACTTAGCAGCATAATATTATTCAGACCCATGACAGTGTTTTGTGGGACTGATAGTATTCCAATGAATATTCCTCGCATTTAGACTGAATGTGAAAAATACCAAGAATATTCTCCGGAATACTGTCAGTCCCACATAACACTGTCATGGGTCTGAGTAATGTTATGAAGCCAAGAATTAAATGTGAGCCGTTGGTCACTTAAAGATATTAAGTCGCTCACACAATAGTAAGCCATATACGCTATTAAGAAAGCCATTTAGAAGCTATGACCATGTCAAATAGTAAAGCCTTGAACTAGTAGGCTACACTACTATTAGTAAACCATCCTAGATTAGCGAGCAATAATCACAAATAGTGAGATACATGGGGCTATTAACCACTTGGTAAGTTCCTTAAATTAGCAAGCCCGTTAGGATTAGAGAACTCTATGTTGACCAACTACTACTTAGGCCACATAGGTGAGGTAAATGGACGTGGAAGTCGTAAGGATCAAGAAATGACTTCTTGGTTAGCCCTGGGAATTTTCCATACCTAGATAATACATAGGTAGATTCTAGTACACAATCTGCCACAATTTTGATTGGAAAAAAGGATGGAGATTATATGTGTTTTTTTTAGGATGACCCGAAAGAGCTATCTTCATCTTCTTGAAAGAAAATAGGAGATATAGTAATGTAGGAGGTGGGCACATGTTAGGCGCCTTCTCCCACTACATATAGAGCTAGGATTATAGTTAGCATACCTTATTCACGACGATAGGCTATACGAGAGCTAGGTCCTTTGTATCTTTACCATTTTGGAATACAAGAGCTTCAAGCTCAACCCTTCATCTTAGTTATTCAAGGTAGAGGCAAAGTAATTGACAACATAAACCTCATCAAATTGAGTATGTTTGGGAGAGTTGATGAGTGCCATGCATAGAAACTCACATGAGGTGAGATAGATACATGTGTCGGAAATTGAGTGTGATTGGATTATATAGGATTTCCAAGAAGTGAGAAAAGTGTAGGAGTTGAGAGGCAATTGTGTAAGGAGTGACTTATAGAGTCACACATGTGATGAGGGAATTGGAAGGTAATGAAATGCAATTGTGTAATGAGAGATCATAGAAGCTCGCATGAGGTGAGAATAGTTGCATTACAAAGTTGGTGAGTGGAGTTGGATTCTTTAGAGTCATTGAGAAGATTAATGAGGGAAGGAAAAAATTGAGAACGTCGGAATAAGAAGGGGATTGTTACAAGAGGGATTGGACATTAAGAGGAATTACTAAGTTGAGAGAATGACTCAAGCATACCTCCTCAAGAGTTGATAAGAAAGTGGAAGATTAGTAGAAGAATTATCACACATGTAAAGAGGAATTCCCCTCTACATGAAAAGAGAGTGTCTAACAACAACTTCATTATTATTAAGTTGCTATCCACACATGTTTCAACGGAAAGAAGTTCCGGTAATGGAAACTAATAATTAGGAGACTAGAGATAAGAGTTGAGAGAAAAAAAAAATTGGAACAAAAGGTAACTTGGTTACTTGGTTACTCGGCGACTTGAGGAAAGACTATTTGGTCACTTAAAGAAAGGTTACTTGTTACTAGCTACTTGGTTACTTGAAGGAAGGCTACTTGGTCACTTGAAGATAGGTTACTTGTTACTAGATACATGGTTACTCGGCAAATGAAGAGAAGTTACTTGTTAATGTGAAGAAAGGCTACTTGGTCACTTGAAGAAAGGTTACTTGTTACTAGCTACTTGGTGACTTGGCAAATTGATGAGAAGTTAATTGCTATTTGAAGAAAGGCTACTTGGTTACTGGAAGAAAATTACGTACGACTTGAGATACTTAGAAGAGAAGAGCAGACTTGTTACTTGGCTACTTACTAAAGTGAGAGAAGAGTGAACTTGTTACTTGGTTACTTAGCTAGTTGACACCAAGAAGAAAGGTTATTTGGATACTTGGTTACTTGGCTATTTACCAACTTAGAAGAAAAGTAAACTTGTTACTTTGTTACTTGGCAACTTATAGAAAAGATGATTGGTTACATGGTCACTTGGTCAACTTGTAAGAGAGGGTTACTTGGGTACTTGTATCACTGGGTTACTTAAGAAACTTAGCTATTTTAGAAAGAGTTAACTAGTTGCTTAAGAAAAAGAGGAGACAACTGCGGCACATGAAGAAATTACAACGCTACGACACACGAAGAGAAGAGAACAAGATCTAGATCAAAGATATGAAGTGACACTTGAGCTTAAAGAGACAACTGAAGCACATGAAGAAGTTCAACATAAGAAGAAAGTTATAAACAAACAAGTTGATAGATTAGAAGCAACACTTGGGTGAACAAGACTACTTGCAGAGATATCATCAAGAAAAAAGTTCATTACAACAAAAAATGACTTTTAATTTATACTTAAAAGTCCATTATGATGGATACAAGGTAGATGAGCTTTTAAAAGAAGAATGAAAACACCTACCAACACAACAAGGAAAACAACCAAGATAGAAAATGACAAGGAGATTAGGTAGTTTAGTCATTATAATCCGGACGGCGTTCTAAGTCACTACGATACGGTCAACCTTAAGAACAAGTGGAGGTAGTTGAGCTCTACAAAGGCCGTCCTAAGACACCTCCAAAATCATGTAGTGTGGTCATGGACTCTCAAGTGTAGTGTGAAGTCATATGTGACCGGGCCCTCAACCAAATGCTATTTCAATGAATTTCTATTCATGTGGGTCCTCACACATGATAAAATAAAATAAACCAACAGTTGTGAGCATTCAAAGTGCCATGGTCTCCCAGTTTTGTGTTAGGCCTACCTTCAAGAGGTGGTTAATGAAAATAGTCCAAGTGGTCATGAAACATGATCCATTTGATGCCATATACAATGACTGCCAAAACTGAGCACGAAAAAACCTAGTCTACCTTTAGCCATTCATATTTTATAATTTATTGCATTTAATGCCAAATCAGTTGATGGCTCAAGTATACATGCATGTAAATGATGTGGCTACCAAATTACAAGTCCAACAATGCAAGATAATTTGAGAAATATCTACATCAAAGTAAATTAGCTCCAAAACTTAGTTATGCTCACACTTGGATTACGCAATGAATGCTACAAATCTGACATGTACAAGTGGTTTTATGGGTCCGATTTTTTGGGTGGGCATGTTTTTGGCCTTCACATTTATAATTGTGTCCCCATTCAATGCACATCATGTATGCAAATTGAGCAAAATGGTTTCATTGAGGTCTCTCTCTACTGCTAGTAGAAAGCAAATAGAAGAAACAACTTTAGAGAAGTTGAGGAGGGGTGAAAGTACTAGAAATGTTGCTAGAGACTTACAAGTATCCCAAAGTTGGGTTGCACAATTTCGTAGGCAACATTTGAATGAATTGAGTGATGTCAATCACAATTTTGGTGGCATGTCATAGGTGTACAGTGCTCGGGGAAGTCACTCCATTGTAAAGTTGAAACCACGTGCATACAAAAAAAATCTACTTTTTCTAAGTTGCATCACCAAAATGGGTCAAAATTTTATCAATTTTTTTTCATGAGTAGATATACATGGTATCTATTACATAGTAAAAAATGATAACCAAATTTGATGATCTTCTTTTTCTATAAAACATACCGTTTCTAACTAGAATGACGCAAAATTGAACAAAAACAATTACTACAAAAAATGAAGATGACTACAAATTTCAAAAAAATACACAAAAGATATTATCAATGGTTATGTATATGTAGAAAAAATATCATAATTTTTAAAGTTATCTATGGCATATAATATAGGGGTAGCAAACTTTGTACGCTCATGTGTCCCCAAAGAATACACTAAGTGACTTCCCCGGGGTACAGTGTAGCTGATCGTAGAGCTTGTGTGAGAGAAATCACTGTGGGTGGCTTAGAAACTGCACACAAAGTTGGAAATCACTTGAGAGAAGAGCTTCATGTTGGTATGAGTGATAGTACTATGAGGAGAGTGTTACGAAAAGCAGGTTTGAAATGTAAAGTGAAGCAAAAGAAACCAAAGCTCACACTTCTTCAAATTAAAAGACGATTAGAATTTGCTAGACGTCATTGCCATTGGACTGATGATGATTGGGATCGTGTAGTATTCTCCGATGAAACAAAAATCAACCGATTTTGCTATGATGGTCACAGTTGGTGTTGGTTTCGTGATGGACAGAGTAGAAATGCTGGAATGGTGCAACAAACTGTCAAGTTTGGAGGTGGGGGAGTGATGATGTGGGGTTGCATGACTCCGAGTGGCCCTAGTATGATGTGTAGGATTGAGAGAAGAATGGATCAGTATATGTATAGAGAAATTTTAGAGCGAGAGTTGATTCATACGCTGCATGCATACAATTTGGATCCTGCAAATTTGATTTTTCAACATGATAATGACCCGAAACATACATCCAAAAGTGTGCGCCGTTGGCTGAATTCGCAAGAATTTATTGTTCTGAAGTGGCCGGCGCAATCTCCAGACTTGAATCCGATCGAGCATTTGTGGGCAACTTTAAAACGTTGACTAAACTAATATGAGAGACCTCCCAAATGAATGTTAGAATTGTGGGAGCGTGTTGAAGATTGTTGGGCTTCAATTACTCCCAATGAGTGTAAGAACTGTATAGGAGCATGCCTAAGTGCATTGCAGTTGTTACAGTTGCTAAGGGTAGGTGGACAAATTTTCAACTTTGTTCCAACTTGTGTGAGCAAAACTGAGTTTTGGATTGAACTTCACTTTACTTTTTGTTTGTACATACATACTTGTGAGTAATAGGCCTCAATTCCCACGGAAGTATGATTGATTGCAATGGTAATCCTATGCAATTTATGGTTTCATTTTTGGTGCATCCAATTTCCTTACATTGTTTGTTGAATTTCAATATGTTGTGTTTGTACTCAGTTTTGGCAGTCACTGTAGGAATCCATGTAGACTTTACATTCATCTTGCGTTCACATACTCCATTATCCCTCAAGCATAGTATGAAGCGTACTTGGACCGGCTCCGGCTTTTCCACCAATGGAATGCTTGAAGTGTAATGGTCACGGGTTGCAAAGATTGCGAGGGTGTTAGTATTTTAATCAAACGACTCTCCTACTACACTAAATTGTCCTATTAGTGTGGGTTACCATTTGGAGTAATACATTGCTATAACTTTTTACCGACATTATCACTTTTCATACAAATAACATACATAGTTATTAGGCACATCAAAGAACATGATGTAACTTACTTGGTAAAAAAAAGAAAATGTTGATAATTAGTTATAGCGCTATGTAACTCCAAATGATAACCCACACTATAGTAGAGTGTGAGCCCAAATTGATGTCCACATGTGTTGTTAACACTTGTAAAACATTACAAGTAGTGTTTTGTTGATTTATGATTATTCACAAAAATATAAAAAGAATGAAGCTTGAAGAAAGCTAAGTTTGAAGCATTAGGCTTGTGTGGAGTGGATTTAAGTAGTATGAGGACATACCTTGGTAAAGTGTGGTAGGTAGAAAGCCAAGGTTAGTTAAATGTTTGAATTAGGATCTTTGTTGATCATTTGAGGGAGGAAGGCTTAGGAGATTAGATGAGAGCCTACAAAGTAGGAGGAGATTTCGAAGGCTTATCGAGAGCCTTGTGGATGGGATGAGTCCCTACTTAGAAGGAGAAGGTTAAGGAGTTGTGATTGGAGGCTCTAATCCTCTCACCCTATCCTTATCTCATGCCCTTTCTCCCTCTCAACTCACTATATAATCCCTCATTCTTCCCTCACTCATCCTCTCTTTTCTTCGTGCTCCTTAAGCACCCCACGGGTTATAGGTGTGGGTGTGTGGGAAACAAGATAGGAGCACATGTGTGTGCTTAGTTCTTAGGAGAAGAGCCAAGGCTATTTAGCCTTGAAGAGGGATTGACCTCTTGTTAGAAGTAGATTGGGTTTAAGGAATTTGGAGTTTGATTGTAAACTTCAACTTGTTGCATTGAGATTCATATTGAAGTGAGAGAGTTCAAACTTGTTTAAACTTGTGGCATTTAGAGTGACTAGATTGTACTAGGTGCATTACTTGTAGTGTTTTATTAGTTATGAACTTGAGCAGAACTTTATAGTGAGAGATTTGTCAATTATGGATGATCAGAGTGTTCAATGGGTATGAAAATTTGAGGGATTGTTTATTATAAAATATGGAAGTTGTGGTAAAAATTTGAGAGCTTCAGTCATTGGGATGAAATAGTTATTAAAAGTTGAAGGGGAGGGTGTCTAGGAACAAAGCAGCAAGGTTTGAAAATATGTATCTCTTAGAGGGTTATAGATATGGATACCAAAATTTGACACTACCTTCTGAACTTATATATCTATCTTGTGTCAAAATTTTAGATTGATTGGACGTAGGAGTTGGATGTTATTAGAGTTTTAATGACCAGATGCTTTATCACAGCATTCATACTAAGTAGTTAGAGTTAGAATTTCATGCATAACTTTTGCATATGAACTTTGTTTGTGCCAAAATTTGGTGTGGAGATTTTTGATAAGGTACTTAACAAGTGTACCAAATTTCACTTGAAGAACATAAGTTGGGTGGGAGTTATACTATTCTGAAGTTTAGTAGGAAGACATTGATAGAGATTTATATCAAGAAGAACTTCGAGAAGGAAGGGCAAGGATAAGTATATAAGTATTTTTTAATACTTGTATTTAAAGCCTATGTGCTCATGGAATCCACAAGCGAAGTGTCATGTACCAATACGGAATCAACCACGATGACATGTGATAGCACGGAATCAATAAGCGAGAACTCATGTAGTAGTGTGGAGTCGACGGCAAGGACTCGATTCACAAGAGGGATATCTTTGAAGGCATGCGTGGCCAAAGCGGCCGGGGTGGACATTAGAAAAGGCTAAGGATATAACCTTGTCCGACATTAAGGAATGTAAAACTACATAGTGTGGTGTTAATCAAGTTGTGTATATTCCAAGGGTAGATTGGAATTATATATTGGGTTACAAAGAGAGAAGTCTCTACATGTCATTATAAACTTTTCCACTCGGGCTAGGACGAAATCGAAGGGTGGAGGATTTTTGGTGACATAGAGGCAGTCATAACCGATCATTTAAGAGATTATGCGCCGGATCTAGAGAGGTATAAGGCGGTGCAAATATTTCCGGTGTAGTAATATAACAATCATGAGGATAGCAAAGATTTTTGGTAATTTTATTCTTTAAATTAAGATCACTATGAATTTTCTAAGTTAGAAGTTGGCCCGAACATATTACCAATGTCTAGACTTTGCCATAACCACTCATTCCGTGAGGCGCTTTATTATGTGAAGAGAGTGAACATGTACAACATAGCTGGTATCAATGAAAATTTGACTCTATTTAAATTCGGGAGGGGGCGGGGGTCGTGTTCCAAAACTAGACAATAATGTATACTTTGGGATGAGACCCTAAATTGTTTTTAGTATTGCTATTTTTGAACGCTTTTTTTTACTACAATAAATGTTGCATTTTGTGTCATGTGATATTTTACGTCAATGTGGTGATTTTTTCTAGTGGCACTTCTTCACGGGGAGGTCACTCCACTGTCAAGTTGAAAACCACGTGCATACAAAGTTTGCTACCCTATATTATATGTCATAGATAATTTTAAAAATTATGATATTTTTTCTACATATAAATAACCATTGATAATATCTTTTGTATATATTTTTTGAATTTTTTTGTCATCTTCATTTTTGTAGTAATTGTTTTAGTTTGATTCTGTGTCATTCTAGTTAGAAACGGTATGTTTTATAGAGAAAAAAGATCATTGAATTTGGCTATCATTTTTACTATGTAATAGATACTGTGTATATCTACGCATGAAAAAAATGATAAAATTTTGACCGATTTTGGTGATGCAACTTAGAAAAAGTAGATTTTTTTGTATGCACGTGGTTTTCAACTTGACAATGGAGTGACCTCCCCATGCACTTCTTATGAATACGTATACAAGTATTGTCATGGATGAAATCATTGCCAATTATTGAAACAACGTTTGGTATATTTTGCATCCTAACATGCATGTATTGAAAAATTGTCACGGATGATTGAAATATGAGTGAAAATTCACTTAGTAAGTGAAAATAGTTAAATCCACAACCTTATCTATGTTGGAGTCAACCTTCAATTGTTTATGTCATGGTGCACTAAACAATATACTTGTTGTTCGTGCACATAGGTTATGCTATGTCTCCACTTGATTCTTTATTTATTGGCAAACCATGTAACATAGTATCTTTTGTGTCTACTGTGTCCTTAATCTTAGATCTCCAAAGTGGGTTACAAATCAAAATATGTGCATCTAGTTTACAGCCCACTCGCACATGGCAATCGTCCAACGTTAAGGACCCTCCTGCAAGTTGAGGAACCACCTTGTGCATTCCAATGTTGGACAAATTAGAATGTTCAACCACTGAAACGTTTGACAACTCTCAAAAACATAATAATATGAAAGACCAAGCTACTTTCTTCGTCACAAATCTTGGCTTGTGACTGGTGACAATTATACCGGTTTCTCATCCTTGTGTATGAGTCATGACTTTCTACCATAACACTTTACCCAAATGTTGGGTGTCTTGAAAGCTTTTATGCACTCACGAACGTAAGGTTAATTTTTAAAATGACGAAATGTTCGACATTCGCACATGTGTGAGTGGGGTATTAGGGCCACTTCACACATGAGACTGAGAGCCCGTGACCATTACACTTCAAGCACTCTCATTGGTGGAAAAGGCGGAGCCAGTCCAAGTTCGCTTCACACTACGCTTGAGGGACTAATGGATTATGTGAATGCAAGATGCATGTAAAGTCTACATGGATTCCTACATGGTATCAAATGGATCATGTTTCATGGTCACTTGGACTATTTTCAAAAACCACCTCTTGGAGGTAGGCCTAACACAAAACAGAGAAATCATGGCACTCCGAATGCTCACAACCGTTGGTTTATTCTAATTTATCATGTGTGAGGACCCGCATGAATAGAAATTCATTGAAATAGCAACATTTGGTTGAGGGCCCGGTCACATATGGCTTCACACTACACTTGAGGGCGTGTTACCACACTACATGATTTTGGAGGTGTCTTGGGACGGCCTTTGGACACTTTCTTTTAGGCTCTCACAAATTCATGGTCATGGCTCTTGGCTTGTGTGTGAAGTGGCCCTGAGATCCAAGTATTTCCAAGTCAAATTGCTTACGTGTTGATCTCTTTTAAGACATATTCTACATAGTCCTAGAATGATGAACAATTTGCCTAAAGTCTTGAGCTTTAACCTGTTATCTCTCAAACTCAACCGGCTCATTTGTAGCTACACTAAATATGATATTTAGTGTGACTTACTATTTGGAAGTACGCAATGCTATATCTATTTACCGTACATCTCATATATTTACCAACAAATGTTAAATTGGTAGTTTGGACATTATAGAACATTGACAACTTTACTTGGTAGAAAAATATTTCAATAGTAAAAAGATATAGCACCGTGTAAATCCAAATAGTAAGTCACACTAAATATCGTATTTGGTGTAGTGGATGGCTCTCCCTGTTTGTAAATTGATCATATCAAATCCAAGTGTTGCCTAATGCCCAATATCCAATGTGCACCTTCACTCACCAAGATGTGCAACACTATGTTATTGAGCATAGTAAGATATTATAGGAGAACTACCCTAAACATTGTGTTTAGTGTCACCTATTTTGTTTGTCTTGCTCAATAGTTAACGTAAATCGCCCATGTAGTGTCACCGACACTAAATGTAAACCAAACGTTATTTGTCATTTCTCATATAAAATTTAGGGCATCGTTGATTTACAATTATTGTCACTTAGTAAGTGATTTTTCATCCAAAACGTAATCATCCTTGACAATATTTCATTCACAAGGAGGGGGTGGATTGTTCACACAGCGTATGAACTAATGAGAGTGTAAGAAGGGGTATTATTTGAGGCATTAATGTACATAGTATATGTATGGGAGATGTATTGTTTTTCTTTAGTGTGTTGTAACAAACCTCTATAGATTTGCCACCAACTTTCACAACAACAACTATCACTCAAAAATGATGAATTGAAGAACTCTCTTTATTTTCCTTATAGCGTCTGATTACAATCATGGACCAAGTAAGTCTTGGTCTAAGCTCAACCACCCGACCATAGGAGAGAGACAAAAAAGATCCTCTCTCCTCCCCCAAGCTTTCTTATATACCAAGGCATTACTTTTACTTACTATTTTCATATATAGTAAAAATATTCTATTCATAGCTATATCTTTTAGTTATACTATGAATCTTTTATCTTTGGTTCTTCTAGAACCTTCTTCCATCTCAATCACATTCCTCCAGTTGGAACTGTCTAATTCCAGCTGGATTCATCCATCTATTCTTCAAGTTGGAACTATCTAATTCCAACTTGCTTCATCCATCCAATCTTCTAGTTGGAACTATCTAATTCCAACTAGATTCATCCATTCTTTCTTCTAGTTGGAACTGTCTAATTTCAACTAGATTCATCCATCATTTATTCTAGTTGGAATTGTCTAATTCCAACTAGATTCATCTATCCATTGAGAGTTGTCTAGCTCCAATGAATATCATTCATCTTTTCAGATACGGAGTGGTCTAACTCCGGTGCACCTCATTGAGAGCTGTCTAACTCATATGCACATGTTCTCAATATGAAATTGTCTAATTCCAATGCACTAAATGCGGAGCTGTCTAACTCCAGTGCACATGTTGTCAATATGGAGTTGTCTAACTCCATTCCATCCATCTTCAACTGGGAGTTGTCTAGCTCCCGTCATCCTCTACTTACACACTGATACATGTAGTTAGAATATTCAATCATCCATCAATATTTCTAATTACATAACATGTGTACATGTAGAAAGGCTATCAAGAATTTGGAAGTAAAGGTGAATGTACAAAAGCATGCTCTAAGGATTAGAGTAAGTTTTGACAATAGATGTGTTAGTTTCATCCAATTCTTGTTTTCATATGTTAGTGTCATATGGTAATGTCCTCAATGACTACCTTGTCAATTCTTGTTAAGGTTTGCATTTGGATTCTAGGTTTTACAAATTGAAGGCTCTTGGATCGCTCATGTGCTCTCTTGAGTTTTCCTCTTTGAATTGTTTCTAAGTTATTGTGCTCTTGCCTTTGTTCGTTTGATGCAATTATTGAGTTAAATGCTATGGAGGAAAAAATGTTTAATGACTTTTTCATTGGAAAGTGAAAGTGGGTTGTGTAAGTAATTAAGGTCTATTTAATTCATGAATTTTGTTTTGTATATGTAGGGAAGACATTTATTACATTAAATTGAAAAGCTTAGTATAACTACATGAGTCTATTTTCTAGCATACCGTTAGTACATATACATTTCGTTTTCTCTATAAAATTGAGGTATGCTAGGGGTTTAATGTCATAGTGACCCATGCACGCCATTTAGGTTTCCAATGAAGAGTCCACACCTAGGGATTTCATTACATAATTGTTTGGATGCAAAAATACCAAACTTTGTTTCATGAATTGACATTTCAATCTTCCATGACAATACTTGTAAACTTATTCATAGAAAATGTCATTAGTAAAGTTATCATAATGACATAAAATACCATATGACACTAAATACAATATTTAGTGTACATCTCGAGCAATTTTATCATCTAGAGATTTTAACGTTTCTTCAAGAAACATTTACTGTAAATCAAGAAAATGGAACTAAGTCTCCAATTTTATTTCATACAAGGTGAGTGTGCCAATGACAGCATAGTCAATCTTCAAATTATTGTAAATAATATTTTACAAGCTTAAATCGTTTCAAATTTTGAAGGATTGTTAATTGTGAAGTGGGGATTCTCCTACAAAAAATAAAATTAAAAGATATTATGATTTGTGAAAGCTATCACAAATTGAATCTAGACATACATAGGTGGATCTCAAAAGCTTACTGAGCCCTTCATCGCACACCATGCGGAACATGTAATAAAACACCTAATAGTGATGGTACCGAAGTTCCCTTGGGAGTTCTCATGAATGAAATTTGTGCGGTGGGTGTGCGGTCCTTGGGTTGCGTTCGGTCATTGGCGCACTTACCTTATATTTTGAGACATAGTATGAATTAGTCATGAGTTTCAAAGTGGTATGCTAGGTTGGTCTATGAGGGACCTAATGACACCTCATATTAGATGTCAAGTAGACCCATTCATAGAGAGTAAAGATTTGCCATTGGTGTCTATAACTATATGATATTCCGCTGCCCCGCCTCTCACGGGCCCGCCTTCTCCGACGACGTCAGCGACCTGCTCCTGCAAAGGCTCAGCATGAGGCCCTTGTCCTAACCCAACCTCCGCATGCGAATCATGCATGTGTTCATCGATTGGGGTAGGGTTAGATGTATCACCAGGCCCTTGCGGGCCTTCAACGTCTACCATGGTTGCGTCTTCGCAACCATGCTGGGCAGCAGGGGACTGCGCATTGTCGAGGTTTGGGTCGACCGACCCAAACCCTCCTGCATCGTGGGGTTCGTCCTGGCGCACCACAGGCTCTGGCGGGTTTGGGTCGGACGACCCAAACATGTGGGGGTCGTCCTGCTGGTGAGGGGGGGGCATGTCGACGGGAGGCCGCAATGGTGGGGGCGTCAAAGGCCTGGAGGATCCGCCCACGCTCCAGAGGCTGGGGTCGTCGATTTGCTGCACTACCTCCAAGTTTATCTTTAAACATTCATCACGTGTCTTCAAGGAACCGACACCTAGTGAGCTTACTACATACTAACTTGGTTTTATATACCATCACATAGCGTTACTCAATGACGTGGGCCCTCAAAATATAACAGTGAGACGGCGGGAGTTCAGTTTGTATCTGAGTCTCCATGCACATCTTTTTGAGCACCTCGCTGTTGTATTTTGAGGGCCCACGGAACAAGAGTTGTACGTTGAGTAATGTAATGCACCATATGTCTTGAGTCTGACACCCTAGCAACCAATCATAGCGAAGGAGTAGGAACGAATTATTTTTTCCATTAAATTATGCTTGTCATAAGTAGAGATATTGTGTCCTTATTTCCGGTTCTTGCCTCTCCAATGTAAGTGCTTCTAGATTTCCTTCGTGGAGATGGGCTCCACCTAGCTTTGAAAACCTCCCCTCCCTCATTACATTAAGAGTCGGTTCACATGTCCCAAGTCCCACTCATGTTAGAGAGTCCCAACATGGAGGCCAAGTCCCAACTTGAGCTTCAAGAAACCGTTAAAATATGGTTAATTATCATTGGAGTTGGATCTTGATTATTTTATGCATTTTTTTTGCAAGACTTGGGTTGAGAGTTGGGTCTAGCTTTTTGCTCGACCCAACACTCAACACCTCTCCCAAGCCTCACCTCCAAGAAGTTGTTGCCATGTAGGCACCATGTCATACTTGGGACGCTGTGTGAAGTGGTAAGTCCCAACTTCCATGCTACCAATGGTTGAGATTGCACATATTGACCTCAAGTGTCTTGGGGACCTATGTGTGGGATGAACTGGTGGTTACTTACAAATGAACCGGTTGAGTTGGAGAAATAACTGGTTGAAGTTGGAGACTTCAAGAGAATTACCAATCGTTTTAGAGGAATCTATAGAATATACCTCAATTGAATAAAAGAAAAATCGGAAGATGTCAACATGTAACCGGGTGCAAGCATAGTAAAGTGGACCAAAAAAGTGCTCCGGTATATGAAAGCCATGATTTTCTTGGTCAAACGCCTATAAGTAGTACCAAAATGTTGTTTAAAATAGATTATTTTTCATGATGACCTCTATTGTTAAATTAGGTACTCAAATATAGAATATCAATATGAGATCTTCAAAACCTATCATCAAAAGTGACGCGTAAAAGCAACTGACTAAATATATTTTTGAACGTAGATTTCATGACCTTAAATATTTTGAACTTGGAGTTTCTTTTCATATTCCTTGAATTCATTATAAACTTGAGGTCATCGTAATTTTTTTTCAAAAATTAATCAATTTAATGTAATGTAATTGTATTTTAAACAAGTTTTTGACAATTATCTTTTCAATGACACCCACTTGCACCACCACTTGCACCGTCTTCTAAAATACATATACGTTGTTTGAAATTGTTTTTTGTAAATATAAATTGCTTGGCTTTGTAGATTCATATGTTTTCTAAATGTTTATGAATTTCTATTTCATAAAATTCAAAGTTAGTATATTGTTTTGGATCACTTTCACTTAAACCTGAGCAAGGATCAAGAGTTGTCCACTTTATTGTGCTTGCACCCAACCGGTTGGATTTAGATTCACTAGGATCTTGACCGACTATGCCCAAAAACTTCCCGGGCATTGTTGGGCACTGTGTATTGTATGTTTGACAAATTTCATTTGATGTCCAACTTCAAATCCAAAGTGTCATGTGACGTTTTCAAAAATGAAAATGGATGTCAATTGACATCTACATTTTCTTCTAAAAGGTCACCTCAATGTCACATGCCTAGTAATACATGTCATTTCAATTTCTAAAGTGTCAATTGACGTGTTGTGTTTTTTTCTTCACAAGTCACACTACATGTCAAAATCTTAATTGTGCGTGTCAATTGACGTGCAATTTATTTTTGTGCAAGTTTTTGCATGTCAAATGTCAAAAACTTGCACAAACTTTGTCAAAAATACACACTGCTGTTGGGGACACGCGTCTTTAGAAAGTGTTTGTATTTCTCAAGACGATGTCAAGGGAGGCGAATCCCGAGTCTTAACATGAGACAGCGTTCAATCTAAGCTATCATGGGGGGAAGAAACCCAAAAAACCAGTGACTTACACTCCAAGTTTTGGGCGTTGGGGACGGAGACTCGGCGAGCCACGATGGTGCGGAGGAAACCCACCTTTGTTCCCCGCCTTCTTCTTCTTCTTCTTGCTGCCATAGCCACAGCTCACTTGAGTCTTGCTGCTGCTGCCTCTCGTTGTCCACCATTAACACCCAAGTCTGGTGGAGGATCTCTTCCTGCTGCTGCTGCCTCTAGTTCTTGTTGTCCACCATTAACGCCCAAGTCTGGTGGAGGATCTCTTCCTGTTGCTGCTGCCTCTAGTTCTTGTTGTCCACCATTAACGCCCAAGTCTGGTGGAGGATCTCTTCCTGCTGCCGCCGCAGTGATCGGGGAGATTGTTGGGCATAATCGGTGGAGATCCTAGTGTTTGCAAGTCCAACCGGTTACATGTTGATGACTTCCTTCGGTTTTCCTGTTGGGGTATATTCTATGAATTCCTCTAGAATGATCGGTAATTTTCCTGCAGTCTTGAACTTCAACCGGTTATTTCTCAAACCCAACCGGTTCATCTGTAACTAACTGCCGGTTCTCCCCGATCCTAGTGCTGCTGCCTCTTCACGCCTCCTAAGGTACGTGGGTGCGATTCGGTTCCCTGTTTTCGTGTTCTCCAGCTTCTGCCGTTTAGATTCACACAACGTAACTTGTGTTGCATGAGCAGAGCTTCGACGAAGCATGAGCAGAACTCAAAACTAGAATTGGACCTCCCCCTGATTTCGTGATGGTTATCGGAAGTGCATGTTTCTTGATTTCGTGAGTGAAATGTTAGGTCCTTCCAATTGTGTCCACTATTGAGTGTGTTGTAGTTGATCAAATCCGAAACCGTACTAGTCCAATCTCTTTTAAGCATGTGGTTGTTTATGGTAGTTGTTCTTTGATCTCTCTGAACCACACACCAATCAAATATAGGGGTCTGATCAAGAAAAGTAACCGAATACCACCCACATACCTTAGTGAGAGGCACAGGTTCAGTGTTCCGGTGCTTGGAGTCATGCATGGTGTTGTGGGTTTCTTTGGGCTCTTTGTCTATTGGAGGAGCCGTTATTCCATTCCGGATCGGTGGACATAGGGTAGAGGGAAAGAACATCAACTCTTTGCACGATTCAAAATTTGTTTCAATTAGTTGGATCTAGGATTTGGTATATCAAGATGAAGCCGAAGCTAAAAGAGCTTCGAGGAAGCATCCATCGGACTGCAAACTCACAATTTGGTGGTGGTTTTTGTGAGTGTAGGAACTTGGTTGTTGTTTTGAGTTGGGCAGTGGTTGTTCCTAGGCAGCTTCTGTTGGAGCAAATGAGAACATCTATTGTACAAATTATAGGGACTCCGTGAAGAATGATGGCAAGCCATGAGGTTGGAGGTGAATTTGAAGGGCGATATTGACATAGTAACACCATCTTCATAGGTATGTATGATCTATTCCAAGAGTTCCATAACTTTCTCAAAGCCAAGGTTGCTACGTGTGACATTTAAATTTTTTAAATTTTTGGGGCATATAGTGGTATATGTCTCTAATTTTTATATAATAATAATAAATTGAACAAGTTTTTCTATTGACCCCCACATGAGTCATTGTCGGCAGAGTTATTACATCTTTCATGAAGATTGGATTCAATAATATGGACGGGTTGTGCAATACTATGCGCAACCATTTACAAAAACTTAGTAAAAAACGTGAAATATGCAAATGAGGAGGTGTGCACTATCCGTTAGTTTTAAGAGAGTTGACTATTTGTTTCCTACAAATGAAATACATACACGTATTGAAAAGTATGAATTTGAAACATTTATTGAAATGTTTTGCTTAAATTTGGTAAGTCTTAATAGATGTCCATAGAGTCTGAAGAGTGTATTCCCAACGGATGACAAATGTCCATAATGAAGATATATTATAGTTGAGATTGAGTTGAGGACATTATGTCCCAACCTATTTAATGTACTTTTATTTTTGTGTCTAGATCAATTGATTTAAAAACATGAGTATTACAAATTCCAATATGATTTTGATCCGTGTATGATTTGATACCAATGTCTACACAGAAGAGTATTGTGCACCTCATTCTTAAAGTATGGATTGACTCTTATATTGCATTAATATACAAGTGTGTGGATTCACAGGTATTGTGTTGCAAACTTTGACTTCATCATCACAAATTTTCACATGAAAAGTCAAATATCAAAACAACCAATTTTCTTGTCGTAACTCTTCCAAAATGTCAGACAACATGAAGAAATCTTTGGAGATTGTGGAAGATATGATGAGATTGTCAAGTTCGATTCTCTTGAATGAAAAACAATGCAACAATTTGGTGGCAAACTTCCGAAAAGGTGTGAAAGCAATTCAAAAGATCAACAAAGGCTCCCGGAGGGTTGTCTTCAGTGAAGTTGAACATGATTTAGTTTGGATTGTGAACAAAGCAAAAAGTGTGGTTGATGAGTGCTGCAAGGAAGATTGGTGCCATGGTGCAGTGTTGCAAATAAACAACAAAGAGACTTTTAGAGAGCTTCTCTTGGACTTGGAATGTTGTTTCCATACAATGTGTGACATATCTCGAATGTGTTATCGAGGTCAAAGCCAAAATATTCTTCAGACTTGTACCACATTCTATCCAGCATCAATTGATGAAGTTGAAGAGGACCAAAATTCACTACACAGAAGACTTTTGGAGCATTTGAAAATTGACACAATTAAGGATCGTGCACTAGCACAATACCTATTGGGACGAGTGACAAGTCTACAATTGGCTCGAGGTGAAGAATTGGATAAAATTGTTTTTCCTTCTGATTATCCACATTCTAAGCCTTCAGGAAGGTTGGATATTTCGTTGGGTGAAACAGGCACAAAGGGATGTGTTGTACTACCTACTAAATGGGTAGGCATTGACAGTGTAACAAAGGTGATGGAAGTTACAAACCTTGAACACAAGAGAGTTTTATGGAAAGAAGCAAGTATATTGGGGGGATTAAATCATCCAAACATTATCAAGTATTTTTGTTGTGGGTTTTTTTATGAAGAAATTGAGAAATTTGAACTAGTCATGGAACGAGGAAAATTGGACTTGTGCAAATTATTGGTCGAAAAGAAAGCTTCAATCACAGAAGCAGTTCGAATGGATATTATGTTACAAATTGCAAGTGGAATGTGCTACCTTCATGATATGAAGGTAGCACATCGCGATTTGAAGCCCAATAATGTTGTTGTGACTTCCATGGATGTCTCAAAGTCAGATGGTCGCCTTGAATATGTGCATGTGAAGTTGGTTGATTTTGGTATATCAAAAATTGAAGTAAAGGAATCACCGCAAGTGCCCACGGGTCAATTTCCTTATGGCACCTTTCGGTATATGGCACCAGAGGCATTTGAAAATCGAAGTTTGAAAGTAGATGCATTTAAAACCGATGTATTTAGTTTTGCCATGACGAGTTTTGAGATTCTTTCAGGGGAAAAACCTTTTGGTGTGATTTCACCCAATGATTATTGGAAGTTTATACATGATGGCAAGAGACCAAACCTACCAGAAAATTGCTCGAAGGAATTGAAGTCATTAATACATGATTGTTGGTCTTTAAATCCATCAAAGAGGCCCACATTTCTTGACATTTGCAATACATTAAGGTTATTGAAGAACGCAATGTTCAAGAATGTCATCTCTATGGATGAAATACTTCAACATAAAGAACCATCATGGAGCTACGGTTTGTTGATGAATCCCAAGCAATGGTGGATCAACTTCATGAGAATAATTTATAGTGCCTTCTGTCAAATAGTCTTATTGTGGCAAGTTTTTGTGACCCTCAACTTATGGTTACGATTTATGCCCAAAATTGGAGAATATGGTAGTTCACCTCAAGATACACGCAACGACCCATCATTACACCAAATGCTTGATAAGGTAATTGTGTTGTTGAAATTATTTTGCTCATTGTCAAATATAGTATGCAAATCATATTTCAATTTTAAATGAGATCGATGATATTGAATCTTTGGGATAGTTTGGAAAATACTATGATTTGACATGTAATTTGTCATAAAGCTAATATTGGATGTTGGAATTCTTGTAGGTCAATAATACCACAAATGGATCTAAGAGATTGATTGGTATCAAAGACCAAATGCTTCAATTCGAAAGGCAACTGCAAAAAATTGGTAGTTTGGGGATTGTCGGCATGGGCGGAATTGGCAAGTCAACATTGGCCAATGCTCTAAGTGCACATATCTCCCACCAATTTGATGGGACATGCTTTATAGGTGACTTTAAGGGTGAAACATGTACTTTTATATTCAAGCATAAGTTGGAAAATACGCAAGTGGCACCTCAAGTAAAAACATTGATAGAAGCAAGAATAACGATTGAACATATTTGCAAAACAAAAAATATTCTTATTGTTGTAGACAATGTGAGCGAACATGTTGACTTACATCAACTATTAGGTGATCACATATTCAAAGATGTTAATGGCAGTAAGTTGATTGCAAGCTCTCGTGGTTGGCAATCTTTTGGACGATATATACCCAAGGCCGGCATCGTAAACATGAAGACCCTTGAGGGTGATAAACCTATGGAATTATTTTCCATGCATGCCTTTGGGACCGACCAATCATGTGAGCCTTATTTGAAACATGTAGCTGAGAAGATTGTGAATGCTTGTGGTGGGCTTCCATTGAGTTTGGAGGTAATGGGCAAATGCATGCATGGGGAGAAGCGATTATGAATATGGGAGAGAACGTTACATAGATTGTTGAAGGCTAGACATGATGGGAGTCCAGATGAACGAATATGGGAGACATTGGGGATAAGCTTTGATGAGCTAGGTGATAGAGAAAAGAACATGTTTATTGACATCTCTTGTTTTTTCAACCAGCTAGATCCATACCTTCCAGGTTTTTATTTTTTGGGGGACGACATGATTAGGATGTCTGACCTTGATGCCAACATTGCTCAAAAATCCTTGGAAATTTTAAATAGTAAGTCACTCGTGACAGTGGATGGTGATGGATTATTGAAAATTCATGATCAATTGGGTGCCATGGGTCGTATGCTCGCAAACTTGGGAGAATTCAAAGAAACTCGACTTATGAATTTTTGTTTGGGAACATTCACCGACCATTGTAAGCAAAAGGTTAGTATCATCCAAACACAACCCTTTGTTTTCCACTACGGAAGAATCAAATTATGCCACAAGTGAGGATGTACACATTATAAAAAAAAACCACTCTTGATCATTCTAGAGAAAATTGGAAAGTATCCATGACCAAAGTCCTCCATGGTCCATTACAAATTATTGTCCAACATATTGATCAATATAATAGTCTTTCAATATAATCGTTGTAGTATCAAATTCATACATCTTTGAGAAAAGGTACATAACCTCATGAATTTTGTAACAAAAGAACTCAAGTGTGGAAGTAGGTCTCAATCAAGTTTAACATCTTGTTTTGAGCACATTTTACAAGTAGATTTAGGTTAACACCCCCCCAACTGTGCAAATAAAGCTTGATGTTATATCAAGGAAGTTCAAGGTATTTGAACATATTTGGAATTTTTGTCCAATAGGTGTCAATTGAAGGTGTAACTAGTTGTTTGTCAATGTTATCATGCTTAAATCCAAAAAAATTGAAACAAAATTGAATAAATTGTTGAAAGTATTGATTTATAACATGTCATTTGTTTGTGCATGCAGTATATAGAACATGTACAAGGCATGTCATTTGAAAGGCTTGAACATAAGTCCACATATGAGGGGAGTTTTGAGATGAAAGACATGCCAAACCTTCAATTATTGGGCGTTCAAAATTGTGATGATGTGGATGTTCTTTTTGATATTTTCAAGCATTCCGTCCAACTACGATGGTTGAAGGTCCACTTTTCACTTGAAAATGACAAGTCTATTAAACAACAAAAGACGTTCGCCAACAACTTTTGGGACACTGCTCAAAATTTTCTATATCAAATGTGTGTTTTACAAATCTATAATTGTGATTTTTTTGATTTCAGTCCTTCAAGTTCATCCACGCTTTCTTGTCTCAAAAGCATATTATTAATAAATTGTGATAACTTTGAGAATTTTATCTTTCAAATGGACCATATGGCATTTTTAGAATGTTTGCATATTCATAATTGCCAAATGCTAAGAAAAATTCCCAATGGCTTTGCAAGATTCAAATCTTTAAAAAAACTTAAAATTACGGATTGTGAGGCTTTGGAAGAATTTCCTTCTGGATTGAACAACCTGATAGCCTTGGAGCAACTCAATTTCTCAAAATGTCGAGCTTTGAAACACGTGCCGGAAGGATTTGGAACATTGACATGTTTGAAAAAGCTTAACATGTCGGAGTGTGAGGCTTTGGAGGAGTTTCCCTCTGGATTGAGCAACCTCGTAGCCTTGGAGGAACTTGATTTCTCAAAATGTCGAGCTTTGAAACACGTGCCGGAAGGATTTGGAACGTTGACATGTTTGAAAAAACTTTTCATGTGGGAGTGTGAGGCATTGGAAGTGTTTCCCTCTGGATTGAGCAACCTCGTAGCCTTGGAGGAACTCGACTTTTATGAGTGTCGAGCTTTGAAACACGTGTCGGAAGGATTTGGAATGTTGACATGTTTGAAAAAACTTTTCATGTGGAAGTGTGAGGCATTGGAAGTGTTTCCCTCTGGATTGAGCAACCTCGTAGCCTTGGAGGAACTATGGTTTTATAAATGTCGAGCTTTGAAACACGTGCCGGAAGGATTTGGAACGTTGACATGTTTGAAAAAACTTTTCATGTGGGAGTATGAGGCATTGGAAGTTTTTCCCTCTGGATTGAACAACCTCGTAGCCTTGGAGGAACTATGGTTTTATAAATGTCGAGCTTTGAAACACGTGCCAGAAGGATTTGGAACGTTGACATGTTTGAAAAAACTTTTCATGTGGGAGTGTGAGGCATTGGAAGTGTTTCCCTCTGGATTGAGCAACCTCGTAGCCTTGGAGGAACTATGGTTTCATAAATGTCGAGCTTTGAAACATGTGCCGGAAGGATTTGGAACCTTGACATGTTTGAAAAAGCTTGACATGTCGGAGTGTGAGGCTTTGAAGGAGTTTCCCTTTGGATTGAACAACCTCGTAGCCTTGGAGGAACTTGATTTCTCAAAATGTCGAGCATTGAAACAAGTTCCGGAAGGATTTGGAATGTTAACATGTTTGAAAAAACTTAACATGTCGGAGTGTGAGGCTTTGGAGGTGTTCCCCTTTGGATTGAACAACCTCATAGCCTTGGAGGAACTTGATTTCTCAAAATGTCGAGTTTTGAAACATGTGCCGAAAGGATTTGGAAGGTTGACATGTTTGAAAAAGCTTGACATGTCGGAGTGTGAGGTATTGAAAGTGTTTCCCTCTGGATTGAGCAACCTTGTAGCCTTGGAGGAACTATGGTTTTATAAATGTCGAGCTTTGAAATACGTGCCGGAAGGATTTGGAACGTTGACATGTTTGAAAAAACTTATTATGTGGGAGTGTGAGGCATTGGAAGTGTTTCCCTCTATATTGAGCAACCTCGTAGCCTTGGAGGAACTTGATTTCTCAAAATGTCGAGTTTTGAAACACGTGCCAGAAGGATTTGGAATGTTGACATGTTTGAAAAAAAATTTCATGTGGGAGTGTGAGGCATTGGAAGTGTTTCCCTCTGGATTGAGCAACCTCGTAGCCTTGGAGGAACTATGGTTTCATAAATGTCGAGCTTTGAAACATGTGCCGGAAGGATTTGGAACCTTGACATGTTTGAAAAAGCTTGACATGTCGGAGTGTGAGGCTTTGAAGGAGTTTCCCTTTGGATTGAACAACCTCGTAGCCTTGGAGGAACTTGATTTCTCAAAATGTCGAGCATTGAAACAAGTTCCGGAAGGATTTGGAATGTTAACATGTTTGAAAAAACTTATCATGTTGGAGTGTGAGGCATTGGAAGTGTTTCCCTCTGGATTGAGCAACCTCGTCGCCTTGGAAGAACTATGGTTTCATAAATGTCGAGCTTTGAAACACGTGCCGGAAGGATTTGGAACGTTGACATGTTTGAAAAAACTTATCATGTGGGAGTGTGAGGCATTGGAAGTGTTTCCCTCTGGATTGAGCAACCTCGTAGCCTTGGAGGAACTCGACTTTTCTGAGTGTCGAGCTTTCAAACACGTGCCGGAAGGATTTGGAACATTGACGTGTTTGAAAAAACTTTTCATGTGGGAGTGTGAGGCATTGGAAGTGTTTCCCTCTAGATTGAGCAACCTCGTAGCCTTGGAGGAACTTTGGTTTCATAAATGTCGAGCTTTGAAATACGTGCCGGAAGGATTTGGAACAATGACATGTTTGAAAAAACTTTTCATGTGGGAGTGTGAGGCATTGGAAGTGTTTCCCTCTGGATTGAGCAACCTCGTAGCCTTGGAGGAACTATGGTTTCATAAATGTCGAGCTTTGAAACATGTGCCGGAAGGATTTGGAACGTTGACATGTTTGAAAAAACTTTTCATGTCGGAGTGTGAAGCATTGGAAGTGTTTCCCTTTGGATTGAGCAACCTCGTAGCCTTGGAGCACCTCGAGTTTTCAAATTGTCGAGCTTTGAAACACGTTCCGGAAGGATTTGGAACGTTGACATGTTTGAAAAAACTTATCATGTGGGAGTGTGAGGCATTGGAAGTGTTTCCCTCTGGATTGAGCAACCTCGTAGCCTTGGAGGAACTTGATTTCTCAAAATGTCGAGCTTTGAAACACGTGCCGGAAGGATTTGGAACGTTGACATGTTTGAAAAAACTTATCATGTGGGAGTGTGAGGCATTGGAAGTGTTTCCCTCTGGATTGAGCAACCTCGTAGCCTTGGAGGAACTTGATTTTTCTGAGTGTTGCGCTTTGAAACATGTGCCGGAAGGATTTGGAACGTTGACATGTTTGAATAAACCTTTCATGTGGGAATGTGAGGCATTGGAAGTGTTTCCCTCTGGATTGAGCAACCTCGTAGCCTTGGAGGAACTATGGTTTCATAAATGTCGAGCTTTGAAAAACTTGCCGGAAGGATTTGGAATGTTGACATGTTTGAAAAAACTTTTCATGTGGGAGTGTGAGGCATTGGAAGTGTTTCCCTCTGGATTGAACAACCTCGTAGCCTTGGAGGAACTATGGTTTCATAAATGTCGAGCTTTGAAACATGTGCCGGAAGGATTTGGAACGTTGACATGTTTGAAAAAGCTTGACATGTCGGAGTGTGAGGCATTGGAAGTGTTTCCCTCTGGATTGAGCAATCTCGTAGCCTTGGAGGAACTATGGTTTCATAAATGTCGAGCTTTGAAACACGTGCCGGAAGGATTTGGAACGTTGACATGTTTGAAAAAGCTTGACATGTCGGAGTGTGAGGCATTGGAAGTGTTTCCCTCTGGATTGAGCAACCTCGTAGCCTTGGAGGAACTATGGTTTTATAAATGTCGAGCTTTGAAACACGTGCCGGAAGGATTTGGAACGTTGACATGTTTGAAAAAGCTTGACATGTCGGAGTGTGAGGCATTGGAAATGTTTCCCTCTGGATTGAGCAACCTCGTAGCCTTGGAGCACCTCGAGTTTTCAAATTGTCGAGCTTTGAAACATATGCCGGAAGGATTTGGAACGTTGACATGTTTGAAAAAACTTTTAATGTGGGAGTGTGAGGCATTGGAAGTGTTTCCCTCTGGATTGAGCAACCTCGTAGCCTTGGAGGAACTTGATTTTTCAAAATGTCGAGCTTTGAAACACGTGCCGGAAGGATTTGGAAGGTTGACATGTTTGAAAAAGCTTGACATGTCGGAGTGTGAGGCTTTGGAGGAGTTTCCCTTTGGATTGAACAACCTCGTAGCCTTGGAGGAACTTGATTTCTCAAAATGTCGAGCATTGAAACAAGTTCCGGAAGGATTTGGAATGTTAACATGTTTGAAAAAGCTTAACATGTCGGAGTGTGAGGCTTTGGAGGTGCTTCCCTTTGGATTGAACAACCTCATAGCCTTGGAGGAACTTGATTTCTCAAAATGTCGAACTTTGAAACACATGCCGGAAGGATTTGGAACGTTGACATGTTTGAAAAAGCTTGACATGTCAGAGTGTGAGGCTTTGGAAGTGTTTCCCTCTGATTGAGCAACTTTATAGCCTTGGAGCAACTCAATTTCTCAGGATGTCGAGCTTTGAAACACGTGCCAGAAGGATTTGGAATGTTGACATGTTTGAAAAGCTTGACTTTTCAGAATGTGAGGCTCTAGAGGTGTTCCCCTCTGGATTGAACAACCTCATAGCCTAGGAGCAACTCGAGTTTTCTAAAGGCGAGCTTTGAAACACACGGGGGAAGGATTTGGAACGTTGACATGTTTGAATAAACTTGAGATGTTGGAGTGTGAGGCTTTGGAAGTGTTTCCTGTTAAGCAACTTGAGTGGAATTTAGGAGGCGAGACCAACAACCATGAGCAACAGTAGGATTAGAAAGGAGATCAACACTAAAAACAACAACATCGAATTAGGTCATCAAATCAGTACCAGCAACAACGAGCAACACTAAGACTTGTACGGATATCAACACTAAGAATAGCAGAGCAACACTAGACCAATACGAAGGTCAACAATAAGAATAGTGGAAAACCGGTGCAAGGATAGTAGCAGAGCAACACTAGGATTAACACGAGAGAGAAGCGGTGCGAAGAAAGCAACAAGGAAGGTAGCAGCTAACGGCGGAGCGAGATCATTGAGGGACCAGAGGACCGGGTACTGCGGCACCAAAGGCGGAGAATCCCTTTAACAAAAAAAAACAAAGGCAAAGCCTAAACCGGGTACCACGAGGGTATCGAACCTTGACCTGGCCATTAGCCGCCCTCCAGAGCCATCCTAACATGTTATCACAAGGGTATCAAACCCCGACCCGGCATTAGCCGGCCTTCGAAACCAATTTTAACGAGGTACCCCAAGGGTATCGCGGCCTCGACTGAACTTATCAATTTTAAACTCGGCCACCTAGTGAGTAACTGCGAGGGTATAAGGGGAATTACTGGTTATCAAAGAGGGCTTGCCAATTAACAATGGGCCGGGCCGGTTATCAATTAATGAGCCAAAGGCCGCATACATCATTAGTAAATTCCTTAAGGTTAGTGAGTTAAGACTATGATTAGTGAATGTTTGAGATTAGTAGCTAATTAAACTAGTAGGTTACATAGGAGGCAAGTAACAATTAGTGAAAGTATTAGAGAGATTAGTAAGCCATGTAGCAAGCCAATTAGAATTAATGGGTTCCATGGTGATTAATACCTACCTAGGCCACATAGGTATGATAAAACAAAGGTGGAAGTAAATCAGGGCCAAGAAATGACTTCTTGGTTAACCTGAGAAATCTTCATACACCTAGATAATACATATGAAGATTCTAGAAAACAATCTACCACATTTTGAATGTAAAAGAAGATGAGGACTATATGTGCTCTCTTTGAGGATGTCCGGAAGAGCCATCTTCATCTTTTTAGGAAAATTGGAGATATGATAATATAAGAGGGGGGCAGATGTTAGATGCCACCTCTCACTATATATAGAGTTAGGATTAGAGTTAGCACACATTTATTCACGACGATAGGCTACACGAGAGCTAGGTGCTTTATATCTTTACCATTTTGGAATACAAGAGCTTCAAGCTCACATCTTCTTCTTAGTTATTCAAGGTAGAGGCAAAGTAAAATTGTTGGCTTAGACATAGTCACATTGAGAGATTGTGAATGAAACTTGTGATGTTCTATAGCAACTCACATGAGGTGAGATAGTTGAGTGAGAAATTTATTAAAGACACTCACATGAGGTGAGATAGTCACATGAGGTGAGATAGTCATATGAGTGAGAGAGTTGAGTATGATTGAGAAAATATAAATGTTTGGAAGGCAATTGTGCGAGGAGTAATATAAAGTCGCATATGTGAAGAGAGAAATTGTAAGGTAATGAAATGTAATTGTGTGAATAATGAAATGCCATTATGTAAGTGTTGAAAGATTATAGAAACTCACATGAGGTGATAATAGTTGTAATGCAAAGTTTATGAGTGAAGTGAGTTTCCAAGAAAGGTTCATGGAAATTGTAGTTTAGATTTTGCTTACAAACAAACCCAGGGAAACACTCAAGGAAGACTTAAAAGGTGACTTGCATATCGTCTAGGTGTCTCAGATAAGGTTTATTAGGAGAAACATAAGGTTATTTCACTTTATTTCGGATTTAGACTGACAATTGGATTAGGGGTAAGGGATAAAAACTCTAAAAACCACTCCATGTCAATACATTCAATTGTGGCGGTCACTCACCTCTCTCTAATCTCCCAGGCAATAGTCTGGCAGTGAGTTCATTTTAATTGGACCAAGTGCGGTGCTCAAGCATAGGCACAACCATAGTCAATGGTCTTGCATAAGTAATCCATTTTTATCTCTTTACCGAAGCCAAGGGCACTTTTGCGTCGTCAATATTCTTTTATTAATTAATTCCATTTAATGTAACTTGAAATTACAGTGCAGTCATCCTTTCAGGATTGTCGGTATCCTTTGCTTAGATTCAATCTTAATTATACGGTCCGACAATTGTCTTTTACCTGGTCTTGGCCAAGGTAATCATAATCACTTTCCTCATGTCAATAAGTCAAAACCACTTATGCAGATTAACATATTCTTACTTAATTCATAAACTTATCTTATTTATTTAATGTTCCAATTCCACACTCTTAGATCTTAAAACATCTAATTCACCAATTCGTTTCTTTTATCATTCTTACCAATAATTCTTAAGCAATTTGATTATTAAAGGTGGTGAAGTTCTAAGCGATTCACAATTCGCTTAAGATTGCAATTAGTAATCAAAACTTACCGATCACATAAGCGGCACGTCCTTTTGTCTTCTCCGCATCCGGTTAACCCTTCGTAGTCAATAGCCTCAACATGTGGACGCTTCAGATATCCGATGCCAAGGCTCTCCATCCCTGTCACATATTACAACGACACTACTTTCTTCTCTCACCTTGATTTAGAGAATTGAATCACATTTATGACTTTTGATTTGCCGGTGCAATTAACTTTAGAGGAAATATAGGAAATATGCAAGTGTATCAACGTGCAGACTATTGCCTTTAATTATGTCGTGCAATCCAATAGGTTTGTAATATTTTTAAACAATTCCATGTTGTCGTTCAATTCAATTGCAGATTTGCATGTAGATCAACAACAAGCTCTCACTCGAGGAATCACATTTGAAATTAATTGCATTGACAATTCCAACTTAATAATATTGGTTACATTCACTGATAGAGAAATCACACAGTTTCGAATTACACAAATTGTAGTTTCAATTTTGCGCTGATATGAGCTAGACCATAGCCTCGACTAAACGTCCTCAGTCTCAAACAGCCATTCCCGAGGCTAACTTAAGTTAATTTACTTCATTTAGAGACAAACAATGCTCGTAAGATATCAATTTCCATGCCAAGACAATCACCCTGGATATACTTAGTCCTTACACAACATCAGACGATTGACTTACATGGTAATTCAAGCCTTTATTGCCGTATAATAATGAGATTGTCCGAGGTAAGGATTAACTTCAAAAATATACAGACATTTGATGCGTCAGGCAATCGACAATGATCAACTGCTTACAAGTTACAAAACTAATTAAAATACATGAATATCTCTTGTCTGACTTGCGAATTCACTCGCACTTAAATTGTTGTTTTGCAAATAAATAGATACTTTCCCCTCCAGTACAATCCCCCTGGAAATGGCTTAATAACATCAAACAACAGACAATTGACTTACAAGTGAAAGGCACACTTAACATAACACATAATGTATGTATATTATCTCTTGAATTCTTTACTTGGCTTAAAAGCCAGATAATCCCCACAATCAAAAAACAAGACAAAGACAAAACCTTGGAGACAATTGCCCTCTCAGTAGTTGTATCTCGACATAAAATAAAACTCTCAAAAGAACTCCCCTTCTTCTCTTTTGTCCAAACTATATATAAGTTGGTTAGGGTTGCCGCATGGCAACCTCCTCCATCAGATCATCGTCTCCTGAAATCTCCCTTTTCCTACATCCTATGCTATAGTCCTCAATTGTGCACATGTAAATTGCTTATCTAGCTATATTTAGATTGTTTTCACACTATGCACTTATTCACACCAAAAAGGTCCTGAAAATTGGTTTTATAGAAATTAAACATTCTTACATATGGGAAAGGATACAAAATGAGGATGTGCGAGGTTGTATGCAAGGATGTTTAATGATTAAATATGTATCTTCCTAAATTAATGATTGCTATTAGTCTAAGAGTCCACAAGTTCTTAATATAAACCAAATCATAATTAATTCCCTACATACCTATTTTTATTTTGATATCATTCTTCTTATTGTTATAATGATTCTTGAACCTACAATATCTATATTTCATAAGCATGTTTGATTGCCTAAGGAAATTAAATACGACAAGTAATACGAATGTAAAAGGTGTTACGATATAATCTTTAATATGATAAAATTGAGTATATGAATATGAATATAATTTTTTTTTATATATATAATTTGGCGATTTGGAGGAAAAGTTAACTTGGTTACTTGGCTACTTGATGATTTGGAGAAAAAAAAACTTGTTACTTGATTACTTGAATACATAGCGATGTGGAGGAAAAGATAACTTAGATACTTGGTTACTTAGCAATTTGGAGGAAGAGTCGAACTTGTTACTTGGATACTTGGATACTTAAATTACTTAATTCATTGAAGAAAAGTTAACTAGTTACTTGAGGAGAAGAGGAGACAATTGCGGCATATGAAGATGCTGCATCGCTACAACATATGAGGAGGAGTTGACAAGATCTAGAACAACACTTAGAAGTAACACTTGAGCTGAAAAAGACAACGACGACACATGAAGAAGTTCAACATAAGAAGAAAGTTACAAACAAACAAGTTGAAAGAATAGAAACCACACTTGATTGAATGAGACTAGTGCTTGAAGAGATATCACCAAGAAAAAATTCCTTTCAACAAAAGAGAATTTTTCAATCCATCATGTTGAATATAAGGTAGAGGAGCTTTTTGAAAGAAAAATGAAGGCATCTACCAATAAACAAGAGAAAACAACCGAGAACTGATAACAACAAATGATGAGGAGATTAGGTAGTTTAGTCATCATAATCCGGACGACGCTCTAAGTCGCTACAATATGATCAACCCTAGGAACAAGTGGAGGTAGATGAGCTCTGCATTTCCCTTTGGATTGAACAACCTCATAGCCTTGGAGCAACTCGATTGCTCAAGAATTCATGCTTTGAAACAATGCTAGAAGGATTTGGAACATTGACATGTTTGAAGAAATTGAAGTTATGTGAGTGTGAGGCTTTGGAGGTCTTTTCCTTAGTATTGAACAACCACGTAGCCTTGGAGGAACTCTAATTTTGTAAATCTGGAGCTTTGAAACACATGCCGTAATGATTTGGAGCAATCACATCTTTTAAAAAAACTTATCATGTCGGAGTGTGAGGTTTTGCAGGTGTTTCCCCCTGGATTGAGCAACCTTATAGGCTTGGAAGAACTCAACTACTCAAAATGTTGAGCTTTGAAAGATGTGGAGGAATGATTTAGAACATTGACATGTTTGAAAGAACTTTTCATGTGAGAATGTGAGGTTTTGGAAGTGTTTTCCTCTGGTATCATAACTTTTTGGTACTATTTATATTTTCTTTTACTTTTATCCCATGTGAATCCCCAGAGTAGTCCACCACTCCGCAAGGTCACTTTTAGTTAAGATTTTAGAATTAAAAGTTAGAATTGATAGGAAATTGGAGAAAAATTAGTTCATTTAGTATTTAGCCCCCAAAAAGGAAGGTGAATCACCAAGGACTTCGGGCCTTCACCCGTGAAGGAAAAAAAACTAATTAAAGTAGGGTTAGTCAAAAGGAAAACTAACTAGTGGTAGAAACTAGCTAAATTAGAAAAGATTGCTAACTAAAAAAACTAGCTTAGCAGGAAGAAATGCTAGTAAACAAAAGAAACTAGCTAAGATGTTAAGTTAGCAAAGGCTAGCTAAGCAAGAATTAATTTATTAGTTAATGTGGATCATGCAAGACAAGTGAAGGTATACGGCGTAAGATGGCAAAATTGGCGTGAAGACTTTTTTAAGAAGAAAAAATTAGCAAAGGGTCCATTTATCCCCTTGTCAACTAGATGACAAAATATTAGCAAAAATTTAAAAGACTCCCATCGGATCCACCTCGGCGAGAGGGTAGCAACCTCAACTGGAAAACCCCCGAGCCCAAAATTTGGGGGGTTCAAAAAAATGGAGCCAGTGGCGGAGTGGTCTAACCCTTTTGTGAGAGGATTTAAAAGTCCTTATCCTTCACATTGCAAACTCTCTATCTTTCCCCCGACACTTGAACGAAGTCCTACCTTTGTGTAGTTAGACAAAAATATATTTTTTAGTTCTTCCATTTTTTTTGTAGTAAGGTTTGAAGAAGTTTTTTCCCTACATTTTCCTATTTAGTGTGTATGTTTGTTAATATACAAAAATATTTATTCTTTCATTCATTTAGAGCTAGGTTAGAGTTAATATTTTATAAGTTAAAGTATCATATATTTTGGCAGTTGATACATAAATACTCAGATTATTATCTTGAATCAAACTCTTATCATTTTTATTTTGTAGAGTTCTTTTGTAGCTATCCATATATGTTTTCCGTTTGTGATTTGATTGAGGGGGTAAGGAGTTATGAATTATAACATAATGTGATCATTCGGGCAATGGCTATTGGATTAAACATGTTGGCCTAAGAAAGGCTTCAATATCTAATATTATATATTTTTCCAAATAGAGCTATTATTTTATTTTCTAAGGCCATTTAGAATGTGTGATTTGATCAAGTAATGAATTAGATATGTATTTTTAAATATTGGACACATAGTTTAGGCACTACTGCTGCCTTGGTATATAAAATCAATGTTGCCGTATTAAGATGGATGTGCATACCTAGTTAATATTTTTTTTACAAATAACTTCATATTTTTATATGTATATTTCATGATTGTTTTGACTGAAATATGAATTAGGAAGTTTTATTATTTTTAAGTTGAATGTAGTCTAGGCTTCTAGTTGACTGTTTGTGTTAGAGCAAGGTTGCTGGATCCATCTCGGTTTATCTTCCTGAGTTTACATTTTTCTCTAATAAATTATCCTATTAGTTTCTCAAAAGTGTATGAAAAGCCCAATCCAAGTAATAATGAATTGGTTGTAAATTCTTGAAGTTGGAGGTTAGATAGGTGGAGGTTAAAGAATTGGTTGAATGAACATTGTACTTCCAAACCTCATAACTTTTGCAATTTTTTTTCGGTTGGAATAGATTTTAGACTACTATAAAATTGATGACATGTACTAGTGAATTAATTATGGTGAAGCCAAATTTATAGTGCGTAAAAGTGATGTTTTGACCATTGAATAAGCTAAATTCTACAACTAAGTTAGCTACAAAGAAGAAGATAAGGTCAACTACCGGGAAATTGAATAAGAACTAGGAATGTCCGTTGAAAGGTTGAGAGAAGCACTCGGAACATATTTTGAGGATTGGAAGCATGATAAGGAGGTAGCGGTTTGGCCTATATCAAGCCTAAATCAAATAAAGAGTACTAAGGTAAACCAACCAACCATAATCTTCCATTTAGGATTGGAAGGAGCATGGCCAAGGTGTACATACCTAAATCTCGTAAGGTCAAATGGTTCAACTACTTGACCGCCAAGGGGGGTACCTAACTCCATTGTTCTCGGAGCCCCTTGGTATGTTTCGTGATAGTAGCTTTGATTATTAGAAAAAAATTATGTATGGTGAAGGCGGATTAATTACCGGTACGACCATGTAGTTAGGTTTTTCCTATTATTTAGATACTCCAAAGGAAAACAACCCAGAGAATTAGGTCGCAGGGAAGACTGAGCTAGTATCTATAAGGGTCAATGTCACATTGGATTAAGGTACTTAATAACATTTTATGGTAATTTTTTTAATTTTCTTCAATATTAAATTATCCCACTCTTCAATGGTTCGTTTATGATGTTTCCGTAGTGAGTGATTTCCGTCTTATTTCAGGGTGGGCTCTATTACTCTAAGGTTTTGATTTAATTCAGTCGTGAAGCTCAAAAGCTTGGCAAATAATCCATAACTCATAGTCATGACAACGCGTCCTGGGCATCGTCTTTTTAATATCCATCTTTGTCTTTATTTGTGATGAATTATGCGTGTGATAATCTCAAATCAAATCCATTTAGTTTATTTAAATCAGACAAGTCTTCGAAAACTGTAACCTCCACCTTTATCTTCCAACGGACCTGGCAATTCATCTCAAAGAACGTCCATCTTGTTAATACGTCAAGAATATATATGTTTATCAAGCTATATCCTTTAATTAGTCAACTTTTGTTGTCTAAAGGACTTGCATGAAATTTAGTCTTATTTCACGTGATACAGTCTTCTTCATCATGTCAGTTTGACTATGTTGTTTACAACCTGCTTCAGCCCTTACTAGGCTTTGCCATCACTACCAGTCTATTTCATTACACTAGCTGGCGATATGCAGTTAAGTCATCCAGGCTATATTCTCTCTTAGGTAGTTACCACAAGGTAATGTATATTATGGCTCAAACCCTTGGTCACGGCTATGGCCTATCAGATTCTCTCAACTACGTCTCTGCCCATGCCAGGCCTCTCAGTCTATAACGCTCACACTCTGGTTATTCGCCTTCACTGAATATTGCTCAAGCTTCAGCTTCTCAATTTATCGCCTCTGATTTTCTCTTAGGCTATTGCCCTTTCCTCTCTCATATGAAAGTTATTCATGTCTTGACCTTTCATTGGTCATGCCTTTACACTGACGACTTTAGATTATTGCTTCTCTGTCGGCTACTTGTCTTTACTCCCTACTTGATTCAATCACACAAGCCCATCGCCTTCTGAGAGTTCTTTCATTTAGGCCTAATTGCTTTCTAATTCGATTCTCTCTCATCAGGTTCTTATTTCGTGGCCACTCGCTGAGAGTCTTCACGCTCTTACGAGGAGTGACACCTGTCTCATGACATGCTCATTCTCTGATTTCACAACCTATTGCCCTTTAGGCATTTGACTATGTCTCAATCTCAAAAGACCTTTGCCTCTACAAACATTGCCTTCTATGAGTCTCACACTCACACTTAATCTTTTTTATCTCGGCCTATCGCCAGAATGTTCCAATTGCACTCGCGACACAAACTCCGAACTAAGACTTGCTTATGTCACTCATCCTCTTTAGCTTCCCTTGCCGACGAGCATGACTTGGCCAATTGTCCTCTTGACCTCCTCTATGTCCACTCCAACTGAATCAATCTTGACTTATTCCAGTGTAGACTCAACAAAAGCCTACTTGCTCAAACTCGACTTTGCATTCATTGTATTAGACAATTTGCTCAAATCAACCTCAAAGACTTTACTCCCATACATCCAAGATCATACACTTCACAATTCCACTCTGCTCTCAAAAAGACAATGACTAATCATGTCTTTTGCCAGTAATTTCTCATTAACAAATCATAGTTTCAAAATAATAAAGTCTGATTTATACGGCTCTATCTCCTATCAATACAACTTCAAGCATCTCACTTGGATCTTGCTTATGGCCGAACTCAATCACTGAGTTTCAGTCACTCTAAGTCTATCGCTAACACTATTTGAGATTATGTAAGATATCTGCAACATGAAAATAGCATGTCTACGTTTTTGCTCGCCTCCTCCTTATGGTGTCAGGAAGGAAGAGGAGTCGGTTAGGGTCGTAACCGCTTTGTCACGGTATGCGGCGTCGGTAGCCACACCGCATCCGGAGGGATTTCATCCATTTAGATATGGATGGATAAACCCCTTGGAGTGGTGGAGATGCTCCTAGGTGAGGAGTCTCCTCCTTGGCTTGGCATTCTTGCCAAGTCAAGCATTGTGAGTGAGTGTGTGGAGAGGGCTTGTGTGAGGTGAATGTTGCATGATTTTTGCAATGGAATCTTGAGTTCTTCTCCCCTTACTTACACTCTTGGATTCTTCCGTGGTGGAGTGAGAGATAACTTGACTTGTGTGCATATTTGAAGAGAGAACTAGAGCTCATAGTAGTCTTTGACTCTCTTCCTTCTCACTTGGCAAGAATGCCTTACATTTCTCTTTTCTTCTTGATTCTTGAAATTTAACGCGCAAGGGGGCGCGTAGAGGCAAGGAGCAACAAAGTTTCGGACTTTTGGAGCGGAGAAAGCCGCGGATTGTTGAAGCAACAAGAAAAAAAACATATTTTTTGTGTCAATTTCACATCAAGTTGAATTGTGGTGAGAAATCATTGATTTTGCCACGGAATTTCATATCATTTGATTATATTCACGCTTGAATTCGCATCATTGAACTTTGAAGGCGAATTTGTGATCTTGAATGAAGAAGAATTTGATTTTAAAAAAAAAATTGTCAAAAAAAAAACTTTGAGCAAGGAGCCGACCCCGGGGGCCGAAGCCCCTGGCCGGCCCCTGCTTGCCCAGCCTGTTGGCGGCGGCACCTGACGGCAGCTGCAGGCTGCCACAGCAGCAGTCTGTCGACTGCACGCTGTAAGCAGCTGGAGCAGCAGCAACTGCTGTTGCTTAGTTTTTATTTTTATTTTTATTTTTATTTTTAGAATTTAGGGTAATTAAGTAGTGAATTAATTAAATAAAACCGGAATTTTTATTTAATTTAATTAAATAATTATTTTATGGTTTTTTTTCCAACTTCTTTTATTTTATTTTTCTATCTAAAAGATTAATTTCTTGGAGTTGAAAAAAAATTGAATTTTGGAAGAGATTTTGTTCTCATTAATCAACAATAATAAGAACCCGAAAATCTTATGACACATTAAGGTACTTGGGATTTCTTTTAGGGGTTGTGTTGCACGAAATTTCCGAGGGGGGTGCCATTGGAGATTGGATGGCATGTGGAATTTCCGTTCGGCCTAAAATAAATTATTATTAAGGTTGAATTGTGTTTGTTAATACATATTCCTGACATTATTGTGAGGAGAGATGTTTGGATGTAATAAGAAGATGAGAGATGTGTCATTTTTTTTTCCCGACAACAGGGGCCCTTATTTTTTACCACCATCCATAGGCGGGTGCCGGTTGGCCACGGTTAATTTCTCTTAATGCTTCAATGTTATTTGGAGAAGAGGATCCAAAGCAGTATTTGCATTGTTTTCTATATTTTGTGGTGGTACCTTCCCCCCGTGGCGAGCTGTGGTGTTGGGAGTTTCCAGTATTGCTCCATTTTATGTTGTATTAGTTTTTGATAGGGTTTTGTGGGGGTGAGGCCGGAGTAATGACCGATGTGGCCCTTGTGTGTGCACCAAGTGGGCGGTGCTTGTTTTCCCTTATGGTAAGGGTGGATTGATCACCAGCAGACCATAAGTTTGGTGGTTTTGGAGGTGCAAGTTGCATTTTTCTTTCTTTGACCCTTTATCTTGAAACTATGTAAGTTTGGGTTGTTGGCTCTAGTAACCAGACCCATTGCGGGTTTATGGTTACAACTCGGAGTCCACATTATCGTTCTCCGTTTCCGGCCGCATCGGAAGGCCGATTATCGGACCTCTCGGATGTTGAACCAGTGGCAGCATCCGACGAGGTTTTTCAGCCTACTTAGACGTGGGGGACTGCCACTCGGTCTCACGTCTTTTGGGTGGGATCCTTCGACGAGATGGAGGAGGAGACGCGAGGCGGCATCTGGGACCGATTTTCCGGTCGAGCGGGGACCCTTTCCCTGCAAGATTGGAAAATTCGGTTCAGGACGTGGATGAGGGAGAAGCGTCAACGCAATACCAGTTTCAATGACTGGTATACGTTCGAGCTTCTGCCCCAGCATTTGGAGCACGAGGCGCTCCAGATTTATGAGCATTGGAGGGATGCTCATTGGATGGAGCTACGCCAGGTGGAGCGGTACTGGGTGACTTGGGTGGAGTTGGTATCCACGTTAAAGGAAGGCGCAACTTCCAGTTCATTGGCCGCTCCTGTGGTGAAGCCGGAGCAAGCCGAGGGCGTCGTTGTGGTGGATGTGGAGGGGAGTTTTCCTAGTGAGCCTAGAGATAAGGCTTCTGCGCCCGCATCCGCGAGTACGTCGAGCCCGATCTTGCTGCTTTCCCGGTATGCCCAGGCTACCCAGGTGGCATTAGCCTCTTTAGGGGCTCCGTCCATTTTTGATCCTCTGCATGAATTCCAACTCCATTTGGAGGAGGAATATGGAGGTTTCCGTCGGGATCAGATGCAACGGATTCAGGACTTCAAGCGGGAGAAGGACGACATACCTCGTACCATGTACACGAGGTTGGCGAGGTTTGCCATGGAATCTGGAGGTGTTTTCGTGGAGAGTCAGTTGGTGAAGGTATTTTTGTCTAAGATTGACAAACGTCTTTTTGACTTAGCGCTGCCCAAGATCATCATGGATTATGGCGGTTGGACAACACTCGCAGAGGCATTCGCCATTATGAAGCAGTGTAATCGTACATTGTGTCAGCACGATGTCACTGACTTGGTGTCCTTGCTAGTGGATTCTAACAAATCCCGGAAGATTTCGGTCGCGACTGCAGGATTGGCTGAGGTGGAGGTGGACAAGACCTTGTATTGTTGGTCTTGTGGACATGCGGGCCATGCTAAAAAAGATTGCCCTTCGAAGCCAAAGCAGACCCATACCGTGAATAATCCAAAGCGAAAGCCAATTGTTCATGTTAAGGATTTCACGAAGGAGGCTGGTAAACATTTGCCGAAGCAGTTGAGATGTTCCCATTGCGGACGGAACATTCACGCGGTGGAAAACTGTTTCGCTCTCTATCCAGAGAAACGTCCTTCTTCCGATCGGGGAAAGGTGTTGGAGGCGAAGATTGGCACCTTGGAGGAGAGGTTCAAGAATTTGGCATCATCTGGCCAAATCTTGGAACCACTGGCTCCATCCGGAGCTCAGGCTAGCTCTTCCACTCCGGATTACTATATGTTCGGAGCTTCAAGAGAGGTGATGAGTTCGACAGCCGTGACACGTGCTCAATCCGAATCCAGCGACCGACATGGTACACACGTTGGCATCAAAGGTGTTGCACACGCCTTTGTTCACAGCGATGGAGTGGTCGTCGCCAGAGTTTCAGCCTGCTAAGGTTTTCCACTCAGCAGGTAGAATTTTGGAAGGCAAGCATCCTCACCTTCTTTGACCGTGGCTCAGGCGACCACGGACATCCATGTCTATGAAGATCCAGAGGAAGTGGCCAAATGGCGAGCGAGACTTGCCACGAAGACCATTGCGTCTTTTGACGCACATACCTCAGATGACAAGGGACCGGCTATCTCTTATGGCTTACCAACATCCGCGGGAACAGCTTATGTATCCGATGTCGCTGCTCGACCTGCTCGTGAGCGCCGCGGCATTTGACCTGGTGTCGTACGTATGGTGAATGACACCGGCATTTTGGTGGTTAGTCGAACTGGGGGCAATGCCACTCGGGTTGCTCCCCGTTGTGTGATGATGGATTCAAGGGCACAGCCGGTTATGATCGGCAAGAGGCTTGCCCAGGAGTTGGGGTTGGCGGCCGAGGACTTGGCTCCCTGTCCATTCACCATTGTCACATCCATTGACCACGTGGAGCGGGCCACGGGTTATACTCAAGAGCCATTACAGCTTAGCTTCCGAGTGAAGCCTGGAGATCCACCCGTACCTCTTCTTTTCAAGTGTGCGGTGACAGATGCGACTAACTGCGACATCGGTTTTGGTTTGGACAACTGGATTGAGGAGGCTTGGATCCGACCAGGTTGGTCGGTTGGGGATGGCCGTAGGGAACTTATTCATGTGGCATTTGCGGCGGCCGCTACCATAGCACCGTTACCCATGGTTTTTGGATGTGGTGCTATGGTGGACACATTGCCTTATGGTTCCGCATTGTTGGAGGAATCATTGGCTTTCATGGGGAGTACGGACGATCAACGGGATATGGCACCTAAGGGTACATTGGTGCGTCATCTCAAGGACCCTCCTCCTCCATGGCGCGATTCCGCTGAGCTATTCCGGAGGTGTGAGGACATTGTCCTCTCTCTCTGTTCTACGGCACCGGTCATACCGGATGCCCCATCGGCATTGGCACATCCCATTTTATAGCGGCCGCCAGACGAGGGAATTACTTTGGTGGAACTGTTTGGGGGCATTGGAACAGGATTGGCGGCCGTGTTGGAAACTGACCTCACCGTTCGACAGTACATCTATGTCGACAACAGTCTTATTTCCAGTCGTGTGGTGCGTCACCATTTACATCAGTTGATGGTGTTGTACCCCCAACAGCTCCACCCGACTGCCATTCGTGGGTGCTTTGGACGTCTTCCTCGTGATGTTATACTTATCGGCGAAGAAGACTTACGAAAGTTGGGTCCCGTGGATTTGGTCATTGCGGGATGGCCATGCCAGGGCTACTCACGTGCGGGAGCGGGCCGAGGTTTAGAAGATCCCAGGTCTAGCCTTTTCTGGGACCTCATCCGGCTCATGCAATGGTGGTTTGCCCACCAACCTTTCCCTCCAGGGTACATATTCGAAAATGTACCTCTGTTGGGGGATTCTCGGGACAAGGTGTTGGAAGGCTGATATTATGTTTGTCAACACCTTGGAGATCCCATTTTTATGGATGCCGCGAGCCTTGGTTCTTATTCCCACCGGCCTCGGTGGATTTGGACCAACCTCGCACCGCTATCCACTTTAGCTGCAATATTTTCTGCAGTGCCTCCACCTTTGGATCAAAAGATGGATGACATCTTGGATCCACACCGGACCTCTTTGCCGGTTGTTCGAGATGATTTACCCCCGTTGGCATTGGTCAACAAAATGGGGGCACCACGGACGGTCTTTCCCACCTTTATGACTTTCCCACAGTCATTCGCATTCCGCGATCAGGGACCGGGTATGGTGTGGGATGCACACACAAGAACCCATTGCGAACCCTGTGCCGACGAACAGGAGCATGCTATGGGGTTCCGGACCGGAACCACAGCAGCTCCTGGCCTTTCTGAGGGCCAACGGCGGTTCGTGTTGGGCCACGCTATGGATCTTAACACCATGGTGTGGACTGTTGGTTTATGCCTTGCATTGCAACGGCATCATGGTGACCAGTTGTTGTCTCTGGGGGCAGAGGACTTTGGTCAGGGGGCACATCGGTCCACATTCATGGAGGAGGGAATTGAGGTCATGGTTGGAGAAGCCGAACGAATCTCTCGATTCGAGCAGTAGGTGATGGAGGAGCTTCGAGCTCAACGGGTTTATACTGCTTTGGCTTCTTCGGCTCCGGTGGTGGCTTCATCATCACATATTGGTGGTGATGAAGGGAGGTCAAACTCTACTGTTGGCAGCGAGGTTGGGGGCATGGTTAATGCCCCCTCCTCTGAGTAGCAGTTAGAGTCCGTGCCAGCATCAGGTGGTTCTCCTTTGGTGGAGAGGAAGACCACAAAGTTCGATGATTGGCCATTGGAGTTAGGCCCTCATCTCACTGGTGCTGAGATACGGAAGGTACAAGTGTTCATTCGCTCGTACCATATGTGTTTTGCTTTTAGCCTTCAGGATCTTGAAGACTACAAAGGAAAACCCATCCACATTCAGTTGGAAGACGATCATCCCATTTTTCGGAGACCTTATAGGCTCAGTGCTCCCGAGAGGATTGGTGTCCAAGCTCGTTGCCGAGAGCTCTTGGCGGCAAGGCTAATTGAACTTTCCAACGGGGAGTATGCTTGTGCTACGGTTATGCCATCAAAGAAGGATATCTTTGGCAATTGGACGGAGAAGCGGATGTGCGGGAATTACCGTCCAATATAACCGGAAGACCAAGTCGGATCGGTATCCCATGCCAATCCCGGAGGAGTTGTTCGATGCCATTGGATTTTCTCGAGTCTTCAGCACCTTGGACTTGAGATCCAGCTATCACCAGCTCCCATTACTTGTGGGATATCGGGTGAAGCCTGTATTCTGGGGAGTTCATCAAGATGGGAAGGATCAACTTTACCATTGGAAGTTTCTTCCATTTGGCTTGAAAAATGCACCTGCTGAGTTTCAGAGAGTGATGGACCAGATTCTCTCTGGTTTGCCTTTTGCTCGGTGTTATATAGACGATGTGATCATCTTCAGCAAGACACCACAGGAGCATGTGAGGCATCTGCAAGCCGTTTTTGAACGGTTGCAGCGGTGGGGATTGCGCTTGTACCATGGCAAGTGCAAGTTTTTCCATGACTGACTGGCATATCTGGGTCATATCATTGTTTCAGGAGGTCTTGGGGTGCAGCAAGCTAAGGTGGACGCCTTGCAGAAGATTCCAGCACCAGTCGATGTGCCGAGACTTCGTGCGTTCTTAGGTTTGGCGAATTACTACCGGCGATTCGTCAAGGATTTTAGCTTGATTGTCAAACCACTGACCATTCTCACAAGCAAGGACCAACCTTGGACTTGGGGTCGTGAGCAACAACAAGCATTTGAGACATTGAAGCAGAGACTGGGTACAGCTCCAGTGCTTCGATGTCCTGATGTTTCCAAATCTTTCCAGTTGCATACGGACTGGAGTTCATTGGGTTTGGGAGCAGTTCTCACTCAGAAAGATGATTTTGGTCGGGAGTATGTTATTGCTTATGTTTCGCAAAGCAATAACAGTGCAGAAGCCAATTATTCGTCCTATGAGGGAGAAGTTTTGGCGGCGGTATGGGCTATTGCTCATTTCCGACCATATCTCTATGGTTAGCGCTTCACTTTGGTGACTGATCATCAGTCGTTACGGTGGCTCATGGAGTCGGATAAGCTTACTGGCAAGCTCGCCAAATGGGCTTTATTGCTTCAGGAGTACGACTTTGAGGTGGTGCACCATGCCGGTATTACCAACCTGGATGCGGATGGACTCTCACGCAATCCAAGTCCTTCCGACGAGGACTTGACCGGGGCCAGGTGGCATGGGGATTGTGATCGAGAGGCGGTTCCAGGCTGGCACGCAACTGCCTACCTCACTTTATTTTCTTGCTCTATTGTTGAGGTTCCGATACTGGGCTCAGATAATGAGACTGATCGACCTCAAACTATTGCGGATATATGGGAGGATCTTCCCGTATTGCATAAGCTTCAGTAGGGGACCTTTCCTTTGTCCATTCACTATAAGAAAATTGCGTTTTTGATGATGAAAACTGTGTTGTTGATGATATTTTTGGACAACGCAGATGATTTTAAGCGACATCCAATAGAACATCCAAATGTCAATAATGATGTCCACTGTAACATCTGGATGTTCTATTAGATGTCACCTAAAATTTCAAAAATATCATAAAAAAACACGGGTTTCTTATAGTGATTTCAACGATGGAAAATGACAAGATTGGACATCGAATAACAAAGTTCTGTTGGGACAACGGTTTGTTATTTCGATTGTGATCGGATGGGACAAGGCGTATTGTTCCTAGACCGGATCAGAGGGCCTCCTTAGTGCGGTAAGTGCACGAGGAACTTGGCCATTTTGGCGTACGTAGGACACATTCGATGTTGCGTAGCCAATATTGGTGGACCGGCATGTATCAACATGTTGCTGCTTATGTCGGGAGGTGTGAAGTTTGCGACCGGGTCAAGTCTAGCTTCAACACTGTCACCAAAAGTACTTCACCTTTCGATTTCGTCCTAGCCCGAGTGGAATAGTATTGATGACACTTAGCAAACTCCTTCCTTAGTAACTCAATGTATCATTCCAATATGCCTTTGGAATATACACAATGTTAATGACTTATGATTTAACCCCCAAGGCTACATCCACAACAAATTTCAGAATAGTGTAACTTTCCCATTACTTCTCGGAATGTCCTGAAATTTTATCTGTAACTAGGGAGATAAAGCAAAAAACATCTCACCAATTTGTGAGCCTATCCCATTTTCTGTCCGACAGTTATGACCATTTTAGTGTGTTAGTCTACCCAGATTTCAGAATGTCATAATTTCCTCCCATGGGCTCCAAAGAACTTCAAATTTTGGAAGTAATCACAAAAACTAATTATTTATGACCCCCTGAAATTTCAAACTATTTTCATTTTCTGCCAAAACGTTATGGCCTTTTTAGTTTGCAACTCTTGAAAACACTTCAGAATGATATATCCCCTTCTCATCTATTCGGAATGATTTGAAATTTGTACCACAACTAAGAAACCTAAGAACAAAGCATCCCTCAGAATTTCATGCGTTTCCAAGCCTTTGTCCAAGAGTTATGCCCATTTCAGCTCGACAATGTAGGCAAAGTTCATAATGTCATAACTGCTGCTCCAATACTCCAAACATCCTCAGATTTTGATCATGTTCATATAAACAAGTTGTTTACTAACCCTCTAAATTTCAACGAAGTATCTTCTTCTGCTCGGAAGTTATGCCCCTTACAACCTAGACTACTCAAATGACCCTCTCATTTACCAACTCGTGGTCCGGCAACGTGTCACCAAAAGTACTCCACCCTTCGATTTCCTCCTAGCCCGAGTGGAATAGTTATGGTGACACTTAGCAAACACATATACCCAAGAAATATGAACTCAAGTACTACAACTTGAAGCCATAAATTATATTAAAATTATTCACACCCAAACTAATGCTAACAAGAGGTCAAGCCCTCTTCAAGGCCAACTAGCCTTGGCTCCTAACTTCAAAACCATGCACACACATGTGCTCCTATCTTGCTTCCATATACCCACACTTATAACACGGGGGTGCCAAGGAGCACGAAGGAAAGAGAGGATGAGTGAGGGAAGAATGAGGAATTATATAGTGAGTTTGAGGGAGTGAGCACCCTCAAGGCTCACGATAAGCCTTCGAAATCTCCTCCTACTTTGTAAGCTCTCATCTTATTTTCTAAGCCTTCCTCCCTCAAATGATCAACAAAGATCCTAATTCAAACATTTAACTAACCTTGGTTTTTTACCTACCACACTTTACCAAGGTATGTCCTCATACTACTTAAATCCACTCCACACAAGCCTAATGCTTCAAACTTAGCTTTTTTCAAGCTTCACTCTTTTTATATTTTTTTAAATAATCATAAATCAAGAAAACACTACTTGTAATATTTTACAAGTGTTAACAACACATGTGGGCATCAATTTGGGCTCACAAACACCTTGTCACCCAAATTACAGCCTTTACCTATCATGGGACTAGGCTACCGTTGGTCACTCGACTTTGCAGGACCGTTGGTTGTCACACCACGTGGAGCAAAGTACGTGTTGATGATGGTGGAGCATTTCAGCAAGTGGATTGAGCTTGTCGCTCTACCCTAAAACTCGGCAGAGTTGGCCGCGGCAGCCTTTTTGGATTGTGTGTTGGCACGTTTTGGAGCACCGGCTGAGGTATTGACGGACCAAGGGAGGGAATTCCTCGGTGCTTTTGAGAAGTTATGCACTAAGGCCCTTATAGATCACCGCACCACCTCGCGGGATCATCCGGAGGCGGATGGCTTGGCTGAACGGGTTGTTCAGACAACCAAGCGTGGCTTGAGGAAGTATGGATTACTTCGGGGAAGCCATCGGGATTGGGACCTTATGTTGCCTTGGATTGCTATGGGCTACCGATTTAATAGGCAGGCCTCCTTAGCATCCTACAACCCATATCAGTTGTTGTATGGACGTGAGCGCATACTCCCAAGTTCTATTCGGAAAAAGCTAGCTCTTGTTGTGGACTTGGATGACCTAAACATTTGGGCAGAGTGTTTGCAGGAGCGGGTTCAATTCTTCCAAAGGGCCATGCCTATGGCCATGGAGAATTTGTCCATTGCTCAGCACCGTGATACACTGCGTTATGCACGCATTCGCAGTGGTGCTTACCGACCTCAGTTGCGGAGATTCTGGTAGGGTGATTATGTTTATCTCCAATGTGAGGCGCCTACGACATTGGATGTTAAGGCATGGCGTACTATCCTTCGGGTGAAGGAGTTGTTGCCGAGTGGTTTGTTATTGTTGGAAGGCAATGATGGCAGGGAATGTCGCGAGCATTCCAAAAACTGTGCTCCATGTCACCTACCCATTGAGGGTACAGTTCATCCTAAACTGGCCGTTGTGCCAGAGGGCCTTCCATGTTTTGTGTGCGGGGAGAACAAAAGGAGCGGCTACTATGCTCTTGTGTGATCAGTGTCAACGTGGTTGGCACATGGCATGCTTGAGGCCACCTTTGATTTCTCTACCATCTGGACAATGGAGTTGTCCTCGCTGTCGAGGATCTTCGGTACCTGGTGCTTCTACCAGTTGTACTCCATGATCCTATGTGGCATTCATCGTGTTTTGCTTGCCCAAGTGGAATATGAGGAATTATGACTTAAGAACACTATCGAACGCGAGACGGTGGAATTAATTCTTTGGAATCTGATGGCCAAACATCAAAGGCGATTAAGGATGGGGCTCACATTGCACCCAGCCTACAGTTCTTTGGGACAAGGTTCACCACTTTAGTTAGTAGCAGAGCCATCCTTCATTATCCATACCCTTGGATTGGCATTGGTCCTCACTGCTTGGCGGGGCGCCATAGTCAGCTGAGGGGGACATGTAAAGGCGTGTTATATATGTGTGGCTTTGCTATGTTTTAGTATTATTTGTTAGTGGTGATTGGTACTCAAGTTGCAATGACACACAATCGTTATTTACACGACAACTGTCACGGTATGCGGCGTCGGTGGCCACACCGTATCCGAAGGGATTTCATCCATTTAGATATGGATGGATAAACCCCTTGGAGTGGCGGAGATGCTCCTAGGTGAGGAGTCTCCTCCTTGGCTTAGCATTCTTGCCAAGTCAAGCCTTGTGAGTGAGTGTGTGGAGAGAGCTTGTGTGAGGTAAATGTTGCATGATTTTTGCAATGGAATCTTGAGTTCTTCTCTCCTTACTTACACTCTTGGATTCTCCCGTGGTGGAGTGAGAGATAACTTGACTTGTGTGCATATTTGAAGAGAAAACTAGAGCTCATAGTAATCTTTGACTCTCTTCCTTCTCTGTAAAGGCGTGTTGTGTATGTGTGGCTTTGCTATATTTTAGTGTTATTTGTTAGTGGTGGTTGGTACTCGAGTTGCAGTGACACACGATCATTATTTACACGACAGCTTCTCAACGACAATTGGCCCCAACTTCTACTTCAGATGACATCCGAAGTTTATTAGCCGGATGAATGCCGTCAAAGTTTGAAAATTGCCTAATTCTGTTAGGTTATGGCCAAAAATCAGTTTTACAGACCATTCTATATTGTTGGTGGAAAGGTAGGATTGATGACCTAAAAATCTACTATTATATTGTTAGCCTCATAGATTAGGAGTTATAGTCCCAATCCTTGAAGATTGTGCAACATGTTGAACCTACATGTCGTTTGTCACTTTCGTCCCATTAAGTTGCGTTGTGTAGTCCATTCAGTCTAACACACTTAACGATAAAAACCACCAAACATATCGTAAATCCTTGTTGGCAGAAAAACTCGAATCAAGAACTTAACTCGATAGGGTGACACTACCCTTCGGACCGTTGAAGTCCGAAAGGTTTGAGCTATCATTCGACCTTCAAGGGACTCGCACGAGGCCATAGAAGGTTCCAAGCTAAAGGGTGCACCAACTAGATAAAGGGTGATGCCTAATGCATGAATGTAGTAAGATAGAATGTGTGAACAAAATTAACTAATTAAGAAGGAAGTTGTGTAAAGGGTGGGACTTAAGCCAAGTCCCCCGTTTAAGAAATCCAATGACAACTAAATAAGGAAATAGGAAAGGATTGGACGGTCGATCAAATCGTCGCTATTTAGTCCATTGAGCTAGGAGTGGTATGAGTCACACCCGGTTGGTGTGTACTAGAGCCATCTCAATTCATAAGTTAGAATTACCTTGGTTCCAAGGTTGGTGCACTTGCGCTTAGACTAGGTCGAAGATCTAGGTTAGAACTAGGTATGAAAATGATTAGTGGATTTAAAGCCACAATAGTCAAAACTAAGGTCCAACCTCCAGAGGAGTTAAAATACAAATTCAATCCCCTTCCAAAATCTAAGCACTCACCTTATAAACCTACTGGCTTAAGCACCTGCAAGTGCAGGCCACCCTCACCGAAGGGTTTGTGTGGCATTTTTAGGCTCCCTCAGGGGGGGATTGGCCCAAAAGCGCCACACCCTCTCTTTGCCTCTCTCAAGCTTCAACTATCGGTAATAGTTTCTTCTCAAGTTGTCGATCGACCTTTCGGCTTCTTCACACCACTCATGATGTTCACATGACTTAACCCTTCAACGGATTCTTTCTCATGTAACCCTTGGCTGCTCAATTTTGCCCTTCACATATAGTTCAATAGTCTCACTTAACTATAGACTTCAATTTATTTCCAACTCAATCAATTTATCCATGGTCGCTCGAGGACTCCTCTCATCAAATTCGTGCCTATATTTTAAATGGTTTCACTATGAAGTGATTATCTCTTCACCTTTCTCTCACTCTCTATTACCTACTTTGGCCAAAGATTTTTGCATACGCTCATCATTCAATTGGACTCTCTGCCCATAGTTCTATTCGATTTCGTATTCACAATGTTATTATCCTTCATGTCTTGTCTCTAAGATTAAAGAGTATTTGCTTCTTCGACAATTGTTACTCCTTTAATTGTTATCTTTTCTCGTTGATTCGTAACCTCTCTCATTCAGAGGTTGATCAATCTTCTTATCAGTTCCACATCACTCTTATCAATTCTTAAATGCAAACATTCATAATTATGGCTTACCCAATTCTTCTCACAATCTTTAGACTTAGCCAATTGCAATCTCATCAATAGACAATGGTTTCCAATGTTGCATTCATGCAATCAAAACAAGAAAATAGTTCAACCAAACTTTAACCATTCAATGGAACAATGTACTTAGACAAAAATTGGTAATCCCACAATCATTGTGATGATTACTCAAATTCCACAGAAAATAGTTCAATTATAACATCGTCCACTTTTGATGTTGAGGGTGTCGCAACCCTTGCTAGTGCCCCTTAACTTATCTTGACCGCTTCCCAACTCTAGCAAGTTTAATGAGCTAAACCTGCACATCCCACACACGTGCATGGTTAGGTCTCCATACCATGAACCTCCAAGCTCATGGCTTGGTAACGAACCTTCCTACACATGCATTCGGTACTCTCCCCTTAGTAGGTAGCCAATGGCTAGATGTGGACTTCCATCCATGGAACCACTCTTGAGTTGATCATCATGTTGCTAAAGTAACACTATAACAACCCAAAGCATAGTTGCCAAGTATGCTTTGAGTGGGGTTGGTCGGCAACGCCGCCTCACCCATACAAGCATCTAGGACTTTGGGCACGGCCCCTACCCCACCGTCAAGTAACATTTTGTTTCTCTCCTAAGGGTTGGCACCAAATAGACATTTTTCCTTAGCCGTTGGGGCTTGAAGCCCCTAGTAGCTCCAGACCTCTATAACTTTGTTGTGTGGTCTTTGCTTCTATCAAATGACTACTCCATCGACATCTACTCTTTGCGTAGATGCCGATAGATTCCTCACTTGCCCCATTCAAGCAAGTATTGAGGAAGTAATGGTTGTTCTAACCTAGGTAATCCCGAGCACCACTCCTAGATCATTGTTGTCCCAGTGCGTTGTCCTTAGGCAGCGCCCCACTCAAATTGCCATATTCCCTAGCTCACACCTCCGATTGGGGTATTCTTGAGCATTCTAGAATCTGGACGCCATAAGCTACCCGATGCTCATGGCCTTGCCCTCGTGACTCCTAGTCTCCGTGGGTGGGAGGCGTTCTTAACTCCCAGGGCCCTCACCCGCACTAAGATCACTTGGGCCCACTCACCTATGGTGCCACAACTCCCGGCTGTCACTCCGGAGTTCCCCTTGTGCCCATGGTGTTACAGGCACTCCTCATGAAGAGGTGCGTGACAGAGGGAGACAAGTCAATATGTTTTACTATGCGCTCAAACTATTCAAAGAAATGCCTGCCTCTTGCTACCTTTTTGTCCATAGTTAGATTATTTGGCCAAAAATTTGGCTTACAATTGTGCACGTCAAATTTGGGTGAAAACATGTAATCATTTAGGCAAATGTTTGTAGATCTCCCATATTGTTTATGAATGGTTTCCAATCTGCTATAAATGGTTCAATTGGTTTTACCACCCTTGTAAAAAAATCCGGGTAGCATTTGCCCCCACAACCAATGTCCAACTCCCTTAGCCCCTTCATGATCCAAGACATAGATTGATAACCAACCTATGATAAAAAAAAAAGTTTAAAAAAAATCACCTTGAAGGTGGGGTGGTTGGAAAAGTGGCAAATGAAGCGGGGAGCAATCCATATATATATTCTCCACCTCAACCCGCCAATTGATTTGACTGACCAGTTGATTGTAGTTGTTGGATCAACATAACATCCATGCAACATTCGCAATGGCCAGTCATGTTCCTGCACCTTGACAAGTCGATCAATCTCCGCTATGTGGACCAGGTCGACATATCAAGTCAACCGGTCTTGATAATGCAAACCAAGTCGGCAAGTCAAGGTGACATGTCTACCCCAATCGTAGTGGGGTTTTCATGTGAATCATATATTTTCAACCAACCACGGGAATCTAAGGGCGTGCCCTTACCATTTTTGAACTTACATTTTTAGATCATAGTTTATGTCACGAAAGGCTAGAGGGTATTATTGGATGTGAGTGTATCTCTCATCCATTGGCTCCAGGTCATCACTCCCTAGTATTTAGTAGGAACACGTGAAATAAAAGGTGTTTTTAGGGAGGGTATATATTGGAGAAGGTAAAATAATGTGGACCCAACTATTCTGTAATTTTCTAACATTCACTATTTTTGAGAACTCTATGGGAGGTTAACTTGGTATTTAATCTTCGTTTACATGGGCACATAGTAGTTGCAAATTGTAGCTTTTGTTGATGTCATGTAGAATCTGACACTTACACATACAAGATCATAATTCTCACATCAACACAATATGCACACAGTTTAGCTTCCTAGTATGCACTCCACTCATTTGAAACATACACACATGGACATGGTGATAAAATGCTTGTGTTTGAAAACACATGCAAATGCTTTCAAAATTTGTGTTCAAAAACATAATTGTGTACATACATGTAGCATTAGAACACAACCAACCAACACCAATCACATACTTTGTTTAGTATTTCCACATTTAGTTATGCAACAATTTGTGTCATTGTTCAAGTGGTTAAAAGCACTCAATACACATCATCCAACTTTCTATGCTCAAGTCTACACTCACAAAATTTTGGTCCGAAGACCGGGGAGTGCTATCTTGTGAGCGGTGAGCAATGAGCGGTGAGCGGTGAGCGGTAACACGTGAGCGGTGAGGAAGGAAAAATCTCTGGTAATAGGCCCACTGGTATCCTATAACCGTGGTATTTTGGCACAATTGTAGGGTTAAAAATAAGAAAGGTGGAGAAAATAAACAACAAAATTCTGGATTGTGAGTAATGAGAAATGAACATTGAGAAGTGAAAACGACAATGGGCATATATATATATGTATCATATAGAAATTTTAATAGTTGTATTGCATCCCTTATGACATGATAATAATCAACATCATTGACATTTATAATAAAACCAACTTAAAAAATGAAACACGACATATTACAAGAAATACTTAATTTTGCAATAAGTCAATAATACAATACAAACATAGAAAATGCAAGTAAGATAAAAGTGGATAGAAAACATGTGTAACTCTGATATATAAATGAAAGTATATTAAAAAAAAGGACGACAAAAAAAACCTTAGTTATGGTACTTGAATAAGTCTACCAAAGAACTAACCATCTTTAGAACTTGTTGGGATGGATCTTGAACATGAATCGGCCTCTAAATCTATGAAATCCAAAACCCGTCGATCATAATGTTTAGTGTTTCTATGCATGGAAGGGGAAGGTTGAATAACAAGAAAAGAAACCATGTTCTCAACATAAACATCATATGATAGTATATTAAGTAATTGTAAGCCTTCAACATTAGGAGATGGCAATGAATCGCATAAAGGAGCCAATATTCAATTGGAAATTGCAGAGTCTTTCTCGAATGCAACAAGCTGTCGATCACTATGACGATAAGCATGAATAGATGCACTTGCAACAAATACAACCATGCATATCATAACATATTTGTCATGCACAAAAGATTCAATCCCAAAACTTAGAAAACCAAAAATTATTTCTTACTTGAAGATGCATAAGCATCCAGGATAACATCTTCTGGTTTAGTCAGTATTTCAATAAGAAATTACAAAAACTCATGATCTTTCTCACGTGCTCCTCTCCATGGGATGTCTTTTTGTATCAATTGTGACTTAGATGTTGTATGATTGAAGAAGACATCTAGGGTTCCTACTTCCACTAGAGATAAACCACTTGTTTTGTTGAAAAGAAATTGTGGACGGGGCTCCAAATGAAAGAACATCATGAATCAAAATCGTTGTCGGGTGGAGAAGTATTTGCTTTGGGAAAATACTGGATTTCTGGCTGCAATTAGTTTTGGCATAAGACATGGGAGACTACGATAATGTAAGAAGTATTCATCTTTGAGTACATCATATATACAAACTCATATAAGTTTTACACATATCTTTAAAATCCCAGATCTCTCTCTAAAATTGTAGCCAAACTTTGAAGAACCACCAAAATAACATAAATACTCCAAATCAAGAGTGCTTTAGCATTTTGGAAAGCTATCAAAGTGCTTAACAAAATAAAATGGATATTAAAGGTTAGTAAAATACTGTCAAAGTTTCATAGCTTGTCAAAGGTCATATTCCCAAATTTATAGTTAGCTGCACCTCCCTTCACTTCATAGGACGTTCTGGTTTCATATAAACTTTGATAATGCCAAATGATAGCTTTCTGGAAAGCTAACAATATCACACATGTTCTCTCCAAAATTTATTTTCAGAATCCTTACCAAACGTTTTTTATGCTCTGTTGAAGTTGGTACACACTTTCATTGTTGAATCTAGTTGGCAGTTTAACACCCTCTTGCCTTGAAAGCCATAAATTTCTCTTCAAAATTCTAAATCAAGAATTTTAAAGCTCCATAAAAAGCTGATACAATAACACATCACTTGCTCAAATTTCATAAACAAAAATACTATACATAAATTTCTACAAGCTTTTGAAGTCATGGTCTTCTAAATTTCTTTACAACAAACATAGTTTCACTCTAACACTCATAGAAATCACATACAAAGTTTGAATGAAGCGTGCTATAGCATTTCGGAACCACACCGACAAGATGTACCAACTTTCAAATTTTCATAGAAAAATTCCAAGTACACACTGAGATCTCCCTCTCCACACACACACACACAAAACTAAACTCCACACATCCTTGAGGAGAGAGGGGCCGACCCCTTATCCTCCTCATCAAAGTTAACCTTTGTTCTCTTTGAAATAAATTTCTGGGATAAGAGTTTCGGTACCGAAACCCCTATTCCACACCTTTGCGCTCTTTGAACAAAATTTTAGAATAAGGGTTTCGGTATCGAAACCCCTATTCCATACATTTGCTCTCTTTGAAACAATGTTATGGAATAAGGGTTTCGGTACCAAAACTCCTTTTCCAACCCTTTCTTTGAAAGGTTTTGTTTTCACTCAACTGTCATTTGATGATGTAGTTGTTGTTGTACACATATTCCCATATGTGTTGATCTTCATGAAAAGGGTTGAAATAGGGTTTCAGTACCGAAACTTTTAATCCATAAAATAATAATAATAAATAAATAAATAAATAAATAATAAAATATCTAAAATAAGGGTTTCGGTACCAGAACCCCTATTCCAGACCCGTGAATGAGCTTGGAGACAAGGGGAAAGATGATAATAGTAGCAAAGGTCGAGAGAAATGAATGATGAAGGAAAAAAATGTTTTCGATAGAAAGGGCTGGAATAGGGGTTTCGGCACCGAAACCCCTATTCCAGCCCTTTACATGAAGAACTAATGATATGGGAAAAATGGCCCAGTAGCATCGCAATGGAGGTATGCGCAACAACACCGAATGGGCCGGTTCAACTGCTTTTTTTATGTGGATAACATTATCCCTCTTTGATCCACTCTTGTTTGTAAGGTTTGTCGTTCACCACCTGTGTACATTGCTCTGTGTTATACTTGCATCTTATATACCCATTTCAGATCTGTTGAGATGTCCAGGGCTTATATTCATCTTGGTGTACATGACCACCCTGTGTCCAATGGTACATGCAACAAATCTTTGGACATAGCATATCAATGCGTTACGAATGAAGTATTGAAAACTCCCATTGTAAAAATTCGGCCATAATAATGGCTGCAAGCAAACAAATCTTGGCCGATTACCTTCTTAAATCTCCCACAATTGGCGAAGACCATCACTTGGTCGATTCATCCTTGGAGGTAGTCATGGACAAATTTAGTACCCTTGCATCCCCGAATTGTTGTAACTTTGTATCCGGATCAAAGCGCTTCATGCGTAGTGAGATGGAAACTATGGATAGTATTATGGCCCTTAAAGACCATTATGCTTTTAAATTTTTTCATAGCAGTCGGTTACCAGATCAATCCAAGGACAAAAAGTTCGTCTTCAAGATGTCCGTAGACCTTCCAGGCAGTGGTGGTGAGCTTGTCAAAATGATGCAAGTCATTGGAGACATGGAGAACTCATGGATTATGTTTGACCATGTCAAACGTTTAAAGTATTGAACACCAATGGTTTGTCATATGTCCGACATTCGATACTGTAAAGTATTAACCATTGCGTGTTGTGACATGCAATCTGAAGATGGTATAACACAAACTTTTTTTTGGAAAAATTTGAATGTTGTAATGACCGAGAATGGTGTGCCAAATGTAAACTTCAAAGGGTTCATGGCAAATAGTGTCCAAGCTAATTGGAATGTAGTGAGGATGGTTTACGGGGATGGCGATTCAAGTCTTCTCATGGTCAACCGTAAACGTACATGTTTTTTTTCCATTGGTCTACGATCTTGGATAAGGTGACACAAAAGTTTATCAAACCATCATTGCAGTTTCAACACAAGCAAATATGTATGGATTACAACGACGCCACAACAATGGATGATGCCGAGATTAAGTACCATGTGATTCGTTCTTGATGGTTGTCATCAGGGGCTGCCACCGAAAAAGGCATCTTTGGTCTTGTTGAATGGTTGGGACTTTGGCACTTCCATTACAAACAATGGGGCAGTCATATGTTATTTGAAAGTGCATACATATTTGCATTATTCAATGTCATTCAATTTTTTCAATGTATTTCTATTCTTATATATCAATGTCATATTTTTTTAACCCTATACTTGTATGCTATTCATAGGATATGACAATAGAAGAACGTGTGGAAATGCCTACATGCAACCTTGCAGAGATTGTACACAACAAATGACTCCAACAGTCCGGCAACAAAATAACTTGCTTATATGAAGCTATAGTGGATGACATGATTTGTGTTTCATGCAAATCGTGAATTATCGGACATGGTTGAAAGGGGTGTCGATGGTAAGGGTCTTGATTCGGCATCCTTAAAACTCAAAGCAACTACAAGATGTAGAGATCCAAAATTGTTGGCTGATGCCATGAAGTCGTTCTCATGTGCAGAAGGTGTAAATACTAGAGATTGTGCATTGGAAGGGTCTGAGCTATTTGGATCCACCAAACGAAAAATCGACTTGCCCCCAAGTGTTGATTGCGATTCTCATCGACCCGATAAAGTGAACTATTTCATTCCTTACCCCAACACTCGGGCAACTCGTCAACATATAGAGAAATTGTTGAGTTCTACAGAGCATGGTGTGGCTCATACTACATCCGTGTTAAAGACCGATTGTCTTGCTTGCAATTGGCACATTGCAAGATTGCCACCCAACTCAGCCAAACGATGTTGGGCGATGTAGGCCATTATAGGACCTATGTGCAATGCTAAAGTTGGGACAGACAGACATGGCACACCCGCTCCAACATACAAAGGCCTCAAGAAGGAATTTCGCTCCACCAATACTGTGGAGTATGAGTTCTGGTTTTGCTTTGATGACATCAAACGTTGTGTGAGTGGTAGTAAGAAGAAATACGTGTTGGATTGGCCAATACTGCCCAATACTTGGTTGGTGAAGGTGGGTACTAATATATCAAGAGAGGAGGTGTTGGCGCTTGAGGACGCTGGCTTTCAACTAGAATAAAGGGAGGCATTGTCCTCTCGTTGTAGGTTGTCAACAATTAAGACCCTTCCCATCTTTTAATCGCATTTTCGTATGCCACTAAACCCAGACGCCCACCCTACACTTAGGTTTGGGAACACCGTGCATCGCAATCCATCAGCACCAACAGCTAATCACAAAAACAAATGAGAGAGCACCGGTCTCATGAACGGTTACTTTATGGTTGCAGTCACTGCCATTCCATATCCAAGCTTTGGAGTGATAATCAACATTGTTTCCAATGAAGATATCACATACCGTGTTACAATTGGCGACATCCCGCATTGCACATGCCCATATTTCACGAAAATGTCCTCTCATGCATTGGGAAAGAAAGGGAAATGGATGTATTGCAAACATCTCTATTATGTATTTAGGTTTTTGTGCAAGGTAGATTACGAGAGTGATAAGTTCATTCATGCACCTACATATACCTACAATGAGGTCATGTACCTACTTAAACTTGCTGGTGTTGTAGAATGTGAGTAGTGGTGCAAGTGTTGTCTTTAACCACATGTATAAGATTGTCAATAAATGACATGTGGTGGTTTGGATTTTTATAATAAAAATCAGCAATGGACTGAAAATATTTATATGATCCATGGTAATAGGCCCCTTTCATTCTTGCTTCATTTTAAAGGTTGGCAATTTATGATTTAAAATATATAATTTTTGTGTGGAAAATTGCAATTGTGTGCCCTAATTCCGTGCATCTATACTAAATTTGGGCCCATTTCTTATGTGTCACCGCTCACTGCTCATAGGTTTTTGCTCACCGCTCACCGCTCACTGCTTATCGCTCATGAGATAGCTTCCCTCTCCGAAGACCTCAAGTGCCATTGGTGATCCTCCAGGGTTATTAGTTTCATATCTTTCCTAAGTTTATTTTTGGCCAACAAATATCTAGCTATAACCTCAACACTCACCAATATGGAATTTAGGTCATATGCCACATGGTCAATGCTCTTACCACTAACTCTAGAACCAGTAGATGAAGGCAATGGTTGGTCATAGTCATCGGGGGGGGGGGTAAGATCTTGGATTTCATCCTCCTCTACTAAACACTCTACAATTTGTTGGAAGTCAAAAACAAATCTAGGTCAACCATATGCATGTGATTTCTAGATTCAAGGCTCAATTTAGCTAGTGGTAGAGCATATACATTCGAAGAAACTCTATTGAGCCCCTCAAGCTTGCAGTTAATCATGCATCTACTCTCAACATCAAAGAATTGAAAGGGTCAATCTACAATATGAATACCTTCGAGTAGTGGTATGAGTTTGGCATGTGTGTTGCCTTCATTACACTCGCAAGGTTTAATAAGTTCTAGACTAGCACTGGAATCAACAAAGTGAGAAACTCAACTTTAAAGGCATTACAAACCTAGCTTATGACCGGCAACCTCACAAGAACCCTAACCTTGAGTCGCTCACACGAACGCCTCATGTTCATGTCGCCCCTTCCTTTGTGTCGATAACAAAACCCAAAAATATGAGAAATCACAAGGATATCAAAACCATAAACACTAACATATACCAAGCAAGCAAAAAACTAAAATTAAAAAAGATGAATCTTGGGATGGGTGCACCTAAGTAGCGTGATTATTGCGTATGCCTACTCCTAAACCTCGATCAATCAACCAATCAACATGTGCCACGTTCGGAAGAAAGTAAGAGTTTGCACAAACGATCAAACTTTGGAGAGCTCCCGCAAACCCTAACTAGGAACTCACAAAGCCAAACAAAATGCCCAAACCCGTCAGGACCCCTTCCCGCATCTAACCTAACATATTACATCCAACTACAAAGATGCATCCATGAGATGTCATCCAATGGTGCTCATCCATAGTGTGGTGCCTTGATATACATTATTTTAACTCCCCACCCTACTCAATCCTATGGCATGCAAGTTTTTAAAACTTCTCTAACATGATCAATTTGTAAACACCCAAAATTATTTATACCATGGAGTTTCAACATATAACTTGGTCTTTGTTACCAGTACAAATTCTATAATTTGTAGGCCGCAACTTGAAATTGGACCCTATATTTGTTCTCACAAAGTTTTTTTAAATATGGGAGTGACCCCCCAGGTCCATCGAACTTCAAAATTCAACTCCTTGTAGGTTTGTGGCATATTCATCTCCAATGACTTGGACTAGACCAATCAAGGGTCTGTAGAATTGATTCCGGTATCAAATTAACTTAAGAAAACAACCTTTGAATTGCATACTAATTTAAGGTTTGAAAAATGTTGGTTGAATGAGATGTATCATAAGAGTGAGGTTATTTCCTCATTGGATTGACGAAATATATATTTATTTGATAAAAGCACTTCATAAAACTTATTGAGAGATTTCAGTATTGATTTGTGAAAGTTTTGAAGATATAAACATGTCATGTTCAAAATGATGGAGATAGCACGACTTTGCATGTAATTTGTTGATTCGAAGTCAAGGTTTAATTTTTCACAAACTTAATGTCATGATTCCAACAAACCACTAGTCAACCTCGAGGCAAACTCCCCCCATGTCACCGAGGCGCTGTGAATGAAGCAAATTACATCCAAGCCATCCATTCATAGAGCCTCATCTTACGGTCTACGAAACTGCTCGGGTAGCCCGAAAGTAGAACTTCCGACGGATGGAATTTCAGCAGATGAAAAAATCAATGTTTGCAAGATGAAGGGGTTGATTGTTCATCCCATCGTATGAGAACACTTGTGTGGGATATGTGTGGCATTTGTATGGGACATCACAATCGACAGCCGAGATCTTCCTAGCCCCCACCCACACGGGAGGCGTTCACAATGCCTCAATGACATGGAAACTCCCCCCGTCTAATTTAGATGCCAAAATTTCAATAAATCAAAAGTATGGATAAAATGACAAGGGGAATGTGTTAAAATGGCCTATGCTTTTGACTAGAGCTTTTGGGTAAGGAGAAGACAGTTAACTTTCAGTCAAGCTGAGTGGAGGCCAAAATTCAAGGATCTTTTGAAAGGTCAAAATAGTTCTCATTCGATTCATGGACCCATGAACACTGTTGATTAATGTTACAATGATTCTGCATGCACTCATTTTAATTCATTTATAATAATTATAATAATTATAGTTAGTAAGGTAGGGTTTGTTCATATGCAATAATTTCCTCTCGCCATTGGGAAGGGCAACATGGCACGTAGACATCCTTGTTGTCTTTTTTAGAATGGCTCCAAGTGTAGGGATGTGAATGATTCGTATAGATAAATGAGATTTTGTTAAGATGATTTTACACTATGCCCAAGTATTTCACTTCATTACATCCCCCCCCCCCGCCAATTTATGCCATCGTCTAAAATCCCTTCCCGCTTATAACAATAAAGGCCTCCATGTGATTGTTGACAAATGGGTGTGCATTTAGAAAAATAATTAGCCCGTGAGGCTTGTCAAGCTTCACGGGCCTAAGTATAGTAGAGGCACCTATTTCTGATCAGGATCCCATCGGCAATCTATAGGGTACCGGAATTTCAATCAAGCTAGGATTGAATTTTGGTTAGGCTGCATTTCGATCAAGCCGGAACGAATAGTGCCATGAAACATGTTCTAGTTTTGAGTGCTAAAGTGAGAAGGCGTGGTCGGTTAAAATGAGTGGTTATGGCAAACTCTAGATTTTGGTAATATGTTGGGACAATTTTTTTTAAATCCTCCTGATTTCTATCTTCCTGCATGGAAGGATTTTGCGCCACCTTATACTTCTCTAGATTTGGCACAAAATCTCTCAAGTGATCGGTTATGGGTGCCTCTACTTCACTTCATCAATTGACAAATTGGAATAAGGATAGATCACGTCAACACGTGAAGGATATTTTTGGTATACTTATATTGTTTTTCCATTGATGTTTCTATTTTACAGTAGACTTGCTACATTTATCTAGATACCAAAGTAAGCACCGAATTAGGCTCAGGCCTTGTGCTTAATTATGCTCAATTACACTTATTTAGTTTGAATGTGTATGAATACGTGTGAAAGGAGAAGGCATCAATTAAAATGTTTAGGATAAATTAACTAGAATTAGCACATTGTTCTAGGTTCAATGTTAAAATGACAAAGGCTTTCAAATGGTAAGTCACATAAATTATAACCTCAATGCTAGTGAGGACCATTTAAAAAAATATAAAGTAATTTCCAAGTTAATAACGTGCTTTATTGACGTTTCACTTTGGAAAAAATTCCCAATCAATTGCTTATATATTAAGCGGAAGTGAACATATATATTGGACTTTGGACATTGAAGGTAAGGTGCACTCAATATGGGTTTTGTGGACAAGGTGGCCTTTAAAGCACTTTAACAAAGTGAGATCCAATTCATCTCTAAAACAAAATCTCAATTGAATCGAGATAATAATTTTCCTAATTTGTTTGGTTGAAAGTTACTATCTAAAAATACGAATTACGATAATTTTGGGATATGTAGAGAGATTAATGCAAAAAACAATTCCCACAATTATAAGATTCCACGCTATTATAATGCGTGATGGAGTATAGTTTAGGCTACATTATAGTGCATTGATAGGTAAGTCAGATAGATAGAAACTCCGGTCCCTTTTTGCAAGGGGCCGGCGTGAATAAAGTGCACTATAAGTGCACCGATTGTATTTACCATAAAAAAGTGTAGTTGCCTTGGCGATTTGACAATGTGCAATAGCTTATGAATATATTTACATGTTATGGTTCAAAGTTTCAAATTTGGAGATCATATGGTCATCAGGGGAGAGGCAACCTCAACCCTATGTTGGCATGAACGAGGGACATTTCACATGCATGTTCTAGAGGGGTCCATTTTCATTAAATGTGTTGGGAGCTTGTTGTGGGTGTCATTTGGACCATGAGGTTCTATTTTGTATTTAACATGGAATCATGTAGAGGTTTCATTTAGGAATATCATGCAAGTAATGTTACGGGGTACAAAATATACATAAGTTATTAGGGCATTCAAGTTTGTAGGTGTATAGATATATGGCTAGTTCCCACGGTACGGCCATTGAATGTATTTCACGTTGTACGGGTCGTTGAAGGACCCTTCGCATTTCATGGTCATGGGCCTTGGTGTGAGGCCAAACCCCCCACCCTTAAGCGTCCGTAGTCCGAGTAGTGGGTTTGGGCTCACATTCCTCCGCGGTATTGGATTTGGACTTGGATGAGTCCATAGTGCAAGGTTCACCCTTCAAGTGGTCTTGGATTTAACTTTGGTCTTTGCTTCCTTTGTCTTGCCATCGCGAGAGTGCTCCACATTCTCCATTAATTTGTGCACGTGGTTTATTTTTAAAGAGAGGATGCAAGTGTTAAAAAACACTATTCTCTATAGTCAATCTCAAATACATTTACTTGTGAAAGCCACACATAACACTAACTAGCATAATGTAACTAACTACTTGTCTATGAGCTAATTAAGTAGGCTATCTACTAAGCTCCTTCATGAACCCATCTCTTTACTTTCTAATTACATAAACCCAGCTCCTTCATAAACCCAGCTTCTTAGCTTCTAATTAAACAAACCCAGCTCCTTCATAAACCCAGCTCCTTCATGAACCCAGCTCCTTAGCTTCTAACTAAACAAACCCAGGTCCTTCATAAACCCAGCTCTTTACTTTCTAACTAAACAAACCCAGCTCCTTCATAAACCCAGCTCCTTCATGAACCCACAACTTTGTAGTTGTAATCCCCAACTACCTCACTAATTATTCAAGCCCTTAACTAATCTTCCTACCTAATTTTCCTAATTCTACTAACAACCCCTTTCTAATCACACAATTCTTCTCTAATCCTAAAATCCTAAAATCCTAGAGAGGAGAGGGGGAGAGAGAATTTCCTAACTTCACTAAGACTAACTAATCCACACAAGTATATTTTTGCACTCATCACAACCTCAAGTGCTCAACTCTTAAACATGGAACTTGCAACCACGTGTATTCAAAACATGAACTTTAAGTACCACAAATTGGAATCATGAATTAACTTTAAAATCCTTCACGTCAACACTAATTCTACCAAGAGGTCAAGCCCTCTTCAAGGCTAACAAGCCTTGGCTCTCAAACTAAAAACTAAGCACACACATGTGCTCCAATATGGCTTCCCACACCCACACTTATAACTCGTGGGGTGCCTTGGAGCACAAAGGAAAGAGAGGATGAGTGAGGGAAGAATGAGGGATTATATAGTAAGCTTGAGGGGGTGAGCACCCTCAAGGCTCACGATAAGCCCTTGAGATTTCCTCCTACTTAGTAGGCGCCAATCCTATCTTCTAAGCCTTCCTCCCTCAAATGATCAACAAGGATCCTAATTCGAACATTTAACTAGCCTTGGCTTTCTACCTACCACACTTTACCAAACTTGGGATGCTTCAACCCAAACTTAGCCTCCTTCGCTTTCCGCCGCCATAACTTTCTCCCCTTACTTTCCCAAATCGTTGCTCACCACTTAATTCAAACCACGATGCTTAACTCGTGATTTGATTGGTGCTTTGAGAATTTGCTTATCCTCCACCTTGCATTCTTCCTTGGACCTTCCCCATTAAGTGGCCATGATGAGGTGGTCCACTTGTGCGCTCCATGTGATCCTCCATTCATCCCAATTCGAATGCACTTGCCTCTTGAGTCACTTTGGTTGTCTCCATCCATTTGTACTAGCCTACTCACTAACTACTCAATCCAAGTTCTCCTTACCTATCCTCATTCACTCAAATCCTTCCGAAGGTAAAAACACAATAACAACTCACATCCTAGCCTCTTACAACATGGTACTTCTAAGACTAACATTTCACTCTTTTCATATTTTTGTGAAGTAACATGCTACTTCAAAGTGCATCAACTAATGTTTCAAGGGTCTAAGACTAAATGTGGGCACCCTTTTGGGCTCACACTTGGTCCATGTGAACATTGGCTATTGCATTACAAGAAACCCACTCACATTTCACATGGAAATGATTTATAGGGCATCGCAGTTTGTGAATAAGTTGTAATCATCTTATAGTCCAAAGGACTAACGTAGAAGCGCCCAATTCTATTAGTAACTCCAATTTGGACACTCACATCTCCCCCAAAGCCAACAACTATGTACTTCAACATGAACACCAACTGCGTCATTCTAAAAAATAAATCTACTAAGAAAACCACAGCTCATTGGTTGAAGGAGACAAAATGTCAACGATCAACCCTCTCCACTTTGGGGAAAAGGGAACTACATGATCTTAACATATGTTGTTGCGCTCATAACATAATTGCTAATCAAAATCAAAATGTTGGATAATTTGTTTGGGTTAGGTAAAGGGTTATATTGCTCAAAGTGTCCGTGATAGGCGAGCTTCTAGCTTAAGTTAAGTGTCCGTGATAGGCGTTTCTAGCTTAACTAGACTTATGTATCAAAAGTCCATTGCCAAACTATTCTCTCCCTTGAATCCATCGGTGGTGGGGTTTCAAATCTCCACACACCCCAAAACTAAGCCCGCCCATGTGGAATTCTCGGGCAGTTGGGTCCAATAGCAAACGGACACCTCAGCGGACACGGATTGGGTGGTTAATACAAATCAATTGTCAGCTATAGACTTTCTTTGATATGATTGAGAGTGTCACCATCAATGAATGGGGTGAACTGGCTACTACACTAAATTAGCGAGGGACGGTTGATAGTGTGGTTGGGAGAATTAGTGAAGGTGGTATTAAATTTCTTTATGCTATGAAATTAGTGTCACCAAAAGATTTAGGAAGCATTGTTCATCCCAACACTATTCATAGTAGCATTATTCACTAAAAGTACCGTTATTATTCACAATACAATTTGACCCCGATAATACGATGCACTTCCCATTGATCGAATTTTATAGTGTTAATATGCCCCAATATTACGACTATGACGCTCGTAATACGACAATTTTAGGCCGATTTGTCATATAATAAAGGTAATTAATGCGTGCATGCAGTGGGACCCATGTTAAGGATATGCCATGGGATTGGGGAGCACATGGTGAATTCATCAATAGTTAGTTGTTTTAAACTTTGGTTTCGGAACAAATGTTACACTTTTGAGTCTTTGGGTTTGGGTCAAGGTTGAAGGGTTAAGAAATTGTTGGATCTGCAGATTATAATTCTAAAGTTGTTGATTTCTCTCATTAATTCGAAATTTTTCCTCACACCTGAATTTCACATCTCTTTGATTTGGAAATTCTAGTCCTTGTTGACTTAAACTCCTAGACTCGCCCATGCCACCCTTCAATTTCTTGGCTCCGGAGGTGACAACAATCTTGAGTGGCAAATGCTTTTCATTTTGGTTATAATTCAACGAGTTTGGTATTGATGACCACGCTTGCACACAAAACTACTTGCACATAGTTTAGTAAGCATTGACCTCTTTTGCATTGGCAAATATTTTTCAATATGGACAAGACTAGTTTATTTTATTGTGCCCAACCAAACAAGACACTAAGTGCAAGGAAAAGTTCATGGGCGCAAAATTTAGATAGACTGTCTCACTCTTGCTCTTGTTGTAAACATGACATGCACTGACAAGTTGAAACTTACGATGATTACAAATCTCTATGCCTAAGATGCTTTGGTAGGTGGTTGCCAACAAATTATGTGTAGTTGTTTGCAAACCAAATGGCCGGGATGACATCATGTGTATTTGAGAGCATGGGTAGGTCACTCTATAGGATTTTTGTGCACCACGTGCAGCGGAGGGGTATTTGTTTAGGGGCTATTTACCTCCAAGGCATGAATTAAAAGCTCCCTATAATTACTTAATTTTCTAAAATGGCTTAACTTTTTCACCCTACCATTACTTATAATGTCCATGTCATTGCAATTTTTTGTAGTCTACATTCCTTTTAATTAAATTTTTTTAATTTAAAAGTGTATGCAATGCAAAAGTGGTGGGAAAAAACATGGCAACAAAAAGGTAGAGAAGCCACAGGAGAGAAGTTGGGAAGAGAGTTAGGGTTAGGCTTACAATTTCATCCATTTTTTGGGCAAACGATGAGCCATTTTCATCCATCCCTCGTGAGGCATGCATACAAAATTGATCCTACTAAACATACATCCTAGGATCCTTATTTTCAACCCCTATATTATTTTTACAAAAAGGAATGGCCCACATTTTATACCTATCTCTATCTACCTAAGTTGTAATGGGATTGTCTACTCTTAATGGACCCTTAATTATTTGAAATGCTTTTATAAATTTTATGTCAAACAAATTCAATCATCCCTATATTATGCCGCACGTCATTTTTAAAATGCACTAAGTGAACTACATGTGTTTGAGAGTTGGACAATGAGCCTCAATGTACATTTCGAATCTCAAAAGCATAACATATTTTAAATTATGAACAAATATGCTACTCATTCCCTTGAGGATGTTGGTAGGGGTGAATCATTTGGTTTTTCAACCTTGCAATTGAGGAATATTATTGTGACCTAATGTTACAAGTGTGGTACAACCCTTGGATGAGGGAATAATTGCTTCATTGAAAGATCAATATCAAAATCATCTTTTGGACTAGGTTCTCTCTCAATTTGATTCTTCTACTACGAACCATGACTTGAGGAAAACAATGCCTAATGTAAGGCACGCTATTATGTGGTGCTCTCAAGTGTGAAGATAGATGAATCCCCAAAATCATATGAAATAGTTGGAGGATGTTCAAGACTTCACTTGCAGACTGGAGTGCCAAATTGGCCATGGATGATGAATTTGAGAATTCAAGAATGAAAGAAGCAACAAATGAATGGACAAGTCTCATTTCCTCTTTGAATCTTGGAAGTGAAGAAATGCTTATTGAAGAATATGTTCAATTGGCATGAGAAGCTAATGTTGATGTAGAGTACAATACGGTTGAGTTGGTGGATTTGGCATGAGGTAGAGAAATCCATTTGAGTTTAGATTTGAAGGAAGAGCCAATGGAGGGGAATGATATGGATGACCACCCAACACCAATAGTCTAGCTTCCTCAAGCTCATGAGTATGCCCAATTACTGTGGAGCATCCTTCGGAGTTTTGTAAGTGGAATTTCAATTAAATATACAATGTAGTTAAATTGATACATTTGTTATGTACACATAACAACATTTTACATTGAAATAGGCTATTTTCTTTAAAAACCTCAATAGTACAACATTTGTGGCCAAAGTGTCATATTATGTAGAATACGACATTAAGATAAAATGACACTTTCTTGCGCTACCAAGTGTGTCATATTAAAGGGGGAGAACAATACCTATTCATACTATTCATACCTCGGGGAGATCACTCCATTGTCAAGTTGAACACCACGTGCGAACAAAGTTTGCTACCCCTATATTACATGCTATAAATAATTTTAAATTTTATGATATTTTTTCTACATATACACAACCATTGATGGTATCTTTTGTATATTTTTTTGAAATTTTTAGTCATCTTCATTTTTTGTAGCAAATTTTTTAGTTCCATTCTGCGTCATTCTAGTTAGAAATAGTATGTTTTATTAAAAAAACAAATCATCAAATTTAGTCACCATTTTTTACTATGTAACATTTACCATTTATATCTATGCATGAAAAAATATTGATAAAATTGTGATCCATTTTGGTGATGTTTTTTACATTTTTTACATTTTTTACATTTTTTACATGTAAAATGATCGCACGTGGTTGTTCAACTTTACAATGGAATGATCTCCCCGAGATTCATACCAATTTCATCCTACTATCTAAATTTCTTCCCATAAATGTAAGACAGTGGAGGCCCATGTTAGATGTTAAATATAGAAACATAACTCAACCATAGGGATGAGTATTGTTATGCTGACAAGCATGTGCTTGCAAATAATTTCGTTTATCACTTTATAAACACCTTAGAGCACACACTAATTTTCTTGAAAAACATGATAACCGAGCATGCAATCATAAATTTAGTATCACTCAATAAATATTTCAACCCTCACTAATTTTGAGACTTGGCAAAATAGTGTATGTTTGGGAATTAGTACCACACACACTAATTGGGATAATCAGTGTAAGTTGAACCAGTTGAGTTTGAGAATCGATCGGTTGAAGTTCAAGACTTCGGGAAACCTACCCCTCATTTTTGAGGAGTTTTTAGAATATATCTCAATCTAATTAAGAAAAAACTGAAAGATCTCAACATGTAACCGGGTGGAGTTGGAAACACTAGTGTATCTATTATCGACCAATTATGTCCAAAATCTCACCATGAACAAAATTTGGAATCCTAATTGCCAGTTTTTTTCAAGCTTCCTAACCCAAGTACAAGTTTTGGCCTTGCTATTCTTGCTTAATTCATATATACATATACATATATATACATATATATAGATACATATAGATACATACATATAGATTGTGTTGGCACCCAAAACCGTTTGGGGGAGGGGGAAGGGAAATGATGTTCACATGGTGAACATTCTTAAAATCAAAGTGCACTTATTATGCAAGATTTTGAGGTTGTTGGTTTTAGGTGATGTCTTAGTTTTAAGGTGCTCCTACCTTAATCATGATTCAAAGTGATATTTGTATAGGTATGCACTAGACGATGAGTTTGCAACGATGAACAAGGAGAACCGACCGCTAGTTACATATGAACTGGTTGAGTTTGAGAAATAACCAGTTGAAGTTCAAGACGTTTTCAAAAATTACCACACATTTTAGAGGAATTTATGGAATTTACTTCAAACAATAAAGAAAAACCGAAAGACTCGGGGGGGGGGGTGACTGGCCGAAAAGTAGAAACCACGTGAGAACAACTATAGGGTGCTTTTTATTCATTGGCAAGAAAAATTATAGAAACTTTGGATCTACCATAGCCTACTTAAATTGTGAAACATGTGATTATATAATTTAGGCATAAGGGGAAAACCCCCACTTTAGGTTTGAGGTAGAAAGAAATTAGTATGAAAAAAACAATAGAGGGATTTAATTTTTTTAGAATGAGTATATTCACATATAATACATGCAAAATGGATGAAATTTGAACAACTGGGTTATGATGTGTACACTCTTCTTTCACCAATATATAGCAATGTGGATATACGTCATGCCATATTGTAGTCTGAAGTTTGCCTTCGTACGGAACGAGTAAATCAAAATTTTATAAGTAATTTAGCATCATTTGAAATAATCTAGGTTTTCTTTTATGATTACCTACATGGTGCTGAATATTTGGTGAAGTTATTTTTTTTCTACTTAAAGGGTTCCCTAAAATCCAAATGAGGAGGTAAATAACCCCCATAAAAATACCCTTTATATGCACGTGGTTACATAACACAAGAGGGAGTGACCCCCCGAACCGAAAGATCACAACATGTAACTGGTTGGACTTGGAAACACTAGGACTTTGACCGATTATGCCCAAAATCCTCCCCGTACACTTGATTTGCAACTCATTGAAAGTATTGCACTTGCCATGTCATACGATCGGATAGTGAGGAACCTTCAACCCAAGTACTATTTGTTTTTGACTTCTTCCATACGACGTTTGTCATTGCTCTCATTATCTCGGTTTTGGTTCCTCCCACACAAGATACACGTGCACTCGAAGCTTTACTTGTCACACTCTCTCTAGATATCTTTGACGACGAGCACTTTGGTGAACTTTATATGTGTATATATACAATATGAAACCCTTGGTTTTTCAAAGACTAAGTTTCTTCACTTGCACTCGAGTCCAACCACTAATGAAACGATCTACATGCTCCCTTTCACATGAACCCTTGTTCAATCTTAAATGCCCGAGAGAGGAGCTTCATGAGCCTTTTTTTTAAGATTGTTTATGTGTTTTAAAGCTATCTTGGTGTCTTTCAAGTCGTTCTTGCCAACTAAGACTTGATATGAAATTAGTCGTTATACTATTGAACTAGTCCGATCGGTCTTAAATACATGTTTTGAGTTAGAACAAGTGTTGAAATGAATGCATACAAGTATGCCAATGTTATAGTTTTCTTTCTATATGTAATGTTTTGGGTCACCGTTGTCACATAGGATTTGTTTCATGTTATTTGTTGTGCTAAATATAGTTTAGAGATCGTACATTATTTAATAAGCACATTAATACTTCATGGATTCTTCCGATGGAAATATAGAATGTGGGTTTCTCTTCACAACATATGTGTATATATGCAAGCTTCCAATACAAAGGATGTTATCTTTTTGTTAGTTCCAATAATTTATGTTTTTGGATGAATGATTTTAAAACTCATTAAGCCTTCCATCTTAGGTTATCATACTTTCCCAAAAACACCTTGGTCCTTTAAGGATTTACTAGAGGAGGTGATGAATGTGGGGTTGTGATGAACAATGAATACACATTCATCCACACCCAATGAAAGTTATAGTGTACATTATTTGTGTGACGTGTACTACATTGAACCTTGTTTGCTTCAGCTGTATTGTTCCATGTAGGTGTACAAAAAGGGATTGAACGAGAGTTAAGCTCAAACATTTAACTATAATGGGACATGATTTCAAAATCTATTATTTTTGATTCACTTGATACTATAGGGGATTTGTCCACACACTTTTAGTGTGAGCATCTCGGGCAATGTGTCATTCCTCAGTGTTCATTTAAATGCTATGATATTGAAATGTGATGAAAATAAATAATATACTATATTTTGATGTTAAATCTATATAATTGACTTATGAATAATGCCAATCTCATCACAACATTCAATTTAATGTTATCATAATCATATTTGCACGTGCAATTCTAATGAAGGATCCTACCATACAACTTAAGCATGTTGCAATTTTGTGAAGTTTGGGCCTTGGTCAAGTTTTACCCCGTATACATAGTTGAGCCAGTTTATTCAAAGAGCCCTGAATTTGTATGGCATATATGAGACTATTATTTGGTAGGCCACGTGTGATTTGAAGGTAAGGTCTTCTTTTTGGTCACAATTGTTCTTATGTAGAAGATTTTAATAAGCAGACATGTCACTCACGTGCTCCCAATCTCTATGAAAAGTGCCACCGCTGAAGTAGTATTTAAATCGTTCCGGACTACACTACTATTACATGCCTACTCTAATATCTCCATTATGGTGCCAAATATCTACGCATATCATGTTCATGGTCTTTTAATATATAGTTGCCTACACAATGGCTACACGACGAGTACAAAAAAACAACACTTGAAACACGAGTATTCACATTTCCCAAAATCACTTGCTTATTTCCGAACTCATCAAAGTTTGGAATTACCAAAGTACTACTTGGCCTCCCCCCGAGCTTATTTGTGGGGCTCAACACTAACTACGTATATCAACCTCTAGTTTTTCCTTCAATTTGAATGCCAAGAGACTTCTTATTATAGGCCTCAAGACATTGTACATAAAGATTAAGGTTATGTGCTAATATTCTATGCTTAGAATATCAAAATTGAACCCATTTAAAGTCAATCCAATTATCAAATGAACATGAACATTGACTCTTATGGGATCAAAAATACAATATCAATATAACACCCAAATACCAATATCTTGTTAAAATCTTATCATTTTATATTTCAAATTAACACTTTATTAATTTATAAGTCACCCTGATTCTAACCCCCACATAAAACACAATGGGGCATGGTATTTTGTACTCATGCTTATTTCAGCCCATAATATCATGTGTGATTTTTGCAGTTATGCATCTAAGTGGAGAGCATTCCAACAATTGTATCTTTGATATCCACATAGAGAACATTTCATGGATAACCTCCAATTTATGTCTATGAGCAGATTGGTTATATATACTCCCCACTTACAGGTTATATAAGGTATGTGGGTGTTATTTGGTTCATTTTTCATGTTCTCCAACTTCTACTGATTATATTTACACAACATAATTCGTGTTGCATTAGCAAATCCATGATGAAACATCTGGAAAACACCGGATTGAAAATCGGACCTGCCCCGATTTAGTTATGGTTATTGGAAGCGCATGTTTGTTGATTTCTTAACTTGATACATAGGTCCTCCCAATTGTGTCCACTATTGAGTGCAAAGTAGTTATTAATATTTGAAGACGTAGTCCAATCTCTTTTAAACATGTCTCTTTATGATGTTTGCTCTTTGATCCTCACCGAACCACATACGAATCAAATGTAGGGGTCCGATTAAGAAAATGAGCCACTTGAAGACCCATCTACCTTAGTCCAAATGGCAAATCTCCACTAACCTCTAAGCAAGTGGGTAGTGTGAACTAATATTCTAGTGTGAAGACTGAGTGTGTAACTTTGGGTGTAAGCAAGACCAAGAGACTGGTAAACTGACTGCTCGGAGGAGTCCAGGAGAGATTTCGGAGCAGTACTTCAGAGTCAAGGTTATGTGGCAATCTGTATGTGGGCAGGTGTTTTCAGGAATTCTTCTTCACAGTTGCTCGAGATTTTGCAGCAGATGAGAGTGAAGGTTTTCTCGCAATCTGTATGTTGGTATGTGTATTAAGGAGTTCTGCTTCATAGTTGAGAGATTTTGGAGCAATTCAGAGTGAAGGTCTTGTTGCAACCTGTATGTGGGTATGTCCATTCAGGAATCCTGTTTCATAAGTGAGAGATTTTAGAGCCGTTGAGAGTGGAGGATTTGGGGCAATCTATATGTGGGTAGGTGAACTCAAGAATTCTGCTTCAGAGTTATCAGATGTGAGTTCTAGCAGCAATTCGCGGAGAGAAGATTGTGAAGCAAGTGGTTTCTGATTTCAGCAAATTTGCAAGGTTACCTCTGCCATCTGATGGTTGTCAGGTGTAAGGTACCGCAGCAATCATCGGCACAGAGAGAAGATCAATATCAGCATTCTGGGAGCAACAAGCGAGAGGGATGTGATTGGCTCATTAGTTGCAGGAGGAATTCGAAGTGTTTCTTATGGTGTGTGTATGAGTATGTTGCCGGAAGCATCTGGAGTTGGGTTAGGCGAGGGATCAAATTCGTAGTTGGGAGACGAGGTGAATTCTGGGGGACTTTCTGTAGGGCGTGCGCATCGTTGAGGACGCCAAACTGCTCCAAGTTCAGCGGGGAGTAGTGAAGAAAATATTGGGGTAATTTCATTCTCCGATCGAAACTTGGGGTTATGATTCTTACGTGTTTGATTGATGTGGAGAATCATAGTAATGCATGGCACCCTGTTCTTTGAGAGTTTGAACATCGGTAAGGACAACTGAGGCACATCAAGAAGAGGGGTGAATTGGGTGAATTGGGTGAATTGGTGAATTGGGTGAATTAGGTGAATTAGTAGCAAATTGGTAGCAAATTGCACGAAGTTCAGAGGGCAGCAGCGAGAAAATTGGGGGAATTCTCCTTTCGAAACTTGGGTTATGATTCTAACGTGTTTGAATGATGGGGAGAATCGTAAGGCATGCATGACACCATGTTCTTGAGAGTTTGAACATCGGTAACGAAGATGTGGTGTTGCTCCTGATTCTTTCACTTCCAATCTCCTCGTTTGTATACATGTGATAGTTACCTATACTGCAAAATGGTTGACAGGCTGTTTTGTAAGTACTGTTAGACATAGCGGAATTGCGTTTCGTCTTTAGCATCATCGGTCGGAGCTCTGTTTGCAATGTGTTTTTTTAGAGACACCGCCATTTCCGAGGCAAGAGGAAGCCAAGTAGCTTCTTACTACCTACAGAACTTGTTACCTCAAAGTCGAAGGAGAGAGGTAAGTTCAACATAGTCTGCAGTTTTTTGGCGGAAATAATTTCTAAAGGAAGTAGAAAGTCTACGCATAATCTCTTATAAATCAACAAATTTCTTCTAGTAGCTCCGAAATTCGAACTCCGAATGGAAGGACGTCAGTTCTTTCTGTAGTGGCAATTCCTTTCACTAAAGGCTTCCGAATTTCTTTTAGTTGCAGATTTTGATGTAACGGTATGGAGGACAAGTGACGATTCTACATGATCGGTTGACGGACGCATCTTGGAAACAGATTTACGTTCAAAGTGGACATCATTGACTCGCCTGCAAAAGAGAGACCATCAATTCTTTGGGAAATTGTGATTACATGATACGACACTAAAATATTGTCCCATTCGATGGAGAAGACACGGGCTAAGGAGAAGGAGCCGGCAGGGCTTGCGATATTGCAGACGTCGACGAGACGGCAACAAGTCGTCGGGCAGCAGAGTCCGCCACAAAAGGATAACCTCAAAAAGTGGCAACCCTCCAAAGTTCGGTCCCCGAAGAAGGGGTTGGGCGAAATCGAGGAGATTGACAAGGAAGAGAGCTCGATGAAAACGATGCACGCGCTCGAGCGCTTCATCCGAGGACACCCCACCGTTTGGAAGGAATCGGCTGCACATCATCTCATTGCGGTGAAGTTTAATTACATACTTTCTCCTTCTAATTCCTAGCCTTCAACAAATGGACTTGCCATGTGGATTAGTATGTTTAGTGATTTTTCTTACCTTCTCCCCACCTTCCGTTGAAGGTAAGAGCAATCCGAGTGACACCCTACTATTTGGAATTAGGAATCCGCTGCACTGCATTGAAAATACATACCCCTTCTAATTCCTAGTCTCTTTCACATGGAGTTTCCATGTGGTAAGTTCAGTGGTTTTCTTACCTTCTTCCCATGTTGGATTAGAACGTAAGAGCAATCCTGGCCACGTTGTGATTATTGTCTTTTTATTTGTTTTGTGAATTTTGCAGGAAATCGCAGATGTCCAACATGCCAGTCCGAGGGAGAATTATAGGAGGAACGAAGCCAAGGAGCGGGTGCAGAGGATCATCGCAGAATTGTTAGTTCCCATGGTACAGATTCTGGAGAGCCAGCAAGAGGAGAGGCATCTTGCTGCAAAACATGCACAGGAAGCTGAAGGACTTCTGCGACAAGTGCAGGAAGAGCGCGACCGAGCGCTATGGCAGCTGGAGCAGGAATCTGAGAAGGTCGCTCAACTCACTGTTTCCAACATATCTTGTTATATGTAAGGTCTCTAAACCGAAGGCAATGTCGCCAATTGCATAAGTATGTGTTTCAAGGTGTCCTCCAATTTCATAAGTATGTGTTTTAAGGTGTCTCCAGTTTCAAGAGTATGTGTTTCAAGGTGTCTCCGATTGCATAAGTACGCGCCACCAGTTGGGTTAGCTCATGTCACCAGCCAGGACACCCAAGGTTTCGGAGATATTGTGCAAGGATTGTATGATTTAGGTTGTAAAAGTGTTGGTGTAGCCGATCTTGATAACTTTGAAATTGCTCAGCTAGAATCACAATAACCGACCCTACTTTGCTTCAAGAATCATGACAAAATATGTTTTCCAATTGCATAAGTATGTTGTTTTTTCTTCTTTTGATGTCACCAGCCAGAACACCCAAGGTTCCGAACATTTTGCAAGGAATTGTGTGGTCTTGTCGGTGCAGTCGATCTTGATCACTTTGAAATTGCTCAGCTAGATTCATTATATTATCTATCCTATTTTGCTTCAAGAAGCATAAATAAGTTATTTCTCCGGTTGCACAAGTATGTGTTTCTTCTTATAGGTTTGCGACAAATTGGGTTAGCTCATGTCACCAGCCAGGACACCCAAGGTTTCAACCATTTTGCAAGAAGTGGTTTAGTTTGTACTAAGTGTCGGTGTACAAGATCTTGATCACTTTGAAATCGCATCACATAGATTACCCAATTGTTGCATCAAAATTGAAGCGTGACAATACATGCTCTCCGAATTGCATGAGTATGTGTTTCTTCTTCCATAGCCATGTCAGGATGTAATAATATGCAATAGGTCGTTCCGCAGCAATTTGGAGTAGCAACACCCAAGATTTCAAAGGTTGTTTAAGTAATTGTGTGGTTTAGTTTGTAATTGTCAGTGTAGCTAATCTTGATCAATTTGAAATTGCATCACATAGATTACCCAATTTCTGCTTCAGGATTGAAGCGTGACAAAACGTTATCATATACAGTAGGTACTTTTCATCGCCCCCGACACAAGTTGAATGCAAGAAGGTGGGTGACGTCGACGAGGTATGGCCAATGTCGCTGTGTTCATAAGGCGACATTCCACCCCCCCCTCCCGCACTAGTGTGAAGCTCAGGGCGTCGTACATTAGAGTCGAGGTCCTTGGAACCTTGAGCTCGATGATTCCGTCGAAAGACACACGTGCCTTGGACACTTGTATCAATTGCCTTGATTGCCAGAACCGCATGAACCGGTCGAGGAAGAAGAGGAAAAGGGGCCCCATTGTATACCCGACCGTTCTCACCCCAACATGGTACACGAAGCCGGCGAAAAACACAATGTAGAGTTGGTGAGAGTAGTAAAAAAAATTGAAATGATGGCGCCGGATCGTTGGCAGCGATGTGGCCACCATGTAGATGGCGATGAGTAAGCCGACGAGTCCGGGAACCACGACCACTCCTGATCCGTTTGGCAGCATAGTGAAGGAGATCAACCGGTACAATGTGTGTGTTTTCGCATACACTCCGATGAAGGAGCCCCCGTGCCCTAAAATGACTGCAACTAGGAGGTAGCCCACCCACTTATGGTACTTCACAGCTTGCTCGAATGGAAGGCTGAGCATCCGTAGAATCGGCGAGTTTCTTGTCACCGGGAGCAGAAGGAGCGACATGAGCACGGCCGAGACCCGGCCCAACATCGTTCCTGCTTGCGCTGTCTTGGCCACCACTTTGTCCACTCCGGTGGTATTAGAAACCGCGTCAATTGATTTTGCTTGGGGCATGTACCAAGCGTAGAAAAGCCAAAAAACCAAAACAAGTGTGCTTATGATTGCAACGAGATCAACTACGGCCATCACCCCAAACACGCGGTTGATAAACACCGGCCGTGTCCACAACATTCTCCACATGCGAGAAACTCGAGCGTAAAAATAATCATTGCTGCTCTTCTTGGACTTCAGTGATGGCGGAGATTTCCTCGTGAGATGTAAATGCAATGTCCCAAGAAGTGCGAGAATGATAATAGGGCACGTGTATAACATGTAAACTCCAACCATGTCGCCGAATTTTTGTGTGTGTTGTGTTACAAGCTTTTCGATTGTCCAACCAAGCATTGTGGGAGTGAAGAACCACCAGATTATCAAATACATGGATATTGTGAACATTAAAGTGGAAATCACGAGTTTCATCATCCTTCTCATGATGTTTGGATTTATTGCAACTGCCATCTTGCTCACTGATCTCTTAGTTTTCTATATAGTTTCACCTTGAGTGTTTTATGAAACGATAGCAGCAGCTTGGAAAATTAATAAGACATTTGAAAATACACACTGTCACACACATATATATATATATCCCAATTTTCAAAAGTAAAGTATTGGAAAAAGTAAAATAAATATTGACAAAAGTAAAATGAACATTGGCAAAAGTAAAATATTGACTACCTAGAACCTTAAGAGCACCATTAAGTTTTGCTTTTGGATGATGTGAAGCTTATTTCGGATTAACTTTTTATTTATTTACATGAAATTTTGCATAGGGAAGACCCACTTTATGAGAATGTAATGGAAGAAGGCTTTCACTTTCTTCCATAAAAATTAAAAGGACAAAAAGATACAGGAAATAGTCATATTAGTGTAGGTGGAAAATCAATGTGGAAATGATGAGTGTGGGCCACTCCAATTGTCTAGTCTTGGGTGGGGATTACATGGGCCTAAGATCTTTGGTTCCCCCCTAAGTCTTCTTGGAGACTACCCACCAACACCTTGTGTGTTAATGTGCAGTTATAATGAGCTTATATTGTGTCACATAGAAGTAGGTGTGATACTTTGTACCAATGTTTATTATAACTTGCTTAATATACCTTATATCTCCTTGATGTCAATTACTTATCAATTGATACACATTATGAGAGGTATTGTGAACAAAAAGTATATGCGAATTGGTGAAATGTATGGAGTTGGACGATATCCTCTCTTATTCTATTTGCAAGCTCTTCCTTTCTCTCCTCAACTACATATTATTAGTTGTGGAGATAAGGGGAGAAAAATAAGGCAAGGAGAAGAGGTTTGAGCTTTGGATAAAGTAGGATGGGATTTGGGGGAGAGTGATGTGTGATGAAGAGGAAAATGTAGGTGCTAAGGTCAGATATGTTGGGATTATGGGAAAAAGGGGAGCGTAAATGGCATAGATATTTGGTGAAAAGTGTGGAAGAAACGCCAACATGTTGTGTGTAGTTATTGAGTGGGTGGGTGGATTGGTATACGCGGGAAGGGGGTGGATGGCTCGTGGAGCTAAATTCCCCGGAGGTTGAATGTTGACAAGGGTTAACCATGTTGCCGATGGCGGTTGAATGCTTGGTGGGAGGTGGGAGGATTGGGAGTTATGCAAGCGAAGAATTGAATAGGACAATAATGGAAAGGATATAGAATAAGGAAAATAGACATGCACCGAGAATGTAGGCAAGATGGTAAGGATGTGTTGTGTTGGAGACTTGAAGATTGTAGGTATGGGAGGAGACTGAAGGGGAAGAGTAACCCAATGATATAGTGTTATGTAGGAAAATGTATTGGCATGTTGGAAGTAAATAAAGGCATTTTGAATGAGTTGGTTGTGATGATTGAAATGTTAAGCATGTGTATTGATGTGGCTTACAGTGGGTATTGTAGCAATTGGTAAGATGGATTGATATATGAATTGGTCAATGACGCATAAATTGGAGAGGAGTAGACTTTTGTAAATAATATTGGGACAGTAGGATGTTAGCCATGTGGTATGCTTGTGAGATCTCAAGAGTGTGAAAGCCATGCTGAGGAAGTTTTGGAGTTAGATAACTTATCAAGGAGTTAGATAACATGTCAGTGCATTACGGTTTGTTCTTTTTGAGAGAAACGGAAGTTTTGTTACAGAATCGAAGATATCTTGTAACTCTGCTGTGGCTATTGTGGAGAGGCGTCTTGTATTGAGCCTCCGGAGACTCCATGGACCAAGGAAGATCGGAGCAGAAAAACACAGCTGACGGCTTATATTCAAGTATGCTGTAACTCTTGTTCGGAGAAATTAAAGTAACGCAATGAAAGTGCTGGTGTGTACCTACTTTTGTCTGTGTATCTTTCGTTTGAAGAGGAAGTGAAGAGCTTTATCTGATTGTTGTCCCTTATATTTTGAGTGGTAGAGAGCAGAGAAGGCGAGTATATAAGAGGAGGCGGAAGAGAGAGAAGCATACCTTTCTCGGCCTTTTGGCTAAGATCAAGTGTAGTATCTGTTCTTATCAGTTTAATATCTGATACGAGGCTCATCGAGCCTCATGATATTAATCTAATTTTTATAGGGTGCGGGGTCACAGGGCAGCTTGCTATCCGAGCCCGCGAGCGTCGCGATGGTATTGCACTACCTCCTTCATTCGATTCCATCATGATGATATCTACGCCTGGCGTTCTTGCTCGCATTTCGAAGAGAGCGCAACTTGAGCAGGAGTCACATTGAATCATTTTAACCCTTCTCTCGAATTCCATTTTGGTTGATTAGGGTTTGAGTTGGTCCTTAGGGTTTGTATTTGCTTCCCCCGCTCTTCTCTAGTACTTAGTCTATGGAGACCCTCATGGTATCTAATTTTCTCAAGGGCCTGTGTGTGTTTGTGTGTGGGAGAGAGTGGTCAGTGAATAGTTTGCGTCGCTGGTGGTAATTTTAGGCTTGTAGATAGGTTTATGTGACGGTCTTGGGTTTTGTTTTATGACAAGATGTGATCTAGGCTTCTGGTATGTGGTGCTGTGAGCATGCCTTGTGTTGTAACGACTCAGTACCTCGTAAACGAAGCGGACAGAAATTGGTCAGGAGCGACGTGAGTTGGGTCATGTCTCTTCACCATTACTTGTCTTCTGTTCACAGATCTAATCGAAGTTTAGACTATAGTTTTGTTTAGGGTTGTTGATCGAAGTGGTACTTAATGTTATTGAGTTACCTGCGTGGTGTCGAAGGTGATGAGGAGAAATTGTCGCCAGTCGTATGCGAACACTTGTTAGTGTCCATGAGGATTGACACTTTCATATTCTGATTCTACTACTAGCAGAAAAGTTTGGAGGGGAAGGGATGACGCATAGCGCTATGTCCGAACATATGTATATGTGTGGATTTGCGAAACATGATTTGCACGTCAGTCTGATCCTATATTTCTTCAATTGAGCCTTATATTGATACGTGATGGTTTTCTGAGATGTTATTATGTGGGAAAGGTCGGAGGATGATTAAACACATAGACCTGTTCTGAGAAATCAGTGAGGAACGAAACATGCACTACCAACTGACGACCTTTTCAATGAGATTCATCATTGTCAACCGCTGAAGTGTTTGTAATTAGTGCTTGAAGCCGAATTCTTTTTATTACCTTGTTTTGGGGACAAATTTTAGTGAGTTTTGTGCATGTATCGGGCTCTTTCTGTGGATGTGGCCGATGATGGTTACCTGTAGAGCGCAGTTGCAGGTGGTCCTGGGACCTTGGTTGACAAGGAGAACCTCCTCGGCAAACCTGTGCATTTCTGTGACGCAAAAGTGTAGATTGAAGCCTCTGTAGAGAACTTCGTGAAGATGAATTATACCTGCTATGAAGTCGATGGTGAAGATAAAATTTGAAACATCTGAAATGAATGATGTGAAATCAAGTTCACCATCTTTCGACTGAGGCTTTGCATTAAGAGTTGAATGCAAGGTAAAGGAGGAAGACGATTCAAGACAGACCTATTCTGAAAAACCTTGTGAGAATTGAACATGCACTACCAGCTGACAGCCATCCCCTACTTTGAAGCTTGATGCTAATGCACTTGTGTATAGGGGAAAGCTAGATAAGAAGGTAATTCACCACAACTTCAAGGTCGATGTATAAAGAATGCTCTAAATGGAAGAAAAAAACCCACAAAGTTTGCTTCATTAGGCAATAAGCAAAGGAAAAGTCTTGTGTTCAATGATGCAATCAAAGTGTTGTTCATGTCTTGACAATCACATACGTGATGTTTGACATGTGAAGCAATTGTAGTTGGAGCATAAAATTGCAAAAATAAATAAAATTGAGTGCAATATATGGAGAAAACATTACACAAGAAAGGATAAAGAAAGACTTTTGTTATACAGTATATGATCATTAATCATGTCTTTACATAAGTCAGTGAACTCCACTATGTACTCAACTGTTTTGGGTTTCAAAGTAAGTAATTCATTGGTTGCACACCAAATTTATGCTTATTCTTTATTTTGAAAAAATGTAGCTCATTTAGTAATCTTTAATCTTGACCAAAAGTGGATACGTACATATACTGGCATCTATTAATATCACAAAACAATTTGAGCGAAAATCATCTTGTTTGCATCCCCATCCATCCTTCCAAAAAATCCTCTATAGGAATAAAAACTAGGATTTAACTATATTTGCATTTATGCATGAATTTTGGACGATTCCAATTGCTAACATGATGTACACATACTAGATAATAAAACTACACAAACGTGGTGGTTGGTGCTCAACACGCAATACAAACATTTGAAGTTGTCACAGTTGTTGTGTTGGGTGCAAGCATGGTACAGTCAAGACTCTATAAATGTTACAGGTCGGGAGTAGCAAAAAAATAACATATATAGAATGATAACAAGTAACACTTATAAAATTCATAACCGATGATTAATAACATTTATAGAAATAACACTTAAAAAATCCGAAAATGAAGAACATAACGTTTTATAAAAATAAAAATGAAAGTCTAAATGATAATACATAATTCAACTAAACTAATTGAAAGAAATAATCTATATAGTAGTAACTTGACGAGATTCTTCCAACTAAATTAACTGAAAGAAAAAGTCTATAGTAGTTTGACGAGAAGCTTCCAAATGATGTGATGAAACTTCCTTTTGGAATCCTTGAATGCTCCTGATGTGTGATAGGGCATCATTTGGTCTTTGTTCAAAGTATTTCTTCAAAGTCTCTAGAGAACGCTCATCAACACTCAATCCTACAACTTCTTCTACCACATCAACCATAACCTCATCAACATCAATTTCTTGATGTTCTGAGGAATACATATCCAAAAACTCCTCGTCAATAGGTTCATAGGGGTTGTTTAAATCCAACTCCATCTCATAATTGAGGTATTCATGAGCGTTCATCACGTCACCCACCTCACTATCAGATGACAACAACGACAGTTGATGAAGTAGAGTAGCAACTTCATCAACCTCTACCAAGCGCCTAGCTTCCTCTATCTCCCTCTCAATAGAGATCAAAAGAACACCCGTGTGCCTCCAACAATTTTGAATTGTCGATGTGGTAAGAGAGAATACTTGACTTGTTCGCAAAGAATATGGAATAAATGTGATTACATTTTAAAATGTATGCTCTCATATATTATTACCTTGATTTTCTCAAAATTAACACTTATAGAGGTGCAATTAACAAAGAAGGGAGTAGAGCATGTTATAACACTTAACACATAACACTCACTAGTCTTACCAATTGTGTTTTTGTAGGGGAGTAAAATTTTCTTAACATATATGAAATTATAACGCTTATAGGGGTAACACTTATAGAGTCTTGACTGTACAGTGGACCAAGAAAGTGCTCCGGTATACTAGAACCATATTTTTTTGTTCAAAGGCCTAAAAGTAGTAGCAAAGCGTTGTTTAAATTGGATTTCTTTTCATGATGACCTTTGTTGTTGTGTTGGATATTCAAATGTAGAAAATCAAGTTGAGATCTTCAATACTTATCATTAGAAGTGATGCTCAAAAGCAAATGGTTGAGTCTGATTTTGGACGTAGATTTCATGACCTTAGCTATTTTCAAGTTGGAATTCTCTTTCATATTCCTTGACTTCATTATCTACTTGAGGGCATCATCACAAAACTTTGTGAAAAACCATCAATTTAATGTAATTTTATCATACTCTAAACTAATTTTAGACAATCACTTGTTCAATATCACCTACTTGCACAACACTAGTACTGTCTTCTAAAATATGTAGACTGTTCTTGGAATTTTTTTGTCATCAGAATGTGCTTGGCTTTGTAGATCAATGTGCTTTTAAAATGTCTATGATTTTTTCTTTGCAAAATTCAAAGTTAGTGTATAGTTTTGAATCACTTTCATTGAACACTAGGCAAGGATGTGTCCACTTTACCTTGCTTGCACCCTGTTGTTGCTTTTGTTGTTGTCATTTAATGTTTTTGTCCCCACAAGTGCACATCCCTAATTATTTTTCAACAAGTAGTTCGTCGAAATATACTTAAATGTCACTTTAAAATGTCGTCATGAAATCAAGGGGGAAACGACAATGGCCAAGGGAGGGGAAGGAAGAACAAAGGGAAACCTTAAATATTGAAAAAAAGAGAAAAACAAATTACCAAATAAAAATTGTGTGGAAAAAACTCCCACAGAAAAAAAAATGGGCAAAAAAGAAACTGCTTGGAACCTGCAAAATATGAAACTCTAGTAATTAGCTATTAGGTCCATTCCGTAGGAGGTCAAAGCACGGACCCATTAAGACATTTGCTAGGTAACACACTTGCGGGTAGACTAACTAACATGAAAGTATGTTAGCTAACAAGCAAGTGCAGTTGGAGCAGACGAGTTTTGAGAACTGATGCAAATTGGATCAATGTCACAAGTAACTGTGAGGAAACAACTTTGCTTGTTGAATGAAATTTTATTTCTATTCTAAGCTTTTACACTTACTGAGTACCTTACGGAATAGTTCCTATTACTACTCCTACGCCCGGCACAATACTTGATCACTATGCTATGCATTGCGGTATCTAACAGGAGGTTGTTACTACAACTCATCCTTACGCCTCATAAACTACACTCACATAAGATAATCTCTGAAGGAGCTTCTCATGGGTAAATGGTAATTCGTGTCAATGTGGTCTATTTGATGTTAAGAACTTGTGATTCGTTAAGTTTAATTGATTCCAAACTAGAACAGATTGTCAAAATCTTCACAGTAGGCTACTCCTGCCTTTAACTGGTAGGAAATCTTCTATGTATTTAGGTAATTTGTACGGTTGTTTAAAATCCAAATGGCAAGAATAAGGAATATGAGCTCTTTTGGAAGCACAAGGTTGTTGTACCATGATCAAGTAAGCACGGAGTCGAGCACCTCAACAGTCAGAATTCAAACTCTCATCTTCGCAAAATCCAAGTCATCAAACAGGTCGATGTTGTAGATGGCACGTTTGACACAATTCGCTGAAACAACCCTAACTTACAGAAAGAGTCACTATCTTCTCATTCTAACTCAATTGATGATAATGATTCCAGTTGTGTTAGAACTTCGAAGGAGTAAAATAAAAAATGGACTATTCGAGAGCATGGTCCACTGTATTGCAAGCAGCTTCAACATTATTCAATCTCAATCAAGATTAGGCACAAGCATCAAAGTAGGGGATGGCTGTCAGCTGGTAGAGCATGTTGAATCGTCTTCCTCCTTTACCTTGCATTTCAAATCTTAATGCAAAGCCTCAGTCGAAAGATGGTGAACTTGATTTCACATCATTCATTTCAGATGTTTCAAATTTTATCTTCACCATCGGCTTCATAGCAGGTATAATTCATCTTCAGGAAGTTCTCTACAGAGGCTTCAATCTACACTTTTGCGTCACAAAAATGCACAGGTTTGCCGAGGAGGTTCTCCTTGTCAACCAAGGTCCCAGGACCACCTGCAACTGCGCTCTACAGGTAACCATCATCGGCCACATCCAGAAAAAGAGCCCGATACATGCACAAAACTCACTAAAAATTTGTCCCCAAAACAAGGTAATAAAATGAATGCGGCTTCAAGCACGAATTACAAACACTTTTTCAGCGGTTGACAATGATGAATCTCATTGGAAAGGTCGTCAGTTGGTAGTGCATGTTTCGTTCCTCACTGATTTCTCAGAACAGGTCTATGTGTTTAATCGTCCTCCGACCTTTCCCACATAATAACATGTCAGAAAACCATCACGTATCAATATAAGGCTTGATGGAAGAAATATAGGATCAGACTGACGTGCAAATCATGTTTCGCAAATCCACACATATACATATGTTCGGACATAGCGCTATGCGTCATCCCTTCCCCTCCAAACTTTTCTGCTAGTAGTAGAATCAGAATATGAAAGTGTCAATCCTCATGGACACTAACAAGTGTTCGCATAGGACTGGCGACAATTTCTCCTCATCACCTTCGACACCACGCAGGTAACTCAATAACATTAAGTACCACTTCGATCAACAACCCTAAACAAAACTATAGTCTAAACTTCGATTAGATCTGTGAACAGAAGACAAGTAATGGTGAAGAGACATGACCCAACTCACGTCGCTCCTGACCAATTTCTGTCGGCTTCGTCTACGAGGTACTGAGTCGTTACAACACAAGGCATGCTCACAGCACCACATACCAGAAGCCTAGATCACATCTTGTCATAAAACAAAACCCAAGACCGTCACAGAAACCTATCTACAAGCCTAAAATTACCACCAGAGGCGCAAACTATTCACTCACCTCTCTCTCTCACACACAAAAACACACACATGCCCTTGAGAAAATTAGAGACCATGAGGGTCTCCATAGACTAAGTACTAGAGAAGAGCGGGGGAAGCAAATACAAAACCTAAGGACCAACTCAAACCCTAATCAACCAAAATGGAATTCGAGAGAAGGGTTAAAATGATTCAATGTGAGTCCTGCTCAAGTTGCGTTCTCTTCGAAATGCGAGCATGAAAGCCAGGCGTAGATATCATCATGATGGAATCGAATTAAACAGCAATTGCCGCTTCTAAATTGAAACGACCATGAAAGATGCAGTTCATGGTAAGATTACACAAACACAAGCGTACATAATAAAGTCACTCTCCTGTTCTGAATTGATTGGGTCCCCGAAGGGAAGGGTTGCGCCAGCGAAGGAGGTAGTGCAATACCATCGCGACGCTCGCGGGCTCGAACAGCAAGCTGCCCTGTGAGCCCGTACCCGATAAAAATTCGATTAATATCATGAGGCTCGATGAGCCTCGTATCAGATATTAAACTGATAAGAACAGATACTACACTTGATCTTAGCCAAAAGGCCGAGAAAGGTATGCTTCTCTCTCTTCCGCCTCCTCTTATATACTCGCCTTCTCTGCTCACCACCACTCAAAATATAAGGGACAACAATGAGAATGATAGGATCAGACTGACGTGCAAATCATGTTTCGCAAATCCACACATATAGATATATTCGGACATAGCGCTATGCGTCATTCCTTCCCCTCCAAAGTTTTCTGCTAGTAGTAGAATCAGAATATGAAAGTGTCAATCCTCATGGACGCTAACAAGTGTTCGCATAGGACTGGGGCGACAATTTCTCCTCAGCACCTTCGACACCACGCAGGAAACTCAATAACATTCGGGACCACTTCGATCAAAAACCCTAAATAAAACTTTAGTCTAAACTTCGTTGAGATCTGTGAACAGGACAGAAGTAATGGTGAAGAGACATGACCCAACTCACGGGGCGCCCCGCGTCACTGAGGCGCAGATTGGGCCTCGGGCCTGTGGGCGGCTCGCGCAATCTGAGCCGCTCACCCTTGAGCTTCATCCTAGGGTTGTGGTGATCCTAGGTGGCGGTCGCTGACGCGGGCGGGCGGGCAAGGTGGTGCACGGGTCCCCAAACGCGGGCGGAGCAGCAGGCTGGCGCTCCCCATTAACTGCTGTCGGAATTAACTACTGTCAGCAGAATTTCTCAGTTTTCACACTCGGTTTCCGCAGTCTCAAGCAACTAACTGTAAGCAGAGTATTTGAAGGGCTTAGTATTTGTAGGGCTTAGCATTCATTTTCTGGGCTTCTCATTTATTTTCTTGGCTTCCCATTTATTTTCTCAGTTCGGTCATTTGAGGGACCGGTTGCAAGACTCTGTTTTGGACCTTGTAAGGCCTGGTAGTCAGTATGTTTTTCTGGATATAACCATTATTCATCCCAACACTTGCAGCTATATTGGAGCTTGTTTTACATTGGTGTGACAACGACAAGTTTGTGGATTTATTTTATGTGATGCAATGGAGCAGAATATTTTGACCCTTTTGGTTTTCTAAGAGTTAGAGGCAAGACCGGTGGTTGAATTGTAAGAGCATCCGCACCCTTCTCCCTTCAATTCACTCCTTGACCACTATCATCACATCCAAAATTTGGTGTCATATGTTATCGTTTTCACACCCTTGAATCACTATGTGTCCCTCTATATAGTATGTGAGCCAATCAAAATCACAATACATTGGTAATCATTATTGTCTGTCAATTTAGAATACCAAGCCGTTCTTTTAAATAGTTGTAGAGGGATGTATTCAAATATCCATATATTGTGCTCATATTCATTGACTCTCTACCCGCCCATACAAACATTTTTCTTTCAGTTTAGAGAATCACTTAGTTTTAGTGGTAGGATGCGGATGGTCTAAGTTAGAGCAAAATTGTTTTTGGTTGTGGTTGGAGAAATGGAGGAACTTTTCAAGCATGTAGAAAGCTTAGATGAGAGTGATGATGATGAGTATGTTGACTTCTCTGAAAAAGAGGGCGAAGAGTTTTTTGAAGAAGAGGGCGAAGAGTTTTTTGATACAGTAGATGAGCAAAGTAGAGAGGTTGAGTCTATTGGGCATGAGCACTTGGAAGGATTGGATCCACTTACATTTCGTTCAGATCACAATTGGTACATGTTTACCAAAAGTTCCTACTCTTTTATGATTCAATGTTTACAAAGCCAGTTTCAACCTACTGGTGAAAGCATTCTCAATGCAGACCCTTCATTCTATGTGCCTCATGAATCTCTTGAAAAATTGCATCAGCATGTTATAAAAAAGTGGAAGGCTTTAGAGGTTGCTCTAAGTGTGAGACCAAATCCACTAAGTGGGGAAATGAGGCTATACAACAAGTCAGGGAAATTCTCCCACCTTTGTATTCCATATGTAGAGGAATGGGAACAAATAGTCAAGGATGCACATGAATCCAAACAACCACATTACGGAGTGAAGGCTACACACAACAATATTACAAATATGGGGTGGTTAGTAGGAGCTCGAGTACATGGATTGCCAAGTCCATATTTGGAAAAATATGTACGTACTTGTTTTTTGTGCTCAACCCCAAGGATTCCACATGTTCCAAGTTCTTCAAATCAACCTAAAAAGAAGCGAATTCAATATGATTGTGTTATTCAAGTACAACCCGAAGAACTTTATGACAAAGTTAAGGAGATCATACACCAATACAAGGCATGTTCTTAACCCCAACATCCATTTCAATTTTATTGATAGTTTATTTCATGCAAACATCATAATAAAATCGGGTGTTTTAGTTATTTTTCATGTGCATTTTAGAAAATTTACAAATACCATATAATTTCTCTCACTAACCATTTATTAACAAGATTAATGAGATTATTGTCTTTATATATATTAGGTATCTTTGGTGAAGAAGGATTCATGGTCGATTGCAAAAACGCCATATCCAGCAGAAGCTACATTGTATCAATGCAATCGTGGTATAATCTACAATCGTGGGAAGAGAAAGAGGATTGAACTTGACCAAGAGAATGTCACACGAAAACGTCAATATAGTAAAGCAAAGTATTGCGATTGTGGATTCAAGGTGAAGATTGTAGAGCCAATTGACAAAGATAAACATGTTGAGGTACGTTTAATAACCCTCTATGGATGTAAAGAGCTCCAATGGTTTTTTTGGAAGGGGGGAGGGGGGGAATCTTGCTCATAACTTCTACTCCCTTAAATCAAATGGGATTTTGGAAATGCCAAAATGAGTATATTTAAGGGGTCTATATACTTGTTTAGAATATAAACAAAGTAAATTTCAAAAGAGAATCATGCCTAAAATGGAGTTTAACCCCTAAAATACCGCGGTTTTTCCTGTTTTTTAGCATCATTTTCACCTCTTTCTATTCATTTTCTTGTGAATAATTTGTTTCCTCTTAATAGAAAATACCAAATCAAATATTTAAATAAAATTTAAGAATTTTTTTAACCAATTTAACAATTTTTCCCATGTCTTCAAAGACGGTCAAAAAATATCCAAAAGACTGCAATTTCATTTTTTTCGCTTCAAACGCTATAATCTTGCAATATGTACGGTCAAATACTATGAAAATTTTACCATGCACTCTCTTGGTAATCTTTAACAAGATCCTACGATTAAAGTTGAAAAATAATAATTGGCAAAGGTTTTTTTGAACCCTGCCCGCACTGCCCATTCTCCCCAAAAAAACCCCTTTTGTTCCATAACTTCCACTTAAAAAGTCGGAATCAAAAAAAAAATTAGATCCCCATTTGTGTATTGACATACCAAATTCACATGATTTATTTCAAAAATAAAAATACAAAATTGACACCATGGGAACCTACCCGAACATTGAAATGTCCTAGTTAGGACACTTGGTCCTTTAGGGGTTAAAAGAGATTTTAATATAGGAATTATAAAAGTCGTGTCCATTGAGAGTTAATAATGATTATTATACAATATTGCTATGCACATTTCATTGCCTTTTTATTTGATAAAATGCACTAATTAATGTGTTTCATTCTATATTTTGTATTTCAATGTATATGTTAGATTTCAATCCACAGCCAACATTCGGGACATACTCCAGGCTCAGATGAAGATATTCTATTTCTACCCCTACATCCAATGGCAATTAAACATCTACGGGAGACCTCTACACAATTTGAATGATGTCCAATCAGCATTGTCTGTAGCAAGGCGACGTGCAGGTATGAGTGTGGATTAATGTATACAAAATTTTATGTTATATCTAAGTATTAATCTAATATATTACAGACAATGATTTTATTGTAGTATTTATAAGCATACCGTATTATACATGCAAAATCTTGTATTGAATGTCAATTAATTTATTATGTACATATTGTATATCTAATATATGTACTGATATATGAATATGGAGTGTATTTTAGGTAGACTTCAAGAATTGGTTGAGCCATATGAAAAAGTTTCGTATCGATTTTTTCCAACTTCAAAAGAAGTGGGCAACTTGGCATACACATTACAAAAAGAAAGCGCAGTGCACAAAGATGATTGGATGAATGTTGATGCAAGTATATTTGAGTGGATTGAAAAAGACATGGTTATTTTTCACCAACGCTACAATCCAGGGCATGAGGATCCTGAGAAACAACCCTTTGTTTTAGTCATACAAACAAAGTGGATGCGTGAATTGGCAATGAGTATTACTCCTAAATCTGCATGGGCAATTGATTCTACATTCAAGACAAATCAATATGGTTTGCCATTGTACGCAGCTATGTGTCCTAATACAAGGATGTTAGGGATGCCCATTTTTCTCATGCTATGTTCAGCAGACGTGGAGAAAGGACATGAAGCCGTGGCTTTAAGATTGACTTTGAAGGCTATTTTTGAAAAAATGGGTCAAGTTAGACCAAATGCTATAGTCATAGACAAATGCAAAACTGAATACAATGCTTTCAAATATATCATAGATCGTGACGAGGCATGTTGGGAGAATAGTGAAACTGGTAGAATCCAGACAAAATGTCATCTTCTTCTTTGTTGGTTCCATGTCAAAAAAGCATGGATAGAACATCTAATTTCAAAAGTGATTGAAGCAAAGAAGAATCATTTATACAATGCCATGTGCGAACTATTGGAGTGTCTCAGAGAAGAGGACTTCAACAAAAAATATGAAGACTTCAAGTTGAAGTATGCAGATGACAAATCGGTTTTAACCTATGTAGCTACGGGTTGGGCAGGGGTGGGATGCATATGGAGATGTATGTGGCCCCGATATAGTCGTTTATATCAACATGGCTATATGAACACAACTAACCTTGTAGAGAGGTTATGGCACTATATTAAGTACACTTTGCTCCGAAAAAAAGTGAATCGAAGATTAGACACATTGGTTTGGGCTATTATAGGTAAATAAAACCCATTCTCTTCATGCATGTACGATGTTAAAGTTTAAACTAACTTCTATTATTGATTGTATTATTGATTTATCATCTTTGAAATATCGTTACTTATATGCAATATCAAAAATTGTATTATGATAGGTGAACCAAGCACAAGAGATCGATCTGGTGGAGAAATATTATTGGATCATTATTGGCATGCCAACTGTGAGAGTGAGTCTATGAAGTATTCTACTCGGGGTAGAGATAAACATTCTACAGCACGACTACAAAGAGCTACTCAAATTGTGGCATCTTTTCAAAAAGATCCCAAAAGACATCTCCAAATCATTGATGAATTCAATATGGAATTCATGATTCGAAGTCAAACTAAGAATGAAGTTTGGTATGCTCTTTCATTGAATACAGAGTGTTGTGAATGTGAGGATCATGTTGCGATTTGCAAGCATTTGTTAGCCGTACGAATGCTCATGGATGGAGAATTACAATACTTGAAGAGGTTACTACCATCTCAAGAACAAATATTTTATCATGACGTAAATGATGATTTTGAAGAGGAAACACCAAATTTCGCACAAAGTGTACCATCAACTGATATGTGGAGCCCTCCACCAAACAATCCTCTTGGTATTTTTTCAACTCTAAATGTTTAAAAATCTATGTGATATGCTTTACTATCTTGATTATTTAATGTTCTTGTATTTTATGGAAACAAAATTTATATTCATCTACTCACTTTTTGATTGTTTTTTAGAAAATGAAGAAGAACTGCCAGTTGAGAATCAAAACGAGGACATTGTTTCAACACTTGAGCAAATGAGTATGTCTACATCCAATGCCACATTAGTAGATTCCGTCCAGAGAAAAATGCAAGGAATTCTCTCGGAATTCTTTACTATTGAAAAATTATCCATGCTATCATCAGAAGAAGTTATTTCTTTGGACAAAAGAATCAACATGTTTTCACGGTCCATAACATCTATATTCAATCCACAAGTGGCGCCCATAACCATTACTCTACCTCGAAGTGGAACAAACATAGAAGCAATCCAAGCACATGTTACCATGACAAGACTTGGTCATGGAAAGTCAAGGAAGGATAAAGAAGCAATTGCTTCACAAGAAAATCCATCAGGTACCTAATAACATTATTTACAAGTTTTATTTTTTTTCTTCATAAACTATATCAATATTTTAGCAATGCAAAATTTGCATAAGTTTTACTCACTTATTCTAAATATTTGTAGGTACATCATCCACACCAAATGAAAGTATAGTGAGGCCGAAGACCACTGTAGAAGTACAACGACGGGAAACTTATTCTCGAAAACGCAAGCGATTACAACTTCCAAAGGTTTTCAAACAAAAATGTCGTGTTTGTGGCGACAATAACATGCTTTTGCATGGTGAAAATTCCACAGAATGCAAAAATTGTGGAACAACGATTTTGAGGGGTGAATTACAATGTGGGACAATTGGCACGGATGGTTCCCTTATTGGAAAGATGATAGAGGTTTTTGATGAAAACACAAACAAATGGTATTTAGGAAGGATTTCAAGCTTTAATGACTCGGTAGAAGGCATTAATGCTAAATCGTACAACATAGAGGTATCAAGTAATGGCAAAGTTATGAAAGGTATAACACTCCCAGATGAAAATGTACGGTTTGCTTGACAATATGTTTTATAGAAGGAGTTACTTTATGTACTTTGATGGTATTTTAAATCAATCGTATCAAATTCTATAGAGCTCCTCGATGCTTTGTACTACAATTGATGAACTTTGAATTTGTTGATTGTTTTGTAGGCATGTTTTTTTAAATAAAGTCTTATGTTTAACCATGCAAAAAAATGCATGATGTATAGAGTTGAACGTTGGTATCTCATCCATCATGCACTTTTGTGCTGTGGATTTTTTACTATATATTTTATGGGAAGTAAGCTTCATGCATATGTCAACATATTAGAAAGGGGAAAAATTGTGAAAATTTCATGCCTCATTTCATGTTGCAGTGATCCATTCAAAAATTTAAAGACTTTGGTGTAAAAGTGCTCTTGAAAAAACCAACTCATCAAATCAAGCAACCAAAAAATCTCCAAAAACAACTACACATAGAGTATTACATTTCAACACATCACAACAAATTTTGTCAACAAATTGTTAATATCTTATTCGTGATCAAGTTACAAATGAATTTTAATTTTAATTTTAAATTTTATACAAAATATTGTTGATAGCAATCATAGATCTTACCATATGGATAGGATCTAAAATTCATTGCGTAAAACTTGTATTCGTACATCAAGGTCAAAATATTCCTCTTAGTTATGTACATTTATAAGACATCTTTTATATCCTTCAAATTTAAAGAGAGGTGAGGACATTTATGGTATAAATTTAGACCCCGGGGAGGTCACTGTCAAGAATTTAGATAATTATGAGAGAACAAATATTCATTTGAGATAAAAATTATAAATTTATAGAAGTAATATAGGGTGTTATGAAACCAATATGGGAATATTTTAATAATATTCCTAGAACACGTATGGAATATACCCTAAATACCCTATAAATAATAGAAGATTCCAATTATTTCATAGCCTCCCATTAAATACCCTTTGTACGCTCATATGTACCCAAAATTTATACTAAGTGACCTCCTTGAGATTTAGACATGAACCTCTTTGGTGATAAGTGCCCTTCATGAACCTCTTCATCAACTTCTTCTTCTTAAATGTGAACCTCTCCTATGATAACTACCTTTTTAAAAACTTCATCGATTCATGAACCTTTAGTTCTAATTCCCTTTTTCCTTCAGTATATGAAGAGGTCTTGAGATGCTTATGAGTCCAAAGAATGGTATTTTGATCCCCTAAATGATGTTTTTAACAAAAAATAATAATATATAAAATGATCCCGCTTCAAAATTTCTCACTCCATTTATTAAAGTTGTTTGTTTTTTTAAAATAGTCAATATTAGGTGTGATATACACATCAAACAATTTGGATATTGCGAATTGAACTAAAATTTAACCATGCCTAATTCCATGCGAATTTGTCCGATATTGTTATTTTTTCAATGTGTGTCAATTGAATATTAATTTTTTGGTCTATGTAATTTCTAATTTCAAGTTTGTTCCATCATTCAAATTGAGATCAAACCAAAAAAATGATCTCAGGAGCACTTTTTAACCCCTAAATGTTCAACCATCTAGAATTTGGACGACGGACAGAATCAAACACAGATTTATCATCCGTCATTGACCTTTTGCAGTGAGGATTTTTTACTATATATTTTATAGATAGTTAGCTTCATTCATGTGTGATCCAATTAGAAAGGGGATGATTTTTGAAATTTCTATGCCTCATTTTATGTTGTAGTGATTCACAAAAAAAATTGAAGATTTTAGTGTAAAAGTGTTCTTTAAAAATTCAACTCTATAATATATCAAGCAACCCTAAATCACCAAAAATCACTACATTTAGACTATCACATTTCAACTAATTAGAAAAAAATTTCATGTACAAATTATTAATACCTTATTTGTAATCAAATCACAAAAGAATATTCAATTTCAAGTTTCAAATTTTATACAAAAATATTGGTGATAACAATCGCAAATTTAACTATATGAATAAAATCTAAAATTGATAATGTACAATTTTTATTCATACATCAAGCTCAAAATATCCCTTTGCGTTGCATTTTATGATGTATCTAAGCAAAACTGTCAAATTTGCAGAGGGGTGCCGACGTTTAGGGGTTAATAAGCTACTTTGTAGCAATGAAATAAAAATGTCAATTTGATCTATTAAAGAAATTAATCACACTTCTTTCTTCATTTTCGTGTACACCATATTGTTCAAAAAGAATATTCTTAAAAAAATGAAAAGAAAGCATTGAAATCAACTCTCAAAAATGCGAAAAACTACATGCAATGTCCCCATTACTTTAGATTAGCTCTTCAAATATTATGCAAATACTAATGCCCCCTTCCCACCTGACTTTAGCTAAGACTCAAAGTATTTCCTAAAAACTGGGTAAAGCTCCCTCGGTTATAGCGGAGGCATCCGGCTATCCCAATGCACCTACAAGAACTTGCTCCGGAGATTTTCAAGTAGGTTTTAGTTAAGTAGCTTTCACACATGTTCATTGTTTTATCTACCAAGCAATAAATGTTGGGTAGTTTTTGTCCCATCCCCAAATGCCTTACTACTCACCTATCTTACCATCGATTTTTGTTAATGAAGCTCCTCGTGCCCTCATAGCTAAGACTAAAAAGCAACCAATCACAAGGGCGGGAGGCAACACTTTTAAAGGTCCTATAATCGTGCCTCATGTTTAGGTACCGATGGGAGGGTCGGTGCTTGAGGCTTAAAACCTCCACTTTTAAGCCATGCCACATCATTTGCCAACTAGGCTCGACACTAGATAATGTCGATGGTGTGAAGGCCGGGTTGTTAGAACCAACTTTTAGTCTTAGCTAAAGTCAGGTGGGAAGGGGGCATAAGCCCTTCACATACTCTGCTTACAGTTAGTTGCTTGAGACTGCGGAAACCGAGTGTGAAAACTGAGAAATTATGCTGACAGCAGTTAATTCTGACAGCAGTTAATGGGGAGCGCCAGCCTGCTACTGCGCCCGCGTTTGGGGACCCGTGCACCACCTTGCCCGCCCGCCCGCCCGCCCGCGTCAGCGACCGCCACCTAGGATCGCCACAACCCCAGGATGAAGCTCAAGGGTGAGCGGCTCAGATCGCGCGAGCCGCCCACAGGCCCGAGGCCCCAATCTGCGCCTCAGTGACGCGGGCGTCCCGCCTGACCAATTTCTGTCGGCTTCGTTTACAAGGTACTGAGTCGTTACAACACAAGGCATGCTCACAGCACCACACACCACAACCCTAAATCACATCTTCCAATCCCTCTCTCTCTCTCTCAAACACATGCGTAAATAATAAAGTCTTACAAGTCACATTCCAGCTTCACATTGATTGGGTCCCCGAAGGGAAGGGTTGCGCCAGCGAAGGAAGTAGTGCAATACCATCGCGACGCTCGCGGGCTCGGACAGCAAGCTGCCCTGTAACCCCGCACCCTATAAAAATTAGATTAATATCATGAGGCTCGATGAGCCTCGTATCAGATATTAAACTGATAAGAACAGATACTACACTTGATCTTAGCCAAAAGGCCGAGAAAGGTATGCTTCTCTCTCTTCCGCCTCCTATTATATACTCGCCCTCTCGGCTCTCCACCACTCAAACTATAAGGGACAACAATCAGGTGCAGCTCTTCACTTCCTCTTCAAAAGAAAGACACACAGACAAAAGTAGGCACACACCAGCACTTTGATTGCGTTACAATTTCTCCAAACAAGAGCTACAGCATACTTGAATACAAGCCGTCAGCTGTGTTTTCCGGCGCCGATCTTCCTTGATCCATAGAGTCTCCGGAGGCTCAATACAAGACGCCTCTCCTACAATAGCCACAGCAGAGTTACAAGATATCTTCGATGCTGTAACAAAACTTCCGTTTCTCTCAGAAAGAACAAACCGTAATGTACTGACATGAATCAACTAGAAATTTCCGAGCGACAAATCCTACGAAGGTGTTGTCTGTTTGTTGGCCTTTCTCACATGGAAATCACGTAAGTTACACAGAAAATGTTCTTCCATAATAAGAATCTGCAATGCACAAGGATGAGTTTGCAAGATATAAACCCCAAGGAATCATATTGACGCACAGCAAGTAGAGTAGATTCTCATCAATTCCCAACTAGAATGTCATTTTGAGAAAAATCCTTGACGCGATAAATGTAAATTGCAATAGAATATTGCGGTTTTCCCACTAATGTAGGTTATAGTAAGCAAGTTCGACACATAAAGATTGAAACTTTGAGCAAAGTGCCACCTTTCGTAATTGGTTGTATCATGTGATTCTAACTATGCTATCCTTGTAATGAGTATCATGTTCAAGTCCAACTTTCAAGCTCGTGAATGATTTAGTTTTCAGGAATCTCGAATAGCACACATAGATTAATGATGTGCCAAGAGAGGAGTGTTGACTATAATCCATGTGGATGGCACAAAAAGAAAATGGTAGTTTGAATGAGAAATCTTACTCATCCGAAGCACTTTGAGTGAATGATAATGTGGCCAAAATGTGATGTATATGTGTAAAGTTGCATATAATAGAGATGAATTGTGCAACTCTTATCAATAATGAATGTTTGATAAATGCATTAATATACGACACTATTTCATGTCAATACATGTCTTTTATGAAGCTTAGTCATGACAATACAATTCTATTAACACTATTGTCCAAGGATGATTCCTTGTGGAGTTTTTGATACAAATTTATCCACATGTAGTTACATATGCCCCCACAGGTCTACTCTTCATACCACATACAAACTAATGTGAGTGTGAAAACAATGATTATTTGAGGCATTAGCATACATAGTAAAGAAAAAGAAAAGAAACGAAAAAATAATGCCCGTAACAAGTACTGGCATGAATGTGAGCCCGTTGGCCAAATGTTGATCACGGCAATTCATGATGTAGCATGAGGTGTTATGCCTCCTTGGGAGGCGGGCTCCGGTGGTGTACTATTTATCCCATTTTGTTAGGGGGGTGGGACGGTGGCTTGTTTATTGTCGAGTTTCCTTTTGTTAGGGACAAGGTAAGTTAGATATTTAATGGCATTTTGATGTATATTTTCCATGAGGGTCTTAATGTTGGATTTTGGGATTTTGAGGTTGGCTAGTTTGCTTGTGGAGTGTTTGTGTATAGCTCCTCTTACTCCAGCTGTGATAGTAATGAGGGGATTGATTTTCCATCCATTGTTTTGCATGGTGTTTATTAATGTGTCACATTTGGTGTGTTCATGCGCGAGGGCTTGTTCGGGGAATCTATCGTGGCAGTATGTGAATTCAATGAATTGGACTTTGTATGTGGGTGAGGGTAGTATGGGTGTTTGTGTTTGGTTTGGGGCTCCAAGTATGCATAGGATAGTTGGTCTTAATTTGGCTTGGCATTGGCAGGTTGTTTGTGGACATGTGCATTTGAGGAGCTACTTTGGGACTGTTTGTTCGGGTGTTGTGTTGTTGAGGTCACCTGCATTGGTTAGTGTGAAGAACCGGGTGTGTTTGTTGGTTTGTAATGTCTAGGTGATGAGGTGTACTGCTTTGTTGTGTCTTGTAATTCTTAATCCTTTTAGATATGGGTTTTCACATGTTGATAATAGGTGGGGCCAGGTGTCTCTATCGTTTTTGTGGCATAATGTGCAGTTGGGGTTTTGGTATATGAGGGGCCAGAATATGTATTGCACTGAGTGACCCTTGTAATCCACATTTTAATCTCACATTACCCCATAAAAACCACTTGAAACCGAGTCTAATATAGGTTTTGGTACCCAAGTCTCACCCTAAACTTATTGTGACCTATCAAATAACCTAATAGTGACACCTAGAACCCCAAACTGACACATATTTAGTCTTCCATATGTGTTTTGTTCAAATGAGCCAAACCAAAAACCTATCTACATGTATCTTCATGGCCTTCTCGAAACCTTCCAAAGATAGTTTTTCAAATTGCCTCCCCAAATTTCAATGCTATATGTGAAAGTTGGAAAGACCAAAGCCTTGAATACATGGTCGTGTGGGTTCGAGATCTCTAGATTCATTGCAAACATTGATGATAAGTGACATATGTGTGCTTGTGACATTTCAGAAACCATCACACACGTTTTGGGATTGCAGAGTGGCGAGACGTGTCTAGAATTTGTGTTTATTGGCATTGTGAACAACATTCTTAGGAATCCAAATAGAGAGAGAATTGTGAGAAAGGTTGATCTCCACCCAAGCTTAGAGAAGGAAGTTAACACATAAGTTGATAATCTTCCTTTCACCCATGAGCTTCTTTTAATCACACGTAAGGTAGAGGGTGCTATATCTAACACCCCACGGGGAGGTCACTCCCTCTTTAATTCATGCATACACGTGCGCTCAGGACCTATTTATCAAGGGGCTATTTACCTTGCAGAAAAGATTATAAGGTATGGTATTTTTCAAAATAAAGGTAAATGCTTGTATTTTGATACACCCTACTAGTAATTATAATTTTTTGGAGAACCATTTAAAAATACCCTATTTTACTTATACTGCATATTTTTTCCTTCCCGGCACGTGGGTAGAGACCATTAACTCCACATTGGAACCGTTGGTTCAGTAATGTTCAAGCAAGCTAGCCTATGAAGTCATCCATCCAAGCATTTTCAACAGAAAATTACCTCTTTTCATCCACTAACACATACCCTACCCTAGACCCGCTACCCCTAGTAATTGTTTCCATGCTATTTTACATGTACTAACTAGATAAAAGAGGTCATTATATGTGATGATATTTTACATGTAAACATGTTTCACTATTATAAAACCTCCTATATTATATGTACGTTTTTTGCAAAATTTACCTGCAATGAATATATTAGACCCTATTTTTTATCGCACGTTGTTTCTACGATTTTCGCCAGTGACCTCCCCGTGTAACACCCCCGCCAAAAGCAACACCTATACACGCCTCCAAATCTCGTACTTGGACTCAATTTAACTTGTCTAAATGTCACTGGTGCAAACTATGGGTAGATTTGGGTGAAAAGTGTGGTGGTTTAGGAGTGCGGGGTTGGTTTTGGGCAAGTATTGGAACATAGCTAGGGGTGGCTTACTTATTATATATATTTATTGAGATCCCACATGCAAAAGTTATAAGGGCTTGATCCTTTTTATTGGGTGGAAAGTTGGTTTTAGTGTGGGGGTAGTTTGGACAAAAAATGGAGGCAATTTTAGGAGAAAGTGGGGTTGGTTGTGGATGAGTGTTAAGATGGTGTTTGGGAGCCGTTTGCAGCGAAAAAAGTGGGGGTCTAGGGACAAATTTAGAAAGCTAGGGATAAGTGAGTATATTCACATGATGTGCAATTTATTTGGTTTTTGTTTCCACTATGTTTGAGCCAATCATGTATCCTACTAGTCCAGATGGACTCCAACAAATAGGCTAGGATTAGTGGAAAAAAAATTGAGCTATTTATCGCTCACATAGCTATATATTTTTGTGAAGAAGAAATATTCGACAAATTTTTCCCTTCTTTTGTGGGCGGTTAGTATCGTTGAATTTTCCCAATTTTGGAAAAATAACGCTCTCTGTTTGGACGAGAATACCTAAACTTGGATGAACAAATGCAGTTCATCCTTGTTTTTATACTTCATCCAATATATGGACGTAAATAGCTACTCATCTCTTGATTTGATTGCATGCTACACTCCCTATGAAAAATGAAAAAATGAACTTCTTAGTTACCAGTCTTGTCCATAAACTGCTTTTTTAGTCACATCCCTCCTTCAAAGAGAAGGATTCCTCCTTCAGATATCAAACTGAATATGCACTAGTTGCAGCATCCCATGGTTATGGTAACCTGTCCTAATATTGCGCAGCAATGTTCATGCTGCCCTTATGTTGCGCAGCAATTGCTTGCATCCGGTAAGCAAGCTGATCATCAAAAACTTGTTTCAGGAATTCAATTCAATCCAATCCTGGCCGAATGAATGGTTTCTCTTCCTGAATCCTTCCTTCTTCACTCTGCTCTCGTGTAACTCCGGTGATTATCCTCATTTATTTTGTGATGAGGCGCTTCTGCGACCATGGAACCTTGCTTTCTCGGTACTGTTCGAGCCCGACCAAACAGCCACTTGCTGGAAAGCTCGGCGAAATCTCTCCTTTCTTGGGGGGATAAAAGAAGAAAAGAACCGCAAAACCACAGTGCTTATTGAACTCCACACTTCAGAGATGTGTGTACTTAGATGTCACAATTTCTGATCCCCTGTTTCAAGCCTTTGCGTGATTCTTCGGTGCTTATCAAGGGAATTTGAGCTCTGTGGTCAGTGGTTGAGGCTGGAGTTTTTTATATGTACATGTTGATTTTTTCAACCGTCCTGGTGGTGGTGAATTTTGTCGGAGAAGTAGTCCCGTTCGTAAAATTACCGAATTCTTCCCTTGTTGAACCAAATCCTCCATCCTGCTTCTTCGTGTGAATCTCATTTTTTGAGCTACCGCACCCAACGACCATGACAATGTATCGTCGGTCCTTTTCAAGAAATTTTTGGAAGGACTATTGATGAGTTTGAGGTACAAGGAATTGATATTTAGTACGAGATTATTGTTGGTGACGTTTTGGAATTGAGGTATGGTGAGTGAGTATAATTGCCTCAGCGGTGATTGAGTCTAAGGTTCTTGTGTGTAACATACATCATGTTGTTTTTCCACACCGTCCCGGTGGATTTTGTCGGAGACGTCCATCCTTATTTTTGATTGCCGAATTCTGAGCTCCTGCACCCAACGACCACGACAACGTGAGAATTTTGCAAGAACTATTGAGTTCAGCAATTGCAATTTTTGATGTGAAAGAATGTAGAATAAGGACCGGAATTCAATAAGGTCTAAGAAAGGACCAGAACTGTGCAGTGAATTTGTACCTGTCTTTCAAAGAAATTCTTGCCATGCCCTAATATTGCGCAGTTCATTGCGCGCGCAATTATCTGCGCAGTATTAGGGCGGCATTTTTAAATTCTAAAATATCCACCCCCTTGGTAATCGGGCAAGACTGTTTGTCTGGATTTCATCCGTTCTGAAATAATTTTTCTTCCATCCAAATTACGCTTCATCCCACTAGGTATTCCCAAAAAAAAAATTTAATTCTAATTTTTTTGCCTGATATGTCTTGTCAATGTCAACACTGCGCAATATTAGGACCGTCTACCATATATTCTCAAGGTCCACATGAATGTTCCCACTGCTTAATAATGTTATGTAGGAGAATATGAATCAAAATAACCTTATCAACATGGGTTAGGCTTGAGATAGGCACTCTTTGTTGGAGACAACTCCATCCCATGATATAGGATTTCAAGTTCATCCTGAAATAGTCTAGTCATTTCAACTACACTAGATATTGTATTCAATGTCATATGGTATTTTATGTCACTATGGTAACTTTTTTAAGGACACTTCTTATGAATAAGTTTACAAATATTGTCATCCCGACATACTTATTGTGTCATGCACTTTTGGTATGTTGTGCATCCTAGCATTTTTGTAATGAAATATAGTCATGGATGATTGAAAATTGGATGAAAATCACTTAGTAAGTGACATTGTAAATTTACAATGCCCAATTTTTTTTAACAAGGAATGACAAGTAATGTTAGGTTTATATTTAGTGTTGGTGACACTACATGGTTGGTTTAGTATTGAGCAAGACAAATAGAATCAGTGACACTAAATGCAATATCTAGTGTAATCCTCCAGCAATTAGGCCTAGGATGTGTATAAGGAGGAAACCCCTCACCTTTGTAAAGTCTCTCAATTGAAACATAAAATGTCATAGAGCATTGTTGTTAAGGATTTGCGTTCTTTCTACAAATTAAATACATTAGAGTTATTTGTAAAGTAAAGCATATGAAACCATGGGACTAGTCCCAAACCATGAGTTTATGAGAATTAACACAAAATCCTCCAAGTTTTTATAATGCTTAAATTACCATACAAAAAGAGTGGTGTTTGGCTATTTAAAACCAAACTTTTTAGTTTGTCCTACTAGGATGGGTGGCCAAGCTAGCCTTGCATAGGCCAATCCGGGATTTAGGATACTCTATAAATGTTACAGGTCGGGAGTAGCAAAAAAATAACATATATAGAATTATAACAAGTAACACTTATAGAATTCATACCGATGATTAATAACATTTATAGCAATAACACTTAAAATTTCCGAAAATGAAGAACATAACATTTTATAAAAATAAAAAATAAAAGTACAAATGATAATACATAATTCAACTAAACTAATTGAAAGAAATAATCTATATAGTAATAACTTGACAAGATTCTTCCAACTAAACTAACCGAAAGAAAGAGTCTATAGTAGTCTGACGAGAAGTGCACAAGGAGGAAGGATCTCTAAATAAGAGAGAATATTTGACTTGTTCGCAAAGAATATGGGATAAATGTGATTACATGTTTAAAATGTATGCTCTCATATATTATTACCTTGATTTTCTCAAAATTAACACTTATAGGGGTGCAATTAACAAAGAAGGGAGTAGAGCATGTTATAACACTTAACACATAACACTCACTAGTCTTACCAATTGTGTTTTTGTAGGGGAGTAAAATTTTCTTAACATATATGAAACTATAACGCTTATAGGGGTAACACTTCTAGAGTCCTAACTGTAGTGGGTCCCATGTGCATACTCCTATTTTAGATCCTAAATTTTTCTCAAAGTTTGAGAGGTGGCAAGAGGAGGTCCCAAAAACTTCACCCAGCTTCAAAATAGGCTCTGATCCATGATGAGCTAACGAGTTGTTAATAGAAAGTTTTCTCAAAGAAGGGTCAAACCCACAATTTCGTCCATCTTTGAGGGACTTTACAGGCCAAGGAAACTTGCCATAGGTTGTTGTAAGCGTGTCAGCCATAAACCCCCACCCTTTTGCGTCTGTGGTCCAGGTGGAGGTCCATGGCTCACATGTCCTTGTTGACTCCTTGGCTTAGGAGACCCCTTGCTTGTACTCCAATGAAACTAAATGTTAAGCACACTCTTTTTATTCATCTCCACATGGCATTAGTATTAAGAAATACTTATGCACCTATGTCAATCATTACATCACAACCACACTAACATACTCTTCCCCTTCTAATTTCCTATATAATCCATGTATAATCCAACAACCTCATCTAGTTCCTAGCACCCTAAGGTATCATGTTCACCTTAGAGTTTTATTGCATTCCACCTACCTTACTACCAAGGATTCTCCTTTCTACCTTGCTACATGCTAAGAGCTCTGTCCTTAAGTTGAACTATGTGACCAGCTACCCTTCAAAGCCCTGGCCTCACAAATAAAAGATCTCTGAAATCCGACTTTGAAAACCAGGGTGCCGAGGCAGTCCTCCTCTGAGCTCGAACTCAAGCAACCAGGGTGCCGAGGCTGCTCGCCTCCGAGCTCAGACCCTCAAACATTGCTTCTGAAATCAGAACTCAAGCAACCAGGGTGCCGAGGCTCACGTTTTTTTTTTCTCTGCCGGCCCCTCTCTCCTTTGTGTCTCGCAAGAAAACTGAAAAATCCCCTGGCCGATCCAAGGGCTCCTTCCTGGATCCAAGAATCTCGGCCTCATCCCCAAGGTTGAAGGGTCCATCCCCCTTTAAAGGGACAACAACCTACCCTAAAGCGAACAATAACAACCGGCCTAAGCCGCGCTCGAAAAGAATTCACACCCTAATTTCTACCTACCGCCAACTCTAACCACCCCTAACACTAGTCACACTCCACTAATCATTCAATCCTCAACACAAAAGTCACACCCACACGAGCCCTCAATCTTAACTCAGGTCTAACCTAAAAAGTTTTACTTCTTTTTATATTTTTGAGCAATTGAGGAAATGCCAAAGTGCAAGGTCTAATAACCTCTTGGGATTAAAAACAAATGTGGGCACCATATTGGGCTCACAAAGTGCCGAACCTATTGAGCCATGGTAGGCTTGATAAGGTAGCTATTGGGTGCCTACTACAATTGATGATATAGCGACAACATGTACTCATTGGCATATGTAGTGGTCCAGTCATGGCATGGTTGTTCATTACATGAGACGATGTGCCTCCTTGTATCCAATCAAGAATAGGTGCACATGCTTGCAAAAATCGCTTAGCTTGATCACTACAAAGTTCAACATCATCAAGAAGTGCACTAACACCTTTTCCTATGTTTTTTTGTGTTTTGTATGCACTGGTAGTGTTACTAGTCACTTCCAAATTACACAACCAATAAATATTGGGTGCCTATTACAATCCATGGCAAGGTCGCACGCGTCCATTACCAAATGTAGTGGTCATGCCATGGCATGGTCTTCCATTATGGGTGATAAAGTGCCACCTCGTATCCAATCAAGAATAGATGCTTTTAAAAACTTGCTTAGCTTGACCACTCTGAAATGCAACACCTTGAACAAGAGCGCTTTCTTTGTGCTTTATAGCCACTTGTAATGATATGGACCAATTGTTGGTTTTATGACGCCAAATTGCACCAAATTTAGTAAGGTGACTTTGTTCCCTTGAGAACAAAAACTTGAAAAAAAGGGTAAAAAAAGCTAACAAAGCAACGTGGTTCGGTGGGTCAATGCCAACTCCACATCAAACGTTATGTACGCAACCTATGTTGTCACCAACACATCAACCGTCATAACTCCTCCATTGTGATCTAGATTCAATTTTTAGGAAATAAATGCATCGTACTGCCAAATTTAAATTTGGATAATACAAACAAAAAGCCAAATGGCATTCTTCTCTGTGCATTGTGCAGCCAAGATGCAGATATGCGTAACACAACCACAATCCATATTATCTTTGATCAAGAGGAACTTCCAAACCAAGAACAGATTCTGCTATTTTTATACCAGAATCCTGATTTCACCACACATAATGTATGCAGAATATCTCATAACCTTGTGAGATCAAAAATACAACTCCGGTCTTTTATAAGTACATGTTGTCTCTCCAGTGTTCAAGCAGGGATATGGTAAAGTGGGCCTTTGGTACAAAGGGTGCGGGTAGTGCACAAGAACTATAATCTACTTAACTGATGTTGGCCGTTTCTAAGACTCAATCATGACTTTGATGGTCAAACTTTACAATGCCCTGTGGTTTTACAATACACTGAAAGATTCATTCAGTATACTCTCTATAAAAAAAGGTGGGTACATGAGTGCTACGGGAGGTATATTTATACACTGATCCAAGAATACCAGAATATCTCCAACTTATTCTTGAATATTTTTTAGCCAAGTATTTGTCTAAATTTGGAATTCAACAGTATTTTGATGAAGAAATGAAAGGGGTCACCTGATAATATTTACCATTAACTTCTTAATCGTTGCAAAGAAACCCCTGATGCTTGTCTCATTCCAAAGAAACGCTGAACTTTTTCGCGCATGTTTTTGAAGTGGTGCTTTTTCTTCAACTCTTTCATGGGAAGTGATTGTGACCGTGCCATGTAATCTCCTATTGGTGCAGAAGGCTGTAACAATAATACCATGACAGAAGCAAAATAAATGAAAATAAATTGAGTTTAGTACCCTGACTTCAAAACATGTGGAATTTCTACCTCACTAACTAAAGGTGTCTTAAGTGGTTACTTTTCCAACTGGCCCACTTCTCTCAGGATATGCAACAAGCAATTAATATAAGATGATTAGCAAATCCAAATTGAGGTTGTAGCCACTTTGTCATCAAAGTGAAGATTCTTGTGCTCATTATTAAATGGTCACATAGGTTCCCCTAATTATGTTGACTACTGAGCCTAAGATGGTTATCATATTCTGAGCACAGGGCGCAATCTCTTTCAAACTTGTGTCTTTTTGGTATTTGTTCTTGGAGTCACACCAAACCACATACCACTCAAATGTAGGTCACCACTTAAGACAGGTAAACGAATTAGGCATGTCTTCCTTAAGTACTAAGGTGTGGATCTAAGAACAGACACCAAAAAAAACGCATGTTTAAGAGAGATTGGACTAGACTACATGCTCAAAACATGTTAACTATTCTAGACTCAACACCTAGTCAACATAAATGGCGGGACCTATATGATCGTTTAAAAACAGAGAACCTTCAGTTGACAATGGAAAAAGATATTCATGAACTCCAAAAATTATGAGGAAAATGGGTACGGCCTCCACTTGGATTTGCGAATCATGGACAAAGCAAAGGAAAATTATGAGGAAAGTAGAGATTGATTGGTTGTTTTAGCTCACCGAAGTATGTATTTTGGTGGCCGCCTCAACGAGTTTCGGGTTAGCTTGTGTCTGTGCACGCGCCATCGAAACAGGTGCCTGGACAAGTTTCAAGGACGAAGATCTATGATCCAAAGCCGCCTTCGATGCTAATTCACTGCTTGTCTTTCCCACACCATCAGTATTTAGGTCTTGTTCTTCCTTAGGTATGGGCATTGATGATGATGATGATAATGCTATCAAACCTTCTTCACTTGCAAATTTCTCGTCAGGTTTGGAAACTTTAACCACACTTTCTCCGGGTTCACCTTTTTGTATTTCTGAGCAATCCGGAGCTGCAGGTTGAATTGCCAACCTTCCGTTCAGCTCCCCAGATGTTGCTTCTTTGGTAGGCTTCTCAAATGCTGAAGATTCAGTATATTGTACCTGCGAAGGTCATTGAGCAATAATCAAAACATAAGAAAATTTATCATCATTAGGTTTCAACTGAAACCCTAAAAATGTGAAGAAGAAAGGTAGACAACCCTTATTCAGTTACTTTTTTTTTTAGGACACCTATATTTGAGTGGTATGTGGTTTGGTGTGGCTTCAAGATCGGATACCAAAGAGGTATCAAGTGTTTAAAAGAAATTGAATTGCGTACTCAACATGTGATAACCATTCTAGGCTTACTAGTCAACATAATTTGGGGGGGGGGGGACCTACATGATCATCTAATGAGCACAAGAAATCTTTACTTCGATAATGAAGAAGATTATTAAATAAGCTCCAGAAACTATGAGGAAAGTGGCTACGGCCTTGATGATTTGGATTTGCTAACCCTCTTGTACTAATAGCATGTTATATATCCTAAGAGCATTGGGCTAAGTTGGGGAAAGTAACCATTTAAGAGCCATCTACCTTAATCTCAAACCCCTGTGCATGACATCTTGAGGCCCAGTATGGGCCTCTTGGAGCTTTAAGGTCAACTCAGCGTCATAACCCAGCATTATAAAGAATCATAATCCAGCAGCCCTGTGGGCAGTATGCCTCAAAAACGCATTTGAAAAACTGGCAAGCTTTCAAATGCAATTTTTCAAACTAAAGTTTACACATTCTCAACATCTGCATTTGAAAAAACATTCATCTCACATTACAAGCGACCAGCGTCTAATGTTGAGTCAGTGTTGATGATGCATACCCATCAGGGTTGAATATCTTCTCAGTGCTAACTCGACATTTAGCTAATGAATCATTCATTCATTCAATGCTGGCTCAACTCGTAATGCAACCTTTTAGGTCTCGCAACTCTATAATATAGAAACAGCAGATTAATAATTGATGGCAACCCTGTGTTTGCTAGGTGGGCATTACTTCAATGTCGATGTGGTTTGAAGATGTGATTGAATCAATGGGAAAACAATGTTGATGATATATGAATTTGGAGGTTTAAAATTGATGTTTACCTCATGGTTGTCTTGGTGAGGTGAGGATTCCAGAGCTAAACTAGGCTCCATTCGGCGGCCACTTGAGAAAGCTTGCTCAAGGGCCATACTATGCTGAAAAATCAACCCAAAAAAAATACAATCAAAATCCTCTCATGTATATTTCTCACATGCTTTGGGCTCCAACTTCTCTCCCGATGCCACATGATGAGAGGGAATTGTTGCATATGAGGGTACCTCTCATGCATCCAACATAAAAAACTTGACCCCCTATCGGTTTGTGGCTGATTCATCTCAAATAAGTTTGACAAGACTAGTTCAGGGTCTTTGAAGCTCGTTCAGTATCAAATTAACTAACAAAACGCAACCCCAAATCGCGTACTATTACAAGGCTTTTATGTTGGACCTACACTCTACGTGATAATTCCCTCTCGCCATGCCACATAACTTAATAACTAGAAACCAAATAGATCCAAAGGAAGTAAACCACAACCATCACCATTGAAATGATGGTTGTGAATGAATGAAGACCTGGATAAGCCTTTTCTCCAGCATTTGAACTCTCTCAATTATGGTGCCCTTTGCCTCTGTTTCTTGTAACACGGATTTTGCTAGCTGGCATCTCCTCCTCTCTAAGCTTGAAGGAGTTGTTGGAGATTGTGCAGCTACTAGTGTTCTTGGGCTGTATTTCTGTTCCAATGTAAACATCTGAACCCAAAATGTCAACTCTACCCTTTAGAATAGTTGATGTTTCTAAAAAAACCACTTCAAAATGCTTACAACTTCAAATGTCCATGTTCTTACAACTAATTGGAAACAATCTTTCTTAAGCAACGGTCACCATCCAAACCCCCCTAAAAATCCACTAACAAATAGTGCTGCAAGTTGGAAAGAAGAGGATGAATGTCTTAACACATAGTTAATTATAAGCTTGAATCTACAGCTTAGATAGAGGGCAGAATAAAGAAATGAAGGGTGAAGTAATGCCTGCCTGCTCCTCCAGATCACCCACTCGTTCCAAAATTGGTGTTCCGTGAGGGGTTGCTGGTGAACTCAAAATTTTCGTGGACTCTCCTTCTCTCGAAATTACACCAGGGTTTGAATCCCCAACATGTAACTGCAGATGCCAAATAACCCCCCCAAAAAAAAAATTCAACACACATACACCCTAGCATGTGAATCTTTTCTTCAACATCAACGACATGGCAGATTCAGAGAACAGAATCGAAGGAACTCTGCTCAAAAAAATTAAATCTGACTCCTCAGGTAAGAAGTGCTAAAAACGTTTGGACGCAGCAAGAGGACAGAAAATTACAAAAGGACGCCGAACATCGAACACGGCATTACACTATAAGAAAATTTGTCTCTGAATTTTTTGGTTCCTAGCCATTCTGAGTTTCACATTTCTTCACAAAGAACCAATATGACATCAATCTCAAAGGTTAGCCATAACTGGTGAATAAAATTGGATTATGTCCTCAAACTTTGGGCACGGAAGCTTACCCTCCTTTTTCTTGTTCGTGGAGAGGCTTTCATCACCATTTCAGCGCCGTTTCCAGTACCATTTCCAGTACCATTGCACTCATCAGTTGCCATGAAGTCTTTTCCCTTCCTACCAACCTTTGGGATTGAAGTTGTGAGAAAAGAGAACAAGAGAGAGAGAGAGAGTCTAGACGAATTTCATCCCATGGGAGGAGCATGCTCCCTTGAAACCAAAAGTATGTTGAATTTCACGGTCGACATACCTATCCCGGATGGATGATGGGTCACTGTCACTATCACAAAAATTCCAAACCTGTGCACAAAACCAAAAATTAGAGGTGCTCAGAATAAGGATGGTGATTCTCACAAATGAAGCTTAAAGCCTAACAAATCACTGCCGAGTTAGTCTGTTCGCTACAACATCCACAGAAACCTCCGAAAAGGACGAATCTAGTCAACAGCTATTTAATTAGAGTGCGACCCAAAAATCTGATGGTGAAAAAATTTCACGGTTGACATCATAACCCCCAGATTGTTTGGTCAGACGAACCGGTGAAATAAAAATAAAATCAAATACATACTACATAATAAATTTATTGGTGACCACAAATTATGAAGCCAGCGACTCAAAGCCTAACCCACTGCTATATTGTTAAACCTCCACCCGAGGCATATGATGATGATGTTAACCTTTTCGCACTGAAAAAATGCTTCTACACCGAATCTAGCTTAGTCAACAGCTACTGAAGTACAGTGAGACCCAAAATCTCTTCCACGACACTCTAACTTCTCATTTTGTCACAGACGACGATTGAGGACCCAGTCTCTGTCAATTAAAAATTAGTCGAGCCTAACCCAGTGCACCCAATTGAAGAAGAAGCCCACAAATCAAGTCTTGTTTCATCTGCCTCAAAAAGAAGAAGAAGAATCCCACAAGTTTCGCAAGTGGTAATTAACAATGGATTTTCTCTACTTCCAACACCAACTACCTTAAGCTTCACTTGCCAAGTTCGTAGACTCGGGATACCGTTTCTCGAGTCTAGCATCATAGGAGCTTCTCAAGCATCGTAGGATTTTCCTGTTTCTTCTTCTCAATGTGAAATCCGTAGATGACTCAACTGTGACGTGCATTACCACTCAGATCTTTATTTATTTATTTTTAAATTCGTAAATCTGGGGCTATGTCCACACCATGCCAAAGCTCTCCCGTGGTCGACATGTGGAAAGCGTGCCAGAATATTTCTCTCTCCGTGATCCTTACCGATTCTCCCAGCCCACAGCATTGAAGAGAGTTTAAGATGCTTAAGGAAGACGTGCCTAATTCGGTTACTTATCTTAATCGGACACCTTCATTTTTGTGGCATGTGGTTAGGTCTGACTCCAAGAACGGATACCAAAAAGACACGTGTTCAAAAGAGATTGGACTATGTGCTCAGAATATGATAACCTTTCTAGACTCAATAGTCAACATAATTAGAAAAATCTATATGATCATTTAATGAGCAAGGGAATCCATTTGTTGAATAGATATCAATACATAGCACATCATTAATATTCCAATATAAACATTGTAGCATACAACGTGAACCTCCAATGCTATATGTTGTGGGTTGATAAATAACATTGTGCACAAATAAATATTATTCCCCAATATTTTTAGTTTGGATTTCCCATTAACAGTGCGACCAACAATATTTACCATATCGATGTAGTTTGGGGTTTTAAGAGGACTTTAAGCACACATTAATTGGCCAGATAGTAGTCATGTGCATATTATAAGTGATTGTGTCATTCTAGGCATTTGTTCATTTTCATATATGCAACTTGATGCCGATAGTTGAAGGAGCTGAACCACTTTGGAACCACTTCCTGTTGAAGAATGAACAAAGTCTTATTTTGTAACCAATTTGGAACCATGTCCATATATCCAACACGTGCCTTGTAGGAAGACATTCAACAAAACATGCTACACTAAATTTACCAATTAGTGAGGATGGCTCTACTTCAAGTCACACGCACAATCTAGCCAAATCTCAAAGTTACCAAGGGCTAAAGTTGCTATTGAGTGACACTAAATTCATGACTACGATAAATTCTATGCTCAATTACCATAGGTTTCAAGAAAAATTAGTGTGTCCTTGTGATTAGTGCATGCCATATGCTTGTCAGTGAATAGTGCCAAGTGCCAATACATTTAGTGATTAGTGCCAAGTGCCAAGATGAACAATGCTTCCTAGTCTTAGACCTAAGACCTTCTGGTGGCACTAATCCATAGCTTAAAGGAATTTAGCGTCACCTTCACTAATTTCCCACCCTCGCTAATTGGTATATTTAGTGTAGTTTGAATGTGGCATATCATTCTCTTACACACTACTATAGAATGTGGGATTCTTACACGCATTTCCATCAAATGGATTGTGTCATGTGTGACTTTGAAGGATCATTTTAACATCCTCATTGAATATTTACATCACTCGCATTAAGAATCAAACATCCCCAATAATCCAAGGGGTCGCCTCTTGGCAAGAAGATATTCTAAACTACCACCTCACATCATCATCCAAGTCCCCCGATTGCCATGAAATTTCTTATATGCACATGCAATAACTGTCATTATGGACACAAAATACAATTATCCCTCAATTATTCAAGCGTGTGTTATATCTTCTATACATGTATGTTGAGTGCATGTTGTAATTCTCACTATTTTGACATGAAATATTGATAGTGTCGTGTTAATAATATCTCTAATATATTTTATTGACATGCTACTTATCATTTTATATCCAAATTATCTAAATAGTTTTTCTTACTACGTCATAACTTTTTAGTATTCATGCGATGATTGTTATATTGTTAGTACTTAAACATGGAACCAAGATATATTTCCAATGCATTGAATAACAATGAACATATGCACCAACATGTGAATAATACACATATGAAACACACACTTGGTGACCTAGCTTATTATTTATATTTTGGTAATGTACCAACTACACTCAATAGAGCAATTAGTGTGGGTTACCAATTTGGAGTTACACATTGCTATACCAATTTACTAAGGATATCATCTTCTTACTCAAATGACATAAATAGCTCTAAGTATGCACATCAAAGAGTATGATATAACTTGCTTAGTAAAAAAACAATAGCGTTGGTAAAAAAGTTATAGCAACACGTAACTTCAAATGGTCACCCACACTAATAGGACTAGTTAACGTACCCACTTGCACAATGCAATCTCCTTTCGTGCTACGGTCAACCGGAATAAACCTTAGAAAATGTCCTTTGGCTATCAAGAAGTTGACACCCTCGTACTTTAAGAGATTTTATCGGTTGTATCGATGCTCCCGTACCTCACACCATACTCTCTTATGTGGATGAGATTCATTTGCAATTTGCCAATTGTTGTTGACATCATCCAAGGGTCACTTTACACATGGATCAAGAGCCGTGACCATGAAACATAATATTACTCAGCACTAGGGTTTAGGTCCTCTAGTGTCTGCAATTTTGGAAGGATGATTCCCCCTTTATGTTGGGTTGGCTATAGTATTTAGTCTAAGTATTGTTCATTATGCAAGGGTGGGCAAACATGGGAGAATGCCACCGCTTTTGCAACTAAATCTTATTAGAGTAATGTATTCTTAAAAATCTGAAAACGGTGACTGCATGTTTGTTGTCTGCTTGTTGGGTGGCCACATGGGGCTCGGCACCGGCGTGACATGTTACTGAAGAAACCCACAAGTTGTCCAATAGGTACATCGCTTGTAAGGCAACGAATCATGGGATTGATTGCAATATAGAAAGTGGCCACCTAGCTAGCCTACTTTCAACTTCCCCTTTTAGAAAAGAGAATGAAAGTGTTAAAGCTCTTAGGTTGTTTGTGCATAAGCTTACAAAGTAGGGAATTCTTGAAGAGCCTCAAAGGGTGAAGAGAGAGACTCAACAAAGTTGGGGAGGAAGGGTTGAATAAACTTGCAAAATTAAGACAAGGAACACCAAACCACGTAGAGACTCGGGTGGGGCATGCTTTGAGAAGAAAAAAATTAAAAAATGAAATAAAAATGGGCCTGTAGGGTTCTTGGTAAAATGATTGTTGTAAAGATGCCGTGAAGTGGAATGGGTTTGAGAAACCCATTATAGGTCTACGGGATTATCCCACAAAGTGGCCACCGTAAAAATATTGAGAATTTGAAAGTGTTTGAGAAGCACAAAAGGGGTAAAGCGTTGCATCAATGAGGTGCTCAACGGCATGGGCCAACTACACTATTGTGTCTAATTAGTGTGGGCCACACTAATTCCCAATAAAACACACTAATTTCAAATTGTAATTTAGAGTGGCCCACACTAATTTCAAAGGTGAAAATTTTGTGTGGGCGTTGTCGTTTCCACAATTGGATGAAGCTTCATAATTCCATCCCGGGAAGCACCTCGGGAAGCACCACGGGAAGCACCTAACACACCCCACGGAGGTTGTTTGCGGAGAACCCTAACACACACGGATGGATGACAGTACGAATTACATCCAAAGTGATGCAAACACTTGAAATTTAGTGTGGGCCACACTAATTTCCAACCCACGTGAATTTCCCACCCACACTAATTAGACACAATAGTGTAGTGAACAATGTATGCTACTATGTGCAAAAAAAAGCTTAGGCGTTTAGGGGTCAAGCTTTAGGCTAAGGCTTTTAGGGCATTTGAAGTTGCTTGTTGATATTTATAGCTTAAACCCTTTTTGTTCTATCTACCTGCTATTGGCAATGGGGAGACCCCCTCTAGAAATACGTGAGAGAGAAACAAAACAATCCATGGAACTCTTTCATTTGTCTCGAAAGTCATAAACACAACAAGATGAAAGTAAGGTATGTGGGTGTTATTCAGTTTGATTTTTGTGCTCTCCAACTTCTACCGATTAGATTTACACAACAAAGCTCATGTTGCATTAGCAAATCTACAATGAAACATCTGCAAAAACCTAATTGAAAATCGGACGTCCTTTATTTAGTTATGGTTTTTGGAAGTGCATGTTTGTTGATTCCTTAACTGGACACATAGGTCCTCACTATTGTGTTCACTATATTGAGTGTAGAGTAGTTTATTAATATTTGAAACTGTAGTCCAATTTCTTTTAAACATGTGTCTTTATGATGTTGGCTCTTTGATCCTCACCGAACCACATACCACCCAAATCTAGGAGTCCAATTTAGAAAATGGGCAACTTAAGACCCACCTACCTTACACACACAAGAGGTGATATCTACCAATTGGAATGGCTTCAACAGCCATAGATTCCACTACGTTGAGGCCAAAGTGTTTGTCCGTCATAGTGAGCAAACCCGCAGTTGCACCTCCAAGTGGGTGACAATCTCATTGCACACCCAAATTGTTCTTTCAAATCCATGGTCACGAGTGTTGAACACAACATTATTCAGATGGTGGTTTTTGTTCAGGCCTGCGAACTTGGTTGGGAGGGTGGATTCAGTCTGAAGCCTCACTGAGATGCGTATCCTGGGCAAGATTTGGGCACCTTCACACCGAATCCGGGGGCCTTAAGGTACTGAGGCCTTACAATGACAATTTAAGAATATTTTTCTATTTCAAGAAGGTTATTTAGCTTGGAAATTTCTCAAAACAAATCCATAGATTAGTGAATCTATATAGAGTCTACATGAAATTTTAAAAATTAAAACATAATATGCAACCTACAAACATTCTCAAAGTTGTCTCAAGGTAAGAGTCTTTTACTATCAACTAGGGGGGAGGGGTCTATTGATGTTAGATTGCTAAGTGAGAATCACCATAAAATCAACCTTATTGCATATGAGGATCTTCTCTTAAATGAAGGTGTTGTCCCCTTTTTTGTTGATCACTTCTTACACCACCTCATTGGGCGGATGGATCCCCGATTAGCCATTGTGGTTGGCCAAAGTTGGTGCTCTTCTAAAAGCGTTCTTGCATCCTTCTTACACCGTTATTATGAATGGACAAAGTGGTGCTATTTTATACTTAATGCCGCATATGATTAATCGCTTTAAATAATGACTTGCTTGATGATGGCATCCTTGTACTCACTTGTTGACGGCTTAAGGATTAAAAATAGGTGTCACCAAAGGGAAAGTGTTACTTTAAGGCCTCAATACCTTACAGAACAAGATCTTGAAGTCTGAATAATCTTATGAAAATGATCATGTGGCAATCAACCAAAAATAAATAAATAGCCAACACCATGCAAACCGATGTGAATTAGAGCTCGTTGACCCTACCCTAGCAATCAACCATTGTATACCATCTCCTTAAACATGAACTTTACAAAGATTCCTTCTTGATGGGAGGTTTTTACAAATTTTAACTCCAAAACAATTGTAAAACGTTGGGGCTTGTGATGACTACTCCATTATAACTTAGTGCAAGCCTGCGACGTTGTTGAAGTGCCCGGGCGTTTGATGATCGTGAATTGATGGTTTTTGGTTTGCTTGTTTGTTTGTGTGGAGTTGAATTTGAACTCACGGCCTGCCATTGAATTGTGTCGTAGTTATGGCATATTGGCTTTTGGGATTGGGTTCACATGGGATGAATGATTGTATGGATGGATGAGAGTAGGGATGTGTGGATGGAAGGATAGATGGGTGTGTGGGTGTGTGGATGGATGACCAGGTTCAATTCGGAATGCTCAAAAGTTTTTATTGTGAATACAGTACCTAGTGTTTAACCTGATTAAAATTATGACAAAAACCATGTTTGAGTGATTTATTCTTTGATCTTTTTCTTTCGTGATGATTTGAGATTTTGGGTTCCCTAGATTATAAGGCAGATCTGTCAATAGATGTCTAAATTTTCCTTATGATTCAGTCCTCATTTTTAAATTGAATGTTGTCCTGACTCATAGCAAAATATGGTAATTTTCGTTTCTTTAAATATATTTAAGAAAAAATCGATTCAAAATGTCATGAAAATCTAATTAAAGCATCTATTTCAGAGTGCAATTCTCTAAACGGATTCGCGCACATGTACAATTCAAGCAAATTGCGTTTATGCAGTAGGCATTGGGGTCTTATGGGTGCCTTACATTGGCAACAATTTAAGACACATACACAAGAGATACAACAACATCTCCAATTTTATTAACAACTCCGCACTCAATATTGAACACAATTGGGAGAACCTAGTACGCATTCAATTAAGAATTCAACAAAAATGCACATATGAAAATCATAATGAAATCATGAGAAATCCAATTATAACATAATTTTGTTAATGTTACCTCTGATTGCAGCCCTCCTGTGATGACAGCTTCTGTAGAGTTTAGCATTTGTTGGAGATTTGGGTGAATTTTCAGTAAGTTTCTTTTAGTCCAAGCAATTCTCAAGTAAGAAATTCTGGCAAAGGTGATGGATTATTGAGGAAGAGATTTGTGACAGGTGATGGACATATGTTAAACATTGTAGTCCCTGTTTTTACTTTACCTTTGTAGTGGTTGTGGTAAATATTATGAATGCAGCATCATAAACTGCCAAACAAAATCTTATTGACAACTATAACAACAATATCATTTGCAAAGGATTTAAATACAAAGATTTAGATACAGTCCATATAATTTTGAATTTGCAAAAACTGTGGTGTACATTCTCCCCTTGCATAATGAGGGGCCTCCCCTCTAGAGAAAAGATTGTTCTAGAAGCAATTGGGACTTGCATATTCCTCTTATGATCCAGTTGTAATACTTGTGAGAGCGTATAGTTTAAAATTCTATTTGCAACTCCAATTCGAAATTGCATGAAGAATTGCACGAGTCTAGTGAATCCACCAGACTAGCAAGTGGCCTGATATTTTTTCAGGAAATATGAATTGTGGATCCATATCGGCAGGCTCACTGGTAGCATATTCACAACTTGGCTCAAGTTCATGAGCTACCTAACCCAAATAATCGGCACCAAGATCAAAATGGCCTAGTTCGATTTCTTCAGCGAGTTTGGCATTCAATAAATCCACAAAACTGAACCATTAGTCATCAACACACGACTCATCAACTAGATTTAAGCACAGTGGGGTTTAAGCAAAACATAGAAGTCCATTGATATGACCAAGATATTCCCCTGTTGTTGCTCGCAGTCTTCTCATGCCCTTGCAGGTGTTTCTTCATCCCACAACTACAAGGGTTGTGCATGGGTAGTTTTCATACAACTAAAACATTTGTACTGCAGTTGATATTGGTACTGTACATTGATGGATGAGCAAAACATAGAAGTCTTGGTCATATCAATGTACTCCACAGACTCATGGCAAAGTGTAACCTCCCCCTTTGGTTTTGATTTCAGGACCAAACAATGAACTTCCAATGTTACAATGTAATCAATCGCTCTTGCAAGAGAGGATGAGCAACAGTTACGTAGCTAAGCTTAGCCTAGCCTAGCTTGCTTGGGAGGAGGAGCAAATGGTGCTCTCTCCTCCTACACTTCTAAATATACCTCCACATCTAAGCAAAGAACCCATGCAACATCAGCCTTAATTCTAAAACCTACCGACATAATTACCTAAGGTGAAGTCTTCTGCAAAGCATGTTGAGTTGTAATCTATAACGCTCAATATCACATCAATACATTGTGAAGATACGGGGGCACTCTATATGTAGGGATTCGATGTTTAGGGTTTCAATGCACAAGTTATCGTCTACCATCTACCACATCTATCAGTACAACCAAGTAAAGCATATCAAACTGAATTGCATGTTTTCACTTCAACCATGACAATCAATTTGAAGACAGCGGAAGTCCATTTCTCCCTTGTAAAGTATGTCCACACATCAAAAACGTTTTGAAGTCACCAAACATCAGCCTACACATACATCTGTTTCAATCACTAAGAATATATGCTAATCCACCTCTTTCCCAAATGGCCTTGGAAAGTCTTCAAATACACCTACAGAAAAGACCCAACTTCAGCTGTCCACTTGCCAGCATTTCCAAGAATGACGTTCATGACAAAAAAATTTATAGACAAGCATCATATATACAGGTCTGAAAACAGAAAGGTCCACTTACAGCTGAAGTCTGCCTTTCAGCTGTCCTCCAAGCTGTGACTTCTCCAAAGATTTCTCTCTCCGGTTGAAGTTCTTCCATGTTGACAGCTATGTATCTTGTGTTTTCAGGTGTCAAAAAATTCCTGTCTCTGTAAATTGGACCACTTTGATGTTGAAGTTGCCCCCTTTGCAGAACATATCCTGTTGTCTGACGGCATCAATGTTGAAGTTGCCCCCTTTGCAGAACATATCCTGTTGTCTGACGGCATCATATTGGAGGCTTGTAGGAATCTAATGCTTGCAGGAGTATTTCATGGATTCCTGAAGAAGATGGACTGAGGCATTTCTAAACATAGACTCGGATTATCACAAGGCTTGTTTGAGAAAGGGTGACATGACATCCTTGAAAGCAGCATCAAACCTAGATTCAGAATATCGGGCAGCTCGAAATCTAGCTGCTTTTGCAATCCTCATCCGCTCATCGCTGGACATTGTCACCACATGACGGATAGCATCTGCAAACTCCGAGCTGGTCGTGGCCAGAAATCCAGTCTGTTGGCCGTTTTCGTTGACCACTATATCCAGCTTTGGGCCTGCAGAGTTATGAGCTGCAAGAAAAATTGCTCGTAGTATTGTAAATTAACCAGCCTATTCTCAAACACAGCCTCCATTTGCTCCCTACCAAGAATCAACATTTACATACTCATCGAACCTACTCCAAGCCAACACGTTTTTTCTGGATGGGAAATACACTAGTTCACATGTCCAGCAGTCTATAGAGAAATGCAGAGGCTTGCTAGTATGTGCTATACCCCTGATTGTTGTATCCACCTGCTACCAACAATGGGGAGACCCATCTAGAAATACATGAGAAAGCACAACAATCCAAGGAAATCTTTCATTTTTCTCAAAATCATTCACACAACAAGATCTAAGTACACACACAAGAGGTTCTGTTTACCAATTGGAATGGCTCCAGCAGCCATATATTCCACCACGCTGATGCCAAAGTGTTCGTCCGTCATTGTGTGCAGACCCGCAGTTGCACCTCCAAGTAGGGTGACAAGCTCACTGCACACCCAAATTGTTGTTTCAAATCCATGGTCATGAGTATTGGGAGAAATCATGTGGCAATCGACCATTTTATAGCATCTCCTTAGACATGGACTTTACAAAAATCAACAAATCAACAAGTCAACAGCTACTGTCACCATTCCCTGCAGAAACTCACTGAGTACTTACCTGTAGGACACATTGAGGCAGAAATCCACGTATTGCTGCAAGCCAAGCTCTTCACACTTGCGTTTGAGTGATTCTACCCTCTCTTCATCTTCCTGATGCCGACAACTACCCACCAGCTTCAAGTGTATGACTTCGCATAATACTGAGAGTTGTTCTAATGCATTTGCAAATGCATCAAGTTGCAATTCATGTGCCTGCCATAGCTTTGGACTCAATAATCTGCTGTATGTACACAACTAGAATAAATAAAAGGGAACATATCTACATGGACTTCCTAAAAGCTCAAAGAACAGTGGGTATGACAACAAACTATATAATACACCTCTCCACACTTCGTTCTCATTTATATATTGGCAAAGTAGACAGCACACCCACCTCACAACTGTACAAGCGCACCCAAATGATAGCCCTACGTCTACAAGGTTGAAGATAAAGAGCTCGAAAAAATATTGAAACATATTATGCACCTTTTCTGGACGAAATTGAGCAACAGATATGATGTATGGCGGCTGTGATGATCGTTCCAGAGGAAGCTCCTGCTTGCCCATAGAGTATGCAATAGTCAACATGTCTGCCAACCATGGCACACCCTGCCTCAATAACCTAGACCTTGCAAGATTTAGACACCAGCCAAGTCTACATATTTAACTTCCTTTTTTCTATACATCATCAGGAGCCCCACAAGCTGATTGCATATATGCAATGCTTATAATGAAAGATTGAATTTAGTACGAATATCCTTAAAACAGTCTGTGTACCCATTTAAACCTGAGATGTTTGTTTCAAAGGACACAAAACACCCTCAAAAATGAACATTTTGAGCTAGCAAGTAGCAGGGGATCAGACTACCTGTAAAGCAGAAGTATCACACGGTGGGTAGACCAGATGTGTGCGACTCGGGATGTTCCAGATTGCATTTATGTGACCTTTTGTCCATGATGAATTCACCATTACTATGTGTGCACACTTCCCTGCCAATCCATAGAGCAGCGCAAAGGCTCTGTAGTACCACACCTTGATTGCTGACAAGTATATGCTGCATCATAAAGAGCCAAGACCAACTTAAAATTTTGCATGAAAAATCTACCACATTGCGACAATAGTCCTTGTCTTCTACATCTAGGTTCGTTCCAAAATTAAACAAATGACAAAGTGCAGTGTGGAGGCATTTGACACCCTTTACTATCAGAAATTAAAAGCAGCAGAAGCCCATCATGTACAGAACAGATCTCTGATTCACAAAGTATGTCATAAACACCTCTGCATTTGAATGTACAGACAACCTCCATAAACCTACAAGCTTACCTACGTGAAATTCTGGAATTATTGTTGTAAGTAGACTGCCGGTTGCGAACTCTTGCCAGCATATCAGTGCTTATGGTTGGGTAATGAGTGTAACTTGCCACACATGCTCCCGCAGCTCGCGCAAGTATGTATGTGAAGGCATAACCACTGGTATCCACAAAGATTTTTGGACGCAGTTGGCGTAATGCTTCCCAGCCCAATACCATGGAGCCCAAGCTCTGGCCTATCATGGTGAATCTTGGCCATGCGCTTGCTTCAACCCACTTCCTTTGGTGCAGCCTCACCACCTGTCACAGATCCCTTCTTCCATCATCATCACCTTTGCCAGAATTTCTAGCTTGAAATTGTTCAGATTAAAAGAAAAGTAGTTAGTCAAATACACGCAAAACCCTAATAATACAAAAACTAGAATGTCAGGAGGAGGGCCAGAATCAGAGGTTCTTCCGGGGCAATGCCATGCTCTCCATATACAAACTCACTAATGCCTTCCACAATTATCAATCACCATCGCAGCAACTTTAGCTCAAAACAAAGAAGAAACATTCTGCACAACCCCAAGATTGCTAAAGCATAGATGAAAACACCCACAGAATAGAATGACAGAAGAAGAAAGACGAATCAGAGGCTCCTCTTCATGTGCAAATTCCAGGACAATGCCATGCCATGCTCTCCACATACAAATTCGATCAAAGATTTAAAATTAGGAATCCACACAACAGTAAGATCACGAAACCCTGGACCAATGACCCTAACAAAATAGAATGACAGGAGGAGGCAACAACAATAGGAGGCCCTTCTTCACGTACAAATTCCAGGGCAATGCCATGCCATCTTCTCCACATAGGAATTCCATCGAAGAACACACAACCCTGAAACCACTAACCCTAGACGAAAAATTGCCACTGAATGGAATTGCAACAAACAGGAGGAGGCAACAAGAACTGATGCTATTCGTCACATACAAATTCTGGGGCAAAGCATGCCATGCCATGCTCTCCACATAGAAATTCGATTGAAGAATATGGATGCACAAACCCTTAGCTCGAATCAGTAAACCCTAGTCGAGAACACCTGGGAAATAGAACGACAGGAGGAAGTAAGAATCAGAGGCTTGTTTTCAAGTGCAAATTCCGGAGCAATGTCATGCCATGCTCTCCGCATAGAAATTCATTCCAAGAATTAGAATTAGGATTGCACAAACCCCTAGAATCACCAAACCTAGATGACGGAATAGAATGACAGGAGGAGGCAAGAATCTGAGGCTTGTTTTCAAGTGCAAATTCCGGAGCAATGTCATGCCATGCTCTCCACATAGTAATTCATTCGAAGAATTAGAATTAGGATTGCACAAACCCCTAAAATCACCAAACCTAGAAGCGAACGCCCGCCGAATAGAATGACAGGAGGAGGCAAGAATCAGAGGCTTGTATTCGAGTATAAATTCCGGAGCAGTGCCATGCCATGCTCTCCACATAGAAATCCATTCGAAGAAATAGAATCAGGGATGCAGAAACCCCTATAATTACCAAACCCTAGACGAGAAACGCCCGCGGAACACAATGACAGGAGGAGGCAAGAGCCAGAGGCTTTTTTTTTCAAGTACACATTCCGGGGCAATGCCATGCTCTCCACGCAGAAATTCATTCGACGAATTAGAACTAGGGATGCACACGATCCATAGACGACAAAGGAAGAGCAGCGCACCACGGGGATCTCGACGAGCTTGACTCCAAAGCGAGTGAAAGCGCGCGCGGCAAGAGCCTCGGCTGTTATTTCGTCCCCGGTGTAGATTACCACTGGCAGCGCATCTCCAACCATCTCCTGCACGGCCCTCACGGCACACCACAACACTCTCTCCCCGCCACCTCCATCGTTGGTGAAAGGATGGAAGAACGCCACCACGTCCTCCACCTTCCCTTGCTGCAGCATCAGAAGCAGGCCTACGGCGGTCACGCACGCCCCCAGGGGCGCCAGGACAAGGAGCCACCATAGCTCCATTTTCGCTGCAACAAAACACCGAAACACCAGCAAACACTTCCGCTTGTGTGAGTGTGAGGGTTGGGTTCACACTAGGGTCCAAGGCCAAAGAAACTCCCAAAACCCAGCGATCCTATTGGTCGAGAGCAGTATTTTGGACCCAAGGAATTTACACTAGGGTTCGGATCTAAGGTATGAAAATAAAGTGTGGCATCGATTTTCCACAAAATTTTGCTAGTCTCAATTCACAAAGATAATCTTTTTGTTTTGAGAAACTAATCTTTTGGCTTGGGTCCAATTTTGAGTCCAAAAGTAATGACCATGAGGGGTGCTTTGGGACCTCAAGTTTCTTGGATGTGCCTAATTTGGTTACTTATCTTAATTGGACACCTATATTATTTGAGTGGTATATGGTTAGGTTTCGCTTCAAAAAGGAATACCAAAAAGACATTGTTTGAAGGAGACTGGACTATGTGCTCAAAATATGATAACCATTGTAAACTCATTGTTCAACATAATTAAAGAGGACCTATATGATTGTTTAATGAGCATGATAATATTCACTTTGACAATTGATATTGTCATGGATGATGGATAAGTTCATCCATGGGCCAAAACCCTGCCTTCTCTTGTCAGCAACTTGTGATGAAATATTGTCATGGATGATTGAATTTTGGATGAAAAATCACTTGGTAAGTGACAGTACTGTAATTGCAACAGTGTAATCTATAATCCCCCCCAAAAAAAAATTACAAGGAATGACAAATAATGTTGGGTTAACATTTAGTGTTGGTGACACTGTATCGTGGTTCACAATTAATATTGAACAAGACAATTAGAATCGGTGACTCTAAATATCATATTTAGTGTAGCTATGATGGCCTCAATTTCGAGTTGCTAACCATCTCATACTAATCATGTGTTTCATATCCTAGGAGAAGTGGACTACTGTAGTTTGGAAAAAGTAATCATTTAAGACCCTCTACCTTAAGTGCCTCTCTCTCATCCCCACACCCTTTATCCCAACAAGCTCTTGGTGGGGCCCCATCATTCATATCACACGATTGCATTCCAATCTAAAACCTAAATCACCGTAGAGTGTACTCTATTTCATCTTCACTATAGTAGTGCCAACATGTAGTTTCCATATTGGATACAAGATGGTCCTAGCCAATGTGAGCATGACATGTGGCAAAACCTGAAGGACGAATTGTTCATTTTTGTCAGAATAAATAAACCTCTATGGGTATGGAGTTATGCCAACTACCATAACATTATTCAGTTGTTGTCAGCCGTTTCATTCTAATAATATTCAATGACAATGCTTCATCCGAATCTGACTCGTTTTTCAAGCTAAATCTACATACTGACAAGCATCCATAAGGTATAGTTTTAGCACCTTTACATGACATATTCCCAACCCCACCCAACATGATCACTCAGTTGAATAGTATTACAAAGATCTCTTCGCCTCCTTATCAAGCCCTCCACTAAAAAGTTGGCAGGATGAAGAGGCTCTTCCATTTATGTTCACTTCCTTGATAAGTCCTGCGTTTATATCTATCGATCGAATCTATCTATCTTTCTGTCTGTCCACCTTTTCATCTCAACAAGCTCTCGGTGAGCTCTCAACAAAATGGACCCTTCTGAAGTTCCCATGAATTCATCAAAGTGTGGCGCCTCCAAGCAATGAACGGGGAGAACTGACTGCTAGTTACAGATGAACTGGTTGAGTTTGAGAAATAACCGATTAAAGTTCAAGAATTCATGAAGATTTCCGATCATTTTGGAAGAATCTAGGGAATACACCTCAATTTAATAAATAAAAACTCGAAAGGTTTCAACATGTAACCGGTTGGACTTGGAAACACTAGGATCTTGACCAATTAAGAAACAACCGGTTGAAGTTCAAGACTTCAGGAGCATTACCCATCTTTTTAGAGGAATCTAGAGAACATACATCAAATTAAGAAGAAAAACCGACAGACTTCAACATGTAACCGGTTGGACTTGGAAACACTAGGATCTTGACTGATTATGCTCCAAAATCTCCCCGGACACTGCCTCAAAGGTTGTCCAGGTTGATGGCGTCAAGTACTTTGAAGCAGCTCCTCTGCCTGCACCTCATCCTGAGCCTGAAAGGTTTACATATGAAATGCAGCACGACACAGAATGCTATGTGAACTTCGATATGTTCGAGTATGGTGAGATTACAAAACACAATTTCCAAGCTCACATAAAAGCCATGAGGTGTCACGTCTTTCCTACAGTTTTTGAGCGTCAGCAATTCACGATGAACAGAACTAAGTGAAGTTAGGGTTTGAAGGAAGTATGAAAAAATTCGGAAGTCCAGTGATGGAAAAAAAGTGCTATATACTCTATATACTGCAGTGTGGATTTTTACAAATACTTTGTAAGTGTACTTTAATCTGTTGGAGAATGATGAATTTACGAAACACAGTTTTCGAGCTCCCATGAAAGCCATGAGGCGTCACAGCCTTCCTGCATTTGAGCATCAGCAATTCAAGTTGACTGCAGAACAGAGGAAGCGGTTTCAGTTCTTTGAAAAGAACTAAGTTAAGGTTTTGAGAAAGGATGTAGAAACTCAAAAGTCAAGTGATGGTATTGATGCAAAACAAGTTCTATATACTACAATGTGGATGTTAAAGTGTGCTTTTTATGTGTACTTCAAATTGTTGGAGAATGGTGAACTTACAAAACACAATTTTCGAGCTCCCAGCAAAGCCATTAGGGATTACAGCCTTCATTCATTTAAGCCTGAGCAATTGACACTGACTGCGGAACAGAGGAGGTGGTTTCGATTGTGTAAAAAGAACTAAATTAGAGTTTTGACAAATGATATAGAGATGTTGCAAAACAAGTGCTAACTTATATACTCTCTATACTGCAGTGTTGATTTTTGAAGTGTACTTTATATTGGAGAATGATGAATGAACGAATTACAAATTTTGGGCTCCTGCTAGACGTCACAGCCTTCCTAATTCTGAGCATCAGCAATTCACACTGACTGCGGATCATATGATCACAAACTTCTAGACCTAAATTACAACTACAATTAATGCAAGAAAATTTTAATATCATCCATCCCAATTTTCATTCCGAGAAGATGTGAAGGGAAAAGATGTTCCTTAGGGTATTGTGGGCTTTGCCTTTTTGCTCCATTTGTGAGCTTACACAATTAAAGGATTCAATTTTGAGTAACTTAACATAAGTTCAACATAGGCTCAAAATACATTGGAAAGAACTTTCACTTCTTTAGTTACTCAAATGCAAATGGAGAAACCTATGATGTGAGAAACATAGGTTTAAAATATACAAAGGCCAATTATTTTTGTGGCCTTTAACTTAGGCGTTCAACCAAAAGAGGCTAAATGTTGAACGGCTCATTCATACAACCCTTCACACAAGGTGTACACTCATTCTCACTTCAACAAGCAGATTTCAAGTAGTTCCACAAACTACAAAACCTTGGGCTTTTGCCATAAGGAAAACTCCAAAATAGAAACACTCCAGGGGTGAGCGCCCTTCAACCCTAGAGAGGAGAAAAGGTGAGGTTTAAAATTGAAAAGTACATCAACAGTGGCCAAATTTACTTTGACCTGATGACTGTTGTACAATGCAGATGCTTTACAGCTAGTCGTTGTGATCAATGGTAGGTTTCAAACCTGAGTAGTTCCCACCCAAAGTCTAAACTATGGAAAGAACAAGCATAAATTTGGTTAGAAAGACATGGTCTTCTTCACCATAACTAGCAAAATTGTTCCCTGAATGTGCTATACAGTAAGAAAAGTAAAGGCAGACTTGCGGGGGTTGGTGCTTAATGATAGGGTCCCAATTCCTGTGGATGGGAACATGCATATGCACTTTAGATTCCCAGAGCAACAGGCAGAGTTTTTAGTTGACCGGGAGTTCATTCAGATTACATTCTGCCTTGAACTGAAGTTTCAAAACCTTCTGTAGGCATAGTCTTTACTTTTGTAGCAGCGAAGACTCGCCAAAAATCTCCAACTCCAGTTCAAGGCAGAATCTGTATGAACTCCCGGTCAACTAGAAACTCCGCCTGCTGCTCTGTTAATCTAAATTGCATATGCATGTTCCCTTCCACAGGAATTAAGTTAACTTAAAAAATAATAGAAGATCTTAGCCAACCCACAATCTCTACCTCAGACCTTTTGTGTCTACAAATGCCTTCTTACAATGCAGATGCGGCAGGTGGGCCACTCTTGGCTTAAAAAACTGTGGATCTTATCCAAGATTTGAATAATCAACTCTGGATGTCAAAATTGTGGCCGTGCTAAAATTATTATATCAATATGGAAATAATGAATGTGTGTGCATTTACCAAATTTGAAAGGATTCCAACTGCAGCAAACATTTTCCAGCAGCTGCGGGAGCCAACACTGATTTACAAACACATGGAGGATTTAAGAAAGGAAGCCATGCACACATCATCAATGTCTCACAGCTGCTGCCTCCACTCTGTGATGGTACAATTTTGCCATTGCTTTTCGCTCGCAATCCTGCAGAACACAATCAGATACACATTCGTCAATTCATCAGTCTGAGCAATAACCTCCAGATTCCTTAAAGATGTATCTAGTGTAGAGACCATCCAATTCAAAACAATAAAATTACCACTTCAGGATTAGAAAAGCTCCACACAATGTAGAGATTGCTCTTTGAAGCTCATACATTCCAAGAGGTTCACATTCATGAAAGACTTAACTTTAAGCCCAGCTAGAAACATAAGCCCAAATTACATTCTGTGCAAGGTGGATGAAAAATGTGCATTCTTGAAAACTACACCAACCAAATGTATTGAATCCCAGCCAAATTCTAGATACTGATAAGACACAGATTGTAGTGAAAAAATTTCTGTGCACAATAAATAGAACCTCAAATACCTTGAACATGTTCAATCGAAAAGTTGTTGTCGGGTTGGTGCGTGCAAGTTTAAGGTAAGTGTAGGCAAAGCTTAGCTGATCTCGTGGTGTAAACCGCTCAACTTCATTAAACCAAAGACAAGAAAAAAGGTTGGACATAGGGGTGTGAGCCCTGACTATAAATGACCCTTCCGGCACATCTGCATGAGCAATAAAATTGGGATTAACAATTTTTATGCAGACAAAGATACTGGATTCTGTCATTGCATTCAATTCAGATGCAATACACTAACCAATCAGTAAACATTGAAATGCTGTGTCATTGAAATGGCAGAGCAATGAAATGAAAGTCAACACTTACGACTTGGTAGAAGACGATGTGGATCCGTTGCATTGAAACGGGGAAGTCCATCATGCTGATAAAAGTGAAATTGCTCATCAATAATGGTGTGGTTGAACTTGTTCAGCTTTTTGTTCTGTGCTACTTCTTCCCACACACAGTGACGGTCATAGTGATTGGAAATAGCATACTCATGCTTCCCCTTCCACAGGAAATGTTCCAATATCAGAAGCGGGTCAGCATGTAGGCGGAGTTTGCTGTCCAGCCATATAGAATATCTGGCATCCAAGACTGACCACGTCAGTAACGACACCTTAAAATAAGGTCATCATGAGTATTCTTTTCATCCTGGAACATTGGACCAAATACACAAAGGGAAGAGAAATTCAAATTCCTCCTACTCTGTAGGCAATACACTCATTTGTATAAGGTGTTCATGTATGTTAGAACATTTGCATACCTGGCATTAGGAAACAGTCGGTGAGTGAGAAACTTGGGCACTTTTCCATTGCGCCTGCCATCCTGATAGGGTAGATTCCTTATCAAAATCAACCTCCACAAGCCAAGAACCCCCTTCTCATTGGGTGTTTGCCCGTCCTGCTTTATGACATCAAGGCTTTCCTGGTCCACGAACATCACAAAGCAAACCTTCTCCTTCGAGGAACTAGACATCTGTTGACACACAATATACAATATTTTTATCAAATATATTCACCAAGCAAATACAGTGCAGGCAGTCATTTACTCCACCAAAATGACCCAGAGCTTGATGCTACAACAACTTACACAAGTTGATGCAAAAAATCCTTCCACTCTGAAGATTCCTAGAAAGCTTTGAAGAAACATATCTGCATATCCTCAGTATTGTTGCTTGCCTTCTTGTTGGTGGGAGTCCTTAAGTGATCCCAAGCTCCAAATATACAGGAAGAGACTGCAATGTGGCAGGTACTCAGGAACTCAGTGTCCTCTTCACTCAACTCAAATCCAGTCCATGGTTCTCCTTCCGGAGCCTTCACAAAACCACAATGAACAGTTTGATCCTTTGCATGAAAAGATTTTTCCCTTTCCACTAGGGTTGGATGACCTCCAAACTTCGGTGCCCAGTCGGTGTTTCCCAAGGGACGCTCCTCTCTTTCAACATAGCTTAAAGAGAAATTTGCAAACTTTGATTTTCCTTGCGGTTCTTGAAGACCTACTGTTGAATCCAGAAAGTGTATCTCACAAGGAGCAGCTTCAGATACCCACACAAGACCAAATATCAGAACAAGTGACAAGGATGCATGAATACATCCATACCAATCTTGTGAACTTGGGAACAACTAGGTCCATATACAACCCTTCATAAACTTCAATGCTGACATAAATTGAATTGTAGAAAGCAAGTATAAGCAGATACATACTTGGTGACTTTCGAGGCTTCTTTCTTGATCTGGGAATCTTTTGCGACACTGACTGCTGCAACTCTGTAGACTTCTCCACACTCATGCCACCATCTGCTTTGTTGTAATTTGGGAAGAAGCTAGATTTTTCATTGTGGCCTGCAGAAGTGGTGAGGCTATGCTCCCTTGAGTGCTCATGCAAATCCTTGGAGTTACCACCAAAGGCATGGTCAGTGCCACTTACACCAGTAGATTTCTGAAGGCTTTGGAGATCCTCACTGCTATCAACGCCGAACTTCTTATCAACTTCCTCCTCACCTCCATCATCATCATATTCATCCTCATCAGGCTGAAGGACCTTGGTATTCACGACATCTTTCTGCCTACCTCCTAGACCCACACCTGTAGAAACGTCTCCTTTTCTGTTCCCAACTTCTTGTTGCCCATGTCGAGCTGCATACTCCACCAACTCATCTCGACCCCGTTCATTGTATAAGCCACCACTCTGTTGGGTGTTTTGAATCTCCTGGTTGATAGAATCTACAACATGATTGCCATCCCCTTCTGTTTCAGGATTCACCATTGTCAGGACCAGATTACTCTTAGCTTCTGCCTCTAATTCACTGTCTCTGCATCTGCCATCTTTCCAGGATCAAACAATCGTTCATCTCAAGATAGTTATACACTTCCATAATGAAAATATTGCATGCAATGCTCCACAGGAGTAGGTTTGGGTGATCCACTTCTATTGTGAAATGCTAATGACATATGAATTGGTGCTAAGGATTCTGAAATGTCAAACTTTGCAGAGAGGCAAGAATCCAAGACCCTGGCAGACTAAGAGAGAAGAGAAGACATTTACGTAGAAAACACTCATAAAAATATGCGACAAATGCAGAGAATATACTTGACTTATAATCAAGTATTCCTTCCACTCTTGCAATAAATGTAAAGAGAGGACAACAAGTACCTGATATCTCACCTTGTCCCTTATGCATGTACTCGGCCTTAGTCCTAGTTAATAGCAGATTATCCTAGAAACAACACGAGAATAGTACAATGTAAGTAAAGTGCTGAAATTCAGGATTCTCCACCAAGCACATTATGACTGTGCCCTCAGAATAGCATTTATAAGCCAGGCACAGCACACTCTGCATTCAAAGCTTGCGTACCACATAGAGCTAGTAAACTGAGAGCCATCAGATTTCCATTTATTCTGGCCACTACTCAGTTATTATTCCTTCAAACGCACAGGTCAAAAGAATATCCATATTGAAGATACGAGTGTCAAAGCTTCACAAGTCACAGTAGCTTAACACTATCTAAAATTTGGTCAAGCTCAAAAGGGAATGTCGTTAACCCCATCAACATATTCAAACTTCACTTTCCAAATAGCTTCATTTCAATCAATATTTCCAATCGCCCATTGGCAACCCATCCACCCAAAAGTGTGAAAAGTACAAGAAAGCAGAGAACCACTATAAAGAGCTGATCAAGTGAGTACCGATCTGGAAAAGACGTCATCCAGTTGAGTAGAGCCCTTTCCACCTGCACAGCATAAAAAGGCCATGGATATTAGCAATGCACCTAAACTTTGTCTCTACTGGAAAGCAAATCTGAAAAAACAAACGGGCCTAAACCCTGCCCAACCCTTTCGAGGCAGAAGGGTCTTTACAAAGATAGTGCTCTTTCTCAACATCAAAAAACCTTCCAAATAAGGTTTTAATTACAATGAATGTGGACATTGTGAAAGAATGATATGTGGACATCTCATTTCATTTCACAATGCCCAATTTGCACACATTTCAGTCCACCACATCCACATTTCATTTCATAATAAAAGCAAAAGCTGAACTGACCTATAAGAGCATGACTGATAGCCTCGCTGCTGAATATAGTGATTAACACTACAATAAAGCATAGAACCACTAAGGAGCCTGTAGAGCATGGCAGACTCCTCCCTCCTGAATGTGTCAGCCTCCTCCCTCTCACAAATCTAAGAGGATTTCTTGAGTTGATGCCTGGTCGAAGAAGTCCACCTTGATCACTTCTGCCCCCACCATCATACAACCTTGAATGACCTGGAGAAGGTCTCTGACTGCCTACGAGAGTGTGCTCACCATTCAGCGCGGGAGCTATTCCCACCTGCCAGGAACCACTTCCTTGTCTTTGAAGGGCCATCTTCTCATATCATATCATCCCAGGCGCATCATCATCGGCATTACAGGTATTTAAGCTGATATAATCATTATATAGCAGACATTACTTCGAGTCTTCCACAAGATATGACATCTCCCATGGATCTCTTTATAGCATATCCAGATTCTGATCCACTATTGCTCTTCATCAAACCATCTCCCTTACATGTTTCAATCACCAGCCCTGTCTAGGAGAGTTGATTATGCTCCGATTCTGAATTCAACAAGCATCTTCATGCTTCATAAGACAATCTGCCCCTAGCTGAGGGAAACCTAAATTTGATTCACCTAATGTCCACCCATACCTCTCCAACGTCGTCAGATTTGCCCCACAACACATTTCACCAATCTTTCTTACATCCTGGACATTCTGAGATGGCACCAATTTCTGCAGACCATTAACAAAAATCTTCAATCTAACCCTCCCCCTCCCCCGGTCATGCATGTCATCTGAGCTCCATGCGGAATTCACACCTAAGGACCACTACTGCCGTTGCTGCAAGAACACCATCAAACACATGTCCGCTGTTCTTCTGTCAGGATTCCAGAGGTTGCAGACAATCTTATATATACTCTTCCACGACAGTGATGACTCTTTATCTGGTCCAAGGATATACCCAATCTCAAGAATCAATAATGCTATCGTGATAGCAACTCCTCGGCTTCATCAATCTGAAAATAACAGTCCGTAAATAAATAAGTACACAACTTTCAATCTGGATACCTTGCACTTCATAAAACCTAAATCAACATTAACTATGCGTTCAGAGGAACTTAAATAATCAGATACGACCATATGGTGTGTGGAGACGATGCTCTGGAAGCTCTCATTCATTTAAGTCATTCACTCAAGAAACCCACTCAAGAAATCCAGTGGATCACTTTAGTGCTGCATATTCCAAACAACAAAATCTGCTAAATAACAAACCTACATATTTGCCACTAGGTTAAGACTGAAAACAAGTGCCTGCAGTATTGCTATCCATATCACAAAAACAATTTCTATGACGATAGGTGTCCACTGCTTCAGGGTTCATTCTAGGTGTAAAGAGCTTACTCAGCTTACCTGCAGGATGGTCATTTCTCTTATGATGATTTCAGAAATCACATCACATATATTTCTTCATACATTTCTAGTTTTAAACCCATAACTCTTCAAATGCACTCAGCAGAGATGATCGCCTCAGTATAAACTTGCAACCAGTTCAATCAAACAGCCTCCCATATACTCTTATTAAACAATACGTCACACTGTCCAATAAGAGAATGTACTCAATGGAACACCATGGATTTCTTGCGTCTTCAAACACCCTTTGCTCATCCAAGGACCAAAGATATTCCTTAGTAAATAGCTCGGTCACTTCAAACAAGATATAAAAACAATAAGTTTCCGGATCTTCTTCACGTGAGGAACAGTTCCAAGACTGCTTCCACCACCGAGTACAGTAACCCACAAGTATCCAATTCCAAATGTTTCTGGTCGAAACAATCACTACATTGATAAACGGGGACCATATACCTACCAATTGCTTCGCGACGATATCGATACCTCGAACAAACAACCAGACTCGTCCACTCTTTAAACACACTTTCCAGAACGAAAACATCTACAAACAACCGGATCCACCACAGGATCAATAACGTCAACCATGTCGTGCTGCCGCCGCCCTTCAACAAGGAAGGAGGCAAATGTCATCATTCTATTTCCACGAACCACGAACCACAAACCTCGAAACGAACCCCGTCGAAAGGGAAACCTTGATCTAAGTCCGCTCTCGATGCTTGTCGAGATTAGATCTGAGCTGAAGATTGATAAAACAAAACTGCACACAATCAACGGAAACCTCCCATGGCAGCCGCCGGCAACACATCGTCATCATCAACCCCGATGCACGATACGCACAAAATAGACTCCACCACAACCACAAGTTCCATTTATGCAACCACATCCAAATTCTCAACCTCTCGGAAGCTCAAACCCAACTTATTGCCTCTCTGCACCACCGAAAAAAAAACAGAAAAACACCATCCCAGGTCACCCATATCGTCTGAGCTCCATGCGGAATTCACACCTCAGAACCACTACTGCCGTTTCTGCAATCACAACGCCATCAAACACACATCTGCCGCAATTCCCCGCCTCGAATGCCGTCCCACGTTGCCACTAACGCATCCAAATCGCATCAAAAACTCATCACAACGCCAAAACCCTCACGGAAATGCACACACTGCAATATTTCGCCGTCCGCAACTTACAAAAAATGAAGTCGAAGCGCGGCCTGAACGCCGTCCCCGCAGACAGCCCGATCCTGCAACGGCAGCAGAACATACAACGCGAGGTTCACCTGACCAACGCACCGAGAATATGCAAATGGGAAATCGTTATGGCGATGGCGCAGGCTCTTCCTTGGTTAGGCTTTGGTGAACAAAGGAAGGAAGACAGAAAGGGCTCCAAGGGAGGCGCATCGCCATGGCGATGCATCATGGCATGACATGGCATGACATCACATCACATCACATGACATCACATGACATGGTATGGGTATGAGTGGATAGGTATGGATGTGTATGTATGGGTATGGATGGGTATGGATGGGTATGGGATGTGAGTTAGGGTTTTGGCATGGGGGAGCTGAGTCATCGTGTGGCTTATCTCAACCCTAGAGTTGACAAGTGGGGCCTAGAGAAACGAATGAGGGGGTCTACTTGGCAGAGGGAGCGGGGTTAGTAGAAAGCCTAGTCAGCACTAAAGGACATGTCAGTATTGGGCCTTTTCTGAGAAACATACACTTTAACCTCCCTAATATCACGCCTGTGGCAACCAAAGTGCACGTGATATGAAGGAGGTTTGTAGTGTTAACATGAATGCGTGATAATAGAGAATTAGTGTAGCGTATGACACTATGGATAATGTAAAATTAACATTGTAATAGTGACAATGTATGAGTGCGAGCGTGTGGTTTGAATTCTTTGGTGGTTGTTTTGATGTCAAAACCCATGATATAGGAGAGGGAAATGTGACAACAAGGAGGGAGATTTAAACTAAGCACATCCGTTCCCTAGGGTTTCAAGATATAAGAGAGGGAGCGACGTTACGGAGGTTAGGGTGTACTCTCCTTTCGGTATGGTATTCTATGACACCGTGGAGACTTTTTCTAATGACGTTTCTTATGGATAAGTACTATCATCCCAACTTGCATTTATGTAATAGAGTACTTACAAAGTTTGGTTTATTGTGCATTCTAACATTTATATAATGAACTATTGTGTGTGGATGATTGAAATTTTGATGAAAATTTGCTTAGTAAGTGCTAGTAATTGCAACAATTGCAAAACAATAATGTCCTCTCTCTTTTTAAACAAGGGATGACAAATAATGTTAGGTTTACATTTAGTGTTGATTGAAGTTAATATTGAGCAAGACGGATAGAATTGGCAACACTCAATACATTATTTAGTGTAGTAGAAATGTTGTAGCCAAATGACATGTTCCAAACAATTGTTGTGACCACCTCACGGGTTCTAAAGCACAACCAACCATGAAATTGTATGAGAATTCAAACATGTGATGACAATGGACAACTTCATTAGCTTATAAGTATGGGAAAGCAAGTGAAAATATAAAATTGTCCTTTTTGGGACAAGATTCAATTGTTGTAAACTACGAGTTCCATTCCGGCCACCTATATTTGAGTGGTGTGTTGTTTGGCATGGGTCTAAAGAATAACTCCAAAGAACATCTAATGTAGTTACGAAATTCAATTGGAACACACATATACCCACCCAACATTGCCCATATATACCCGACTATGGTAGCGGCCCGGACCAAGAGATACCTCGATTGAAAGAGAATGCCATGTAGGATGTCCCCAAGGTTTGTGCCAGGTGTCATCTCACGGTGCCAGGTGTAACCGATACCCATCCAATGTTGTCTTTACATACCCTACTAACATATTGCAAGGGCCTGGACCTAGAGCTACTTGACGGAGCAAGAAAGCCACGTCATATGCCACCTAGGTATGGTTTTTGGTGCCAAGCGGAATATTTGGATGGCGGCGGCCAATAGAAAGCAAGGAAGGCATTACGCACATATCCTACTATAGCAAAGCCCTGACTGAAAGCTACACTAAGGGCCGGTTTACACCATGACCACAAAGTCAGACCATGGAAGATGGCCTTTTCCGTGGTCTGACTTCATGGTCCAACTTTCATGGTCCGATTTCTTAAAGAATCGATTTACAAAGGCTTTGGGCCCCTCACTAGGTGTAAGCCAAAGGTGGATCAAGAGGAATGAACATGCACTAAAAAGTGAATGTGCTTATTTTTTAATATATGTCCAAGAACGGTAGTTTTGGAAAAAAAATTGAAGTTTGACCATTCTCTTGTCTTCTCTTGTCTTCATCTTCTATTCCCCAAAAATATATTCATTAAAAATATACCAACACAACATTTCTCTACCATGGGCTCCTACCTTTTCTACTAGAGCACCTCTTTTGCCTCTCCCACCTCAAAACCCGTTGGATCGTATTCGTGGATAACGTAGGTCTTAAAACATGTCTTTTAGGAACCTCAAATTCCATGTTCACTTTGACATTGTTTCCTTGGTGTAAACCAAAGTGGTCCCAGGACATGCTATGACCATAATTCTACACAAAAGGAGGATAGAAAACAACGAACCACTACTAATAGACACACAACTACCATAGCAACCCCAAATATCCACCAACCAATAAATAATTAGGATCACAAAAGAATAAATGCCAACATTGGCTAAGGAATTGTCACAACTTACGGTAGGGGTTGGTGGCTATAGGATACAACTTTCCTACCAAGTAACTCACACAACAAATGCCAAGTCACTCACATCATAATATAGTACAAGGCCATCAAGGATCGAACCTGGACCACTAAACATGTGATGCTACAATGAACCACTGAGAAATCTTATGATTCAGCGGCCACCTCACGAAGAAAAATGATCATATACCCCTACAACACCACAACCACACTAACCCCACCACTACAAAGATCATCCAATCACTCAGTTCCCATGGTTACTTCGGTCACCATGGTTACTATAGTGCCCACCCCGAGAGGGGTTAGTAGTCTTGCACCACTGATATTATGTCCATTGGACATAATACCAAGGGTGGGTCGAATGGGCATTTCAATCACGCGAATCCCACTAAGGTTAGCGTTTCTTCTCTCTCTCTCTGGTCCCAAGACGAGTTCAACAACCAATCAGAGATTTTACACGGCCTTGGGACAACTTCATGGTCCGTGGTGTAAACAACCCCTAATATTGTATTTTGTGTCACCAATTCTAATTGTTGTGTTGGGGTACTAATTGTAAACCATGGTTAATGTCACCAACATTAAATGTTAACCTAACATTATTTGTCATTCCTTGTAGGATTTTGGGGGAGTATAGACTTACAATGTTGCAAAAAATATCATGTACTAAGAGATTTTTCATGCAAATTTCAATCATGTATGACAATATTTCATCCTTGATTTGTTAGTATGCAAATTATACCAAACTTTGTTCCGGTAATTGGCATTTGGATGAAGTAAAATAAAGTTGAGATGACAATATTTGCGAAACTTATTCATAGAAAGCGTCAGTAAAAAGGTACCACGGTGACATAAAACACCATATGACACTAGACATAATATTTAGTGTAGTCAACGGAGAAAGGTAGCCACGTCGTTTGCTACCTAGGTGGGCTTCGTGCTAGGTGAAATGTTGGGGTGGCGGTCAATATAACGTGAGGAAGGTGTTGCGTACATATCCTACTATAGGAAGGGGCCGGGCTAAGAGCTACACTAAATAGCCCCATTAATGTGGGCCATAATACACTCTAAACTCCGTAGTATCACGCTTTGTGGCAACCAAAGTGCACATGATATTGAGGAGTTACGTAGTGTTAACATAGATGCGTGATAAAAGAATGATAGTGTAGCATGTGACATTATGGAATAACACAAAGTCAAAATCGCAACAATGACGATAATGAACTCCAAGCGATAAGGGGGCAACATAACAAAATGTCACCGTCAAAAGAGGAAGGCAAGTACTTGACATCATGGGCCTCTGTGTTGTCAAAATCAATGGATGAAAGATTGGACTTCAATTTTTTTCTTAATATTTGTTTATTTCAGTGCATTTGCAAAATTCGAACCTACAAAAGAAGGAAAAAGATGCAGAGGAGGACGTTGAGATGGTTTACCCTAGGGAGCTTAGCCTCATGTGAAGAGTATTATAAGGGAACTTTGGGAGATCCACACAAAGTTTTGAAGAAGTGGAGGGTGTATTTCTTAATGGAAATGGTGATGTGTCCAACAAATCAACACAACACAAATTTCATCATCATAATCAAGCAATACAATCACACTATCATCATCAGGTTCCAATTTAATGGTGGCAACACTTGGGATTTGAATGGTGGATGTGTCAGACTTGTTTGTCAAAATCATTGTAGAAACTTGCATTTGGGTTCCAAAAAGACCTACAACCCTAAAATAAACTAGGACCCAAAATCTACATTCCTTGTCTTTTGCATCAAGATCGCATACACATCACCATTTGTGAAGTACATCACCTATTCAACGTACATGGTTCCCATCTAGAGGTTAAATCTCAAACCTAGTAGATCCTTCAACACACAAACATGACCATCATTTTGAAGAGGCAAAGAGAAACGCATAGTTGATCTATGAGCATGGATGGATGGTGCAAAAGGAATTGAACAAGACAATGTGGACATTTCTTGAAGCTTGTAAGGGACAACACACTTAATAAATGTAATACAAGCCAAATCCTAAGCACACCTAATCCTAAGATGTATAAGTTTGAAGATGTGCATGGAACAAAATGCTACACTTCCAAGAAGTAAATATATAACTCATGATTTAAGGTTTTCCAACTTGAAATGGCAAGAACAAAAAAAACCTTGCAAACATAACATATGAACTCAACTTCAACTCCGTAGACAAAGACAAAGCATGACACAAACCATCCACTATTCTCATAGGGGATCAAGTGGATGTGGTCAGTGACACAACACATATTGACCAAAAAGTGGTGGTGCATAAGAAATTTCCAAAAGGGTAAGATATCTGTGCATTATTTGTAGATGTGGACCAATATAATTTCTCCATACACATTTTCCAAAGCATGTGATTGCAAATAAAATTGAAGATTCAATGTTGACAAAATCAATTTCGACTTGCAATAGTTCATCGTAATGTGCACATCTTACAAGTCCCAACAAATGGCTTTTGTTTGCCAAAAATTGTGGAAATCTCACACATTTGATACTTACTATTCTTACCAATAACCTAGGTCATGCTTTTGAGTCATAGGGGCTAAAGCAATATGAGGTGGTAGGGAAGGGGGAAGATAAGAGAAAAGAGTGGAAGAGGTAGGAGGATGCCCGAGGGCGCCATTGCAAGGGAGACCTTAGGATGAGAGAGGCCGACTTGAGGTATGGAGGGCAGCTGGTTAAGGTGATGGAGGAGGCTAGAGGGACCAAGGAGGATGCCACAGGAAGAGGTATGGTTGCAGTTGAAGGCACAATTATAGATACCTCGACACATGTAACCCCCTACCTGTACACTATGGATTTGTATGTTGTTGTGATACTTGTTGTGGTTTACACTCTCAAGGCAACTATGATGTGGCAATGAACCCAAGTGGTTGCCGTTAGTTGGTTGATGTGGTATTTGATGTGTTGTGGGTCTAGAGCCTTGAAAAGGGGTTGGAATGATGTCCACCCCCTTATTGAACTTCTAGCAATGGATTCACTAAGGAAAATGCCTTAATCTAATGACTATAACCAAAAAAATCAAAAATCAAAAATCAAAAAATCTCATAAACACCATAATTGTTAGTGTCAAAAGGATGTTTATGGGATATATTTAATGATTTAAAGGTTTTGGCCACTGAATTTGGGCATTTGCCTTTGCATTCACATACTTGGATTGCATTGAGGGGGTGGGCATCACTCCATCCCACTTACCAATGGTTTGTTTGGCTTGAGCTAGGCCTAATGTGGCATTTACCACATGGCTTTGCTAGGTGCTCAATTAAGATTGATGTGGTTGCTATGATGTGACAATGAACCCATGTGGTTGCCTTTAGTTGGTGGATGTGGCTTTTGAAATGCTTTTGCTCCTTGATGTGGGCTTTCAATCTTGAAAAAAAGGTTGGATTGATATCCACACCCTCACTAAATTGTAGCATTTAATTAAATATGACATTATTTGGTCATTCACTTTGTATAGTAATATTCATGTATGCAACGTGTTGTTCATAACATTATTCATATCCATAACAATGTTATGTGGGACTAACAATATTCCACGTAGTATTCCCGGATATTCAGACTGAATGCGGGGAATATCCGGGAATACTACGTGGAATATTGTTAGTCCCACATAACATTGTTATGGATTTGAATAATGTTATGTTTGTGTACATTGCATACAGATGTGTTTAATTTGTTTTTGTTTAGACTCGAGGCATTACATGGAGGATTGGCAAATGCACATGAAAATTTGACACACATGTGTAGTGTTTAAAACATTGATTTCAATTTGATGATAGGGAATTTGCGCATGAAGCCAATGACCAAATCTTGTTTGTGTTTGACTCTATATTGCCTATTGTCAATGTTATTAGTTAGACTTGTTTTGGAGGTAGATGTACAATTTTTCGAGAATGAGTTTGTTAGTGGATATCATGAAGGTGATAAAATTCAGCGTGTTTCCATCATAATGACAAAGGGAATGAGGAAGAGGTTATAAAAGCTAATTATGATTCATGGGATGAGCAATGACGCGTTGTTAATGACTCCTTTGAGTTGTATTTGAGGATATACGACAAGTTGGATGTCATAAAGGGTAAAATGTTATGGGTGAAGGAAGGCAACTAGAAGGTTACTAATTGGATGTGTCATATTGATCATCTTCATTGCAATGATCCCGAGCGGCATTATATGTTGGATTGCATCTTCTTGCATTAATGATGATTCCATGTTACAACTTCGTCGTATCAACGGGACTTGGAATCAACCACTCTTTGGAGAGAGAAATTCATCCAAATGGTTATGAAGGTAGTTACGGCGTCACTCACCTCAAAGCCTAGTGAGAGGGGCTTGTCTCTCACTTCACATTTCGTCAATATAATGGAATGCTTCCACTCCTCCCTTATCTTGTCTCTGTAGGCTTCGATGATTGTAGATAGTGTTGAGTGATGTGGGTGGATTGTAGGTCACGGAGTGGGATTCAATGCAAAAATGCCAGAGGGGGCGTCGACATGATCAACATTGTGGAAGATAGGTTATGACATTCCATTCGTGTTTCACTTGATGCAATGCATGACATAAACATGTGTATATACATAATATTGTTTTGATTGTTGTTCTTCCTCGTTCATTTCCATAATTTGTATTTAGCATGTACTTGGATTGTGTTTATGTTGCCAATAATATTTTAGTGTCTTGTGTAGGTCTACAGAGAGTGACCATGTGATAACAAATTTGGTTCACAAGCTTCATTGGGTGAGGGGTTTGGCTCTTTGAAGCGTGAGGAATTTCAATTTCTTTTAAACCTCGGAACAAGACACTACTTGTGTGAATAGACATAATAACAAAAAAATGTAGTATTCTATGACTTTGGATGTGTTTGTGCAATAGAATACACAAAGAAAAAGTTATTTTGGAATCAAGATTCGTTGTTGGAGTGTGGAAGGCCATCAAAAGGCTTCAAAAAAGGATATAGCACATATATGAAGGTTGGATCTTGAGAAACTTAATGCTATAGCAAACCCAGCCCACAATCTTGAGTTTTTGAAAGAGGTATGACATCTATCTCAATTGATATATTGCATCAATATATGTATTGCCCCAAACATTTTTTTTGCAATCCATCCATTTCATGGTGATCTCTAACATTCATATGTATATTGCATAGATCAATAAACAAGTCGACGTTGTTGGTAAGTTGGAGATGACACTTAAATAATTGCAAATGATGGCAACTATTATGGTGGAGGCAAAACACATATGGAGATGGTTGCATTGGTGAATTCAAGCCACATGACAATAAAATCTCTTTGTTTTCCTTTGGGAGTTGGCAAGGAAATCGAACTTGGCAATTGGATTGTGAGGGCATCATTGTGGGCACATGTATGTGTGTGTTGCCCAAGAATAAATTCAAGTGTCTTGTATTTGAGGAGTATCAAATGGTTTTATTTGTTTGGTTTGCAATCGGAGGATAATGTTGTGATTGAGTTGATGGCTTCAAAGCCAATTGGGTGAGCTCCAGGTGGCATGAAGGTGCCATTCTTATGTTGATTATGTTGAAAAGTAGATGACTCAATTGGTCAAAACCGTTTCATTCCCTATTCAGAGGGAAAATGTCATTCACCAACTCCTCAAAACTTGAGGATTATCATGAGGGCAAAATGGCCACAAAAATAATTATATATGTATATTTTTGCTAATGAACAACTTGTTACATTTCAATGCTTTTACTTCAAGTTGAATTAGTCAATCCCTTTTCACTAAATATTTTGCTTGCATTTATTATAGGTATGTAAAAAGACGTATCATGGCTTTGAATGCCATGTCAATTTCTCACCTTCTACAATTCATGTCACTTGTGAGTGGAGGAAGGTAGTCTATGCATATTCACCCCAACATAGTTGAGGACATGGGAACCACAATATTATGGCAATGTCCATAGTTTTTGGACTTTCCTATGATTTTTCACCCACTTGAGGAGAAATTGGAGAGATCCAAATGGAGTCCTATGAATACAAATGGTGTACATGAAGGCATTGTAGATGACAATGATATCAAACCCACACATGTAGAAAAACATACTAAGCACAAAAAAGGTCCAAATTGTTAGTCGTTATTCAACATGATAAACCAAAGTCTCCAACACAATTGGACGTGGACCCAACTCCAACAATTCCTTCTAGGGTGACAAATACCCTTGCAACACTTACTATGTCAACATTGAATGATATTATTACAACAACTCCTCTTGACATTATTTTCCATTCGCAACATGAAGTATCAAGGTGGAGTGAAGGGAATTGAGTGGGTTTTCCTTGGACAACAAAGTCTCAATAACGATCCATAATTGGAAGCATCGCATCCATCGCATCCATTTTGGACAATGGGGCCGCCGATCGTCCTATCATGGTTGACATTCTTGAGTACATGAAGAAGGTACCATATATGCCATTTCAATGTCCCCCCCCCTTAATTAACATCTATTTTCTCTTATATGACTTCAATGCCATTTTCAAGTGACATATGGTGGTAGCAAGTTTGACCTCATGATTGCGGATTTGCCATAGTAGCTCCCTGTTCCTAATGTGTCTTCTCCTCATACCGTCATTCTATAGTGGAATTCACATTCACCTTATGACATTGAAGCTCTTTTTGAGTTTGCTTGGTGTATACTTGCATGCAAATGTTTATTTGCTTGAAGTAAAAGAAGTTCAAGTGGACGTGATGACTTATGCGGAAACTTATAATTTCACAGTTGCAAAGGATTGGTGGGGGCATCAATGAGTTCCCGTTGTATTCGGTTGTTGACAAAACTTGAACAATATGCTTGTCATTTCTTGAATCTAATCTATTATAAATGATATGTTTATTGGTTTCAAGTATTGGTACAAATATATTATCATGTGGATGTTGATTTGCTTCATTTGTTTTCAAACTCAATGTTTTCGCACTTTGGTTTTCAATCACAAGGCGAAGGCTTCATCGCATTTTTTTCCATAAGGTGTTGGTTTGTCTAGGATGGATGTGAAAGCCACCCATGTTTTCTTTAATCTAACCACAACTAGTACGCAACTCATGAATAAAATTGTCCCTTGAAGAGGTGGCCAAGAGGAAAATTATGAATCCATGCAATTGACCTTTCTACAATGCCACTTACACCCATATTAGCTCTTGCACCATTTGAGAAATGAGGAATTGATTTTGTTGGACCCATAAAATCCTCCAAGTCATCATGGAAGATATCAATATATTTTAGTGGCTACAAACTATGTCACTAAATGGGCAGAAGCTAAAGCCACTGGAAAAGATAATAAGCATGTGGTAGCTTACTTTATGAGAGGAAAAATTCTATCATGTTATGGATGCCTAAAAGAATTGGTGAGTGATGAAGAACGAACATAAAAATATAAAATTGAACATCGCCTCACTTCACCATATCACCCACAAGCAAATGGTCAAACTGAAAAGACTAATGAAATTTTGTGTAAGATCATCACCAAGACTATTCAAAATTCCATGATTGATTGGGATGGTAAATTGTTAGATGCATTATGGGCTTACCGCATTGCTTATAAAATAACCACCAAATTCACACCCTTCCAATTGAACTGGAATTACCCTCATTATGCATAGCCATTGATAAAAGGTTAGGTGAGGATTAATCCCTCCAAGAGATAATTGGGTACATTCACAATAACACGACCCACGGAAATCGTAACCAGTGATTAATTTAACGGATTGTTAAGCAATAATCTTATCATATGAATTGATAATGCAATACAAATTAGTAACTACATATAATATATGTCATTATACAATATACTAAAGTTTGACGATGTTTGGGAAGTTATTGGTACTCCAAAACGACTAAAATATGGTCGTAACCAGTCGTTAATAAGGACTAAAATGTGCTAAAATGTTCAAAATATGTCGCAAAATGTCCTTAAATTTTTCTAATATCTACATAAATTGAAGATATTATTTTCTAAGCACTCATCAAGTGTCCTTATAACTTGGTGGGGTTGGCTCGTGTTATTGTGAATTCACCCAATTGCACTATTAGAAAGATTGGATGAAGTGAGAAATCAAGCTTATTTAAATATGATAGACATTTGAAAATGGCGTAAAACTTATTACGATAGCAAAATGAAATCTAAAATGATAATTGCCGACGATTAAGTTTTACTCTATGATAGTGGTTTTCAAAAATTCCCAGGCAAATTTAAGTTACATTGGATGGGCCCTTATGAATTTAAAATTGCTCATGACAACAGGTCATTTGATTTGGTGGATTTTGAGGGCACATCCTTTCTATGCGCATAAATGACCATCATCTCAAAAAATATCATACGTGTGATACGATTTTTTGGATAGGGCAATTTAATTTCCGAATTTGAATGAAGGTTAGGTTCATATTTGTAGTTAGAACTTTAAATTCGTGAAGAAGTAGGAAATTAATCATTAGTTATTTGAAGTGGTATGTGAAGGGTTTTTTCTAACTCATTGACCATAGTCCAGAACTTGAGAGTCATCTGCAAAGAGACAATAGACATGTGATTGATTGTTCATGACTTATGGATCTGGCTATAGGCATGCATAATGTTTGAGACCATAGTCAGGTAACTATGTCAATATATAGAGGTTGGAAAAGAGAGAAAAAATGTCTCGAGAACTTTTCTTATGCCAGTGATTCCCTCTCGAGAAGAGAGAGGACTTTGTTATTTATCAAAAAAAATTCAACCATAGTCCGAATACAGTACGGGTGTGAAACCCTTCTTGTTTTTCATATATGCATGATTGATTTATATTTGTGCGTGGCCATATGTACCTTGGCATATATTTGTTGCATTCAATTACACAATTCAGTCACAGTAACAAACAAACACATCCACAAGTGTGAGTATATCAATATAAGTGTAATCCTCGGTGAGGGAAGAAACATTATCGGAATTACTTGTGGTCAAATACGATTGTTTGTGAGAGACAACCCAAAAAGTAAGACTCTTCCAAATTAGTATACTAATAGTCATTGTAGTCCTTTACAACAAAAATCACAATTGTAAACAGAGTTGTGGTTTGCCAATTTTCTTGTAGTGAAGGTTTCTAACACAAACAATGTTTGCTAGATCCCCACTAGAGGCCCGAATTAAAACACTGCCTCTAGAAATTCAACAAATTATTGTTACCAAAGTGTGGCAAAACATAACCATCATTAACTATGTCAAGGAAATAAAAGATTTTAGTAATTTTTTTGAGAAGTGTAGATAGGTTTTTGGATTGAGTTCCAATCAACAAAACCACACAATGAAGACTAAATAAGTGTCAAATCAAATTCTAGATATCACAATTAGGTTAATTGATAGGTCACACTGACTTGGAAGTGAATTTAGGATGCCAATCTTAAATAAAACCTTATTTGATGTGGATTTTATGGAATTAAAAGATTAAGAGGGGATTATTAGGGTCACTCAATGCAGTACATGCATATGCGCAATCTCTCCCTCACATCCAACCATAGTCCAGTAGTCACGACTCGTTATACATTTGTTTGTTTTCAATGCAGGGAGTCACGGCTCAACAATAGTCTTTTTGAGTGTCCCATAACCACATTTAATTAGGGCCAAGGGCGCCCCGATATGAACAATAGTCTCACTTTAATTAATTGAGGATTTTAATGGATCATGAGATACTATAGAGCAACCCCATGGGTTATCTGTGTTCATTGAACTATTTCCGATTTAATGAAGCAGTGGGACTATTTTCCTTACCTGGACTGACTGGAGGACCACATTTTGTAAGCCTTCGGAACCATAGGACAAAATTCATTAGTCTTCTTGATTATGCCATGGTACATTAACAACTATCCTTCAAGTGTACCTTAGGTTTATTTAAATTGATATTAATTCGTTGGTCACCTTAAAGTATCCAGTTGATTATAATAAATCTCTTTGTTCCATTATAGATTGTGACCCAATCGCAAAGTTAATCAATCTTGGTAGAATTCTCTAGAACAAAATGTAAAAGGTAAAATCAACTTACATGGCTCTCAACTGCTTAAGAGACATAGTAATTTTGTTGGGAAGTACCAACAGAAGCCTAGTTGCCATCTCAACTCTGAAGGGGCCAATGGTCCAGTGGAGTGTGTGGTCGCCGAAGGTCTATAGTTAACTGTACTCAACAGTTGGTCCCCCATGCATCCTTTTAAGCAACGTCTGAGACTAAACTCCTTTGATTATGGGATAATCTTGAGCTTCCGAGGATGAAATTTTTGTGTGTATTGGTCTCCTTACTTTATGATCAAGCCCAGCTCAAGGTTTTTCACTTTAGCTAGCAACTTATTTGTTCCGACCATGGTAGGTTTGACTCCTTCCGTAACAAATTCCACGCTTTGATATGTTTTCGCAATCAACTCACCGGGTTTCACACCCAATGAAATTCCTTGAGATTTTTACACCAAGATTAACAGCTTATTTTGTGCAACCTCTTCATTGCAATCGCTCTTAATTTTTCATGTAGGCAATAGTCATCTGCATCTTGCAAAGTGGTGGTGTATCTATTGACTACCGAGATCATGTGCTTGCAACAATCAATATTTTATTGTGACCCTATACCCAGGGTTTTGCTCATTTAGGAACGTATAAATTATATACAAACTATAATCTCCCCTTCATATGTTCTACTTTATTGCCTTTAGAGGTTTCACAACCCATCGTTGAAGCTAAGGCTACCATTCTCTCAACGATTAGGATTAATTACCTTCTCACACCAATGTATTCCCTGTTCAAAATGGATAATTGCCAACCTATGTTCGGAAAGAACCGGCGGTTAATTACAGATGAAACAGTTGGGTTCAAAAAATAGCCAGTTGAAGTTCAAGACTTCAGGAAATTTATCGATCATTTTAGAGGAATCTATTGAACCTACCTCAAAGGGATAAAGCAAAACCAGAAGATATCAACATGTAATCGGTTGGATTTGGAATCACTAGGGTCCTGATCGACTATGTCCAAAAACTTCCAGGGCATTGTTGTGAGCCTCCAACCAATTCCTAGGAGACCTGACCTTTTGTGAATCGCTATTTATTTTAGAGCCTTTACTCAGACATACATCCCCGATCCAGACTAACTCCATGCATAAACATTACATTCCCTTCCTGAGAACTCCAACAATCGACTCTCCCAAGACTTTTAAGATAATTGCCTCAGTCAACCAATTGTTATCATAAGCGCTTCACACCCAACAAATTAATTAGTCAATGATACTGAACAGACTTGGTAGCCACCAAGAATCGACTTGTTTCTCGGGAGTCAGACAATTCAATAAGGTTTATCAATAAGCTGGAAACTTCACAACACAAATTTTGAGAGAAAGAATTGGGCTTCGCACCCTGGGATTATAGTCTTTGGCACACATAACATTTGCTCTCTTCGCGAGAGGCTCTCCTTACACTGTCAAAATTTATAGTTCCTCTTTCTTTGTTGCCTCCCCTCAGAAAATAGCCCACACAAATCTATCATAGATAGACCCAGCTCTCAAGAGAGGCGTTGAACCATAGCTAAATTTCCATAAGTCTTTTCTAATTTAGCACGTGTCCATTGCCCTGGATCCGAATCCTTTGTTATCTCTATGTCGATAGTCAAGCATTTTTAAACTCCTGAGCTCACAAATCCTTTAAACTTATTAATGTCAACGTCTTATCACTCAATCTTGGATTCCAAAGAAGATTTGAACTAATAGTTAACAAAAAAGTAAAAATAACAAATTTTGTCCATACATTTGGATGACAAGAAGGATTACATTTTGAGTTAGTACCTTGAACACATATGTTAGCTCCGCAAGGAAAACAACTCGTCGAGGACATTAATAATGCGTTGAAAAGGATTGAGAATGTGGCCATGAGAATTTACTCCACAAAAGTTAGGTATTCTGGACAATTGGATGTACCAAGGACCACATTTGTTTGCTGTTTTATACCGTTTTTAGAAAGCATCAGTTTGGGGAGTTGGAATCCATATTGGACCAAATCATCCAATTTACCCAAAAGAATTCTTAGCCAATTTCCTTAAACTACCCACTCACCTACAAGAGAAGACTTTGAAATATTTTTGGAACAATGGTGAGGGTTTTAATGAAATTATTATTAATAAAGGCTAATCATATTGAGAGTTGACCTTAGATTTTTCTTTTTAATTTACAGTCAAGATAAAGTAGAGAATTTTCCATTCAACAACTTTGGATTTGGTTGTTGGAATGGTGGGCTTTTTACTAGTAATGAAGCTCGTGTTAATTACAGACCCTTTGACCCTTGTGCAAGTGTCAACATTCCGGATTTTCCCAATGCTTCCCTACGAAGTAAGAATTTTGCCAATTTTGTAAAATTATGCTTGAATGGAGAAAATGATTTGTGAAAATAAATAGATAAGGTAAAACATTGTGTTGGTTTACGGGTGAACATATGCAACTTCCATACTGGAACTTGCACATGCAAAATCACATGCACAAACAACCTCGGTAAGAAAGGTGGCCAATGATAAGGCTAGAGAGGATCGTGCAGTTGCTAGGGACTATCAGAAAAAGAAAGCCGATAGAAGAAAGAATTGGCTAAGATATGTTATTAAATTGAAAAAAATCACGATATTGAACCAAATTGGGAGAGCCAAATACCCATAGAAAACAGAGGTCAAGAGGGAAAATTATCACCTCTTAAACTGCAACAACTAAATTTTGGTTCAACCTCATGAATTTCACAAGTATAGTCAATTCAAAATTTTCTGACATCTTTATTTCCAACATTACGTTTCTTATTCTTACCACCTCAAACACTACAACCACCACCAATGGCAAACACGTTACCGCCTAATCCTCATATTACTAATGTTGTCCACATTCCTTACTTTCTAGGACAACCAATCTGACACTTATTTAGTCTTCCCTGTGTGGTTTTGTTAATTGGCACCCAATCTTAAAACCTATCTACAATACATAACCGAGGACAATTATTTGTGTAAAATGAGGGGGAGCCTTTTATTATTAGAAATTTAATTATATAAATAATTTGAAATAGTAAAAAATTAAAATTAAAATCCAAGAGACTTTATTAAATATTGTGAGAATTAAATAAAAATAATAATCATATAATGAAAGAAAAAAGAACAAGGTTGGAATCAAAAGCGTGGTTTTACTTGATTAATTCCATACCATGTGGAGTGAAATAAAAATAAAACAACATATAAATAATCTAAATTTGCCAAATATAGAGGGCTAAGTAATTGACCTAGGCAAAAAATTATAACAAGCCAGAAAACCAACAAATGTCTAGCAGACTATAGGTTAGGTTTTCATCCACCACTCCTGCCCGTTATTGAATTCCAAGAGGTGAAAAGTTTAGTAGAAAATAGACTGGAGCACAACAAATGAGGGAATGAGCGTTAGGTTGACACAATTGCAAAGGCGGACCAACGAAGGAGCATTTTTTTTAAGACCAATAGGAAAGTGTTGTTAGTATTTTTGTTGTTGTGCTTTGGACAAGGCTATATGCTAAGAATTATGTGTAAATAGAAACACACTCATGCTATGGTCTAACAAAAACAAGTAAAGTTCCTGGAATCACTCATATTATGGATGTGTTGAGAGGAAGGAAAACATAGTGTGCCGAGTGAAAATATAGTTCTTTAAACTATACCAGGGATAATTTCAAGAGAGGGGACTTTGGAAAAAACTCGAATAAGTGACAAAACTTATTAGAATAAGTGAAACCAAAAATGTAGGATCTCTTGAGAGAAAATTGTTTGAAAATTGTGAGTAAACTCTTGAGAACATAGGAAAAACATTTCAAAAAAACCGAGTTGCTACAATTGTTGAGAATAAAAATCACAATAGCAAAAGAAAGTGGGGGAAATATAAGAAATGAATGTTGAAAATAAAAACAAAGACTAGTGGTCTAAGGAATAGGGAATTTGCCAAATTAAAGGCCAAATTTTGGCCATACATGTCTTTATTTCTACCAATTTCTTTTGTTAGGAGTGAAAACATTACATGTTAAACAATAATATGAAGGTGAATAAAAGAGGAAACAATTAAATCTGAGTGTCTGAAAAAGAAAGAAATGGCCTTGAAAAGATTAATCTTGAAATTTAGGTCTTTACCCAAGGGAGAACAATCCAAGTTAATATGCCCTAGATGGAAAAAATTAGAAGGAAGGAACAAGGGTAAAGACATTAGTCTGAGTATTGAAAGCCATTCAAAATCTTGCCGAAACGATTATCTAGAGGGAGAGTGAATTCTCTCATAATTAGGGCCATCTATTGCCAATTAAGCCAATTGTTGCTGCTTTATATTTTACATTTTTTTGTTTGTCTCTAAAGAACAATAATTCATATTTTGAACTGCCAAAATATTTATAGCCTAAATATAAAATGGAGCAAAAGCCAAGTGAAATTGTGAGAAGAATAAGCTTGAGTAATGACTTGATTGAGGGAAATTTTGAAAAATAGAGTTATTAATTTTATGAGGTGTTTCCTCATTTGGTAATTGTCTAAAATAGTTCTAAGTGACAGGGAAAATAATTTAAGATATATCCAAGTAGTAAGTCTAGTGTTTTTTGTCAATTGCTAAAAAAGGAATATGCGGAGATGAAGAAGAAGAAAAAACCACTTGAAAAAAAAACAAAAGTAATTGATATAATACAAAAATTACTTACCTACGATTCACAAATTGGAATGTGTACATGATTGTGTTCTATAGATAGGTTTCTCTTCGAAATTTGATTTTTTTTATAGAAGTTTGCAACCTTGGATAGGATAGCTTGTTCATATTAGATTTCTTCTTATATATTAAACCTACTTATCCTTGTTCTGGTCCTAGGTCAATTGCCTAAGTGATAAAAATTGTGAGCTATGGAGCCTGAACAAGAGGAAGAGGTGAACAAAAAGTGGGTAGCAAGGCCGTTGGTTTTACCAGCTATTACCTTCATCTTCAGAAAGGTTTGGAAAGCAAATAAAATAAAGTTGGAAACAACATGTGTTTTTAATTATCTATGTTGGATACATATGGTTACTAAGGTAGCCTTTGTGGGTTGGGTTAATCGAGTTATCGACAACTACTATGAGGAAACATAAACAACTCAAATCGATGGCCGGGTGATCAATTTCTTTGTTCAGACCACAAGCAGGTACATGAGACTTCCAATAGATGGAGTTAGTGAGGGACAATTGGCTAGAGTTTCAAAGAAGCAACATGAAACTATCTTTGAGGGTGAATATCCTAAGGATACCAAAATGTGGAGGATTGATAGGCCAAACAACATTGGTCAATGATAGTACAACATTAGATGCATGTAGAGACTATGTGGACTAATAGAGGCATTCCTTGAACGACAGAGTTGTATTCAACTTTTTATATTTCAATATGTTGCCAAGAATTACCACAACCTACAGCTAGGGACTTACTTGCGACGTCGCCCCCTACTCCCATTCCATTGACTAGCCTAGAGAGTATTGAGCATCTGGAGGCCAAAAATCATAGAATGAAGCTATGATTCTAACAATTCGGACCCTAGTTAATGAAACACAAGAGAAAATGCTTGAAAAAAACGAAGCTTTGATTGCCTGCCAAACGGACAATGTCATAAATCTTCAATTGGCACATGCTATGAAGGATAATGGTTGCCATAGAAAATTGTGAGAAGGAGTTGAAGGCTTGTTGAATTCAACTCGGTGAAAAAGACAAAGAGATCTAGACCTTGCACCAGCAAGTACAAACATAAAAGAAGATGCATAAGAGGTTAGAGGCTTATCAGGAGTAGCTAAGACAATTGACTACAAAAAACAACAACAGGAGAAGCTACACTTACATGGATTGGAATTGGAGTAGCAACAAAAATTTGATATTAGTCCTTGATTGAAGGGAATTGAGTAAGGATATCCTATCATAGGATGAAACCAATTGCTTGAGGTGAAAGTTGTTGCTGCCCTGGGGCTGAATTGTTTTTTTATGAAATATTAAATAAAGCAAGACTATAGTCTATCATTTGAGCAATAAATGAGTGAATATTAAAGAGTTTGTGTCAATATTTTTTATACTGAGTTTTAATGAAATAGATTCAATTTTGAATTCTAAATGAGATTATTGTGTGAATGTTAATCGTGAAATTGGCATGTAATAGATTATAGTGATTGACCACAAATTGCGCTTTATCATGTAAGATTGTAAGCATATGTGGCTATTGTATTTGATTTAGGATAGTTAGGGAGCAAAATTAAAAATCTTTGCAGGGAATATCTTTTATATATATATATATACATATATAAATGAGAAAAACTACATGTTATGATTTATAATGTGACTATAGTCTAAACATGTATACTCAAATGATAATGAGTTTTGAGGTGTTGGCCATATGTAATAGATACCATGTATATCTACTCATGAAAAAAAAAATTGATAAAATTTTGACCCATTTTGGTGATGCTTTATGTAGAAAGTAGTTTTTTCTTTTTATCGCATGTGGTGTTCAACTTGACAACGGAGTGCACCCCCTGGCTCCCATTACATAAGGGGGAAGAACAATGTGAGTAGCTGTAAAATTTGTTAGGCTAACTAAACACCAAGACTTTATTCTCGATCACTTTTATTCTATTCTAGGTTGACATGTTCATGTAGGTTCTAGTTGCAATGTGGGGCATAATGCAACGGACAACAAACTCCCACAACACTATTAACCAATTTTTTTGTTTATATCGATTCCAATTTGAAATTATGGCAAGGTTATACTTGAGATAACTACATGTTAGTCCGATAAGGAGACTTGAAATAAAAGGGATATTATGCTTAGAAATTTCATGGTCCCATGGTGCAATGACCTATAGTTGAGTAATGTCACAGTGCATAAAGACACAATCCTTGAAAATTGATTTTTTTAAAAAGATTGTTTATCAAGATCTATCCATTTGAAGTTGAGGGCCACTTCATAACGAGCCAAGGACTGTGACCGTGTACTTGTGAGGGCCCTTCATTCTCATCCAAAGGGCATACCAATGACATGGTCTGCTAGAATTTATGTCAGGCCTACCTCTTGAAGGTGTACCCGACGCAAATTATGGTAGACCATGAAATATTATTTGTAATATGCCATGAAGGAATCCATGTAGACTTTTCATCCATTATAATTTCTTTGGACCCTTAGGCCTTCACCTTCTTGTGGGAAGTGAACTTGGGCGGTCTTGGACTGATCTTAGAATGCAATGGTCACGGGCCTTCAGTCTCGTGTTTGAAGTGGCCCGGACTCTCCGAGAGTGTCATTTTGGGACAACTTGAGTCGAGGCCTTCAAGGCCTAAATTGCCACATGTCAAGTTATGGTTTGAGATCACGACCCATTAGAATATTCATCCCGAACCACATCCATCATACATGAGCGAGTTTAAATTAACTTTGTCCCATCAAAAATAGGAAAGAGGATCGGACCCAAAAGGAAAGTAGCCAAGTATGTTAGTCTAGGGTTCAGATAAAGGCCCACCACTGACATGTCCTTTAGTGCTAAGTACGCTTATATTAACCCCTTTCCAGTTGCCACGTGGACCCCCTCTAGGCCCCACTTGTCATCTCTAGGGTTGAGATAAGCCATAGATGACTCATCTCCCCCCATGCCAAAACCCTAACTGACATCCCCATACCCATCCATACCCATGAATACCATCCCATGCCATCTCATGTCATTCCATGATGCATGGCCATGGCGCTGCGCCTCCCTTGCAGCCCTTCTGTCTTCCTTCCTTGTTCACCAAGCCTAACTAAGTAAAGCCTCCGCCATCGCCACAGCCGTAGCCATTTCCCATTTGCCTATTCGCGTTGCGTAGATCAGTCGAACCTCGCGTTGCATGCGGTGCTGCCTTTGCAGGATCAGGCTGTCTGCAGGGACGACGTTCAGAACGCGCTTCGGCTTCATTTTTGTAAGTTGCGGACGGCGAAACAGTGCAGTGTGTGCATTTCCGTGAGGGTTTTGGCGTTGTGATGAGTTTTTGATGTGTTTTGGATGCGTTAGTGGCAATGTGGGATGGCATTCGAGGCGGGGAATTGCGGCAGATGTGTGTTTGACGGTGGTGTGATTGCAGAAACGGCAGTAGTGGTTCTTAGGTGTGAATTCCACATGGAGCTCAGACGATATGGGTGGCCGGGGATGGCCCTTCTTTTTAAATTTATTTTTTGGGTGCGAAGAGGTAGTAGGTTGGGTTTGAGCTTCTGAGAGGTTGAGAATTTGGATGTGGTTGCATAAATGGAACGTGTGGTTGTGGTGGAGTCTATGTGTGCATATCGTGCATCGGGGATGATGATGACGATGTGCTGCCGGCGGCTGCCATGGGAGGTCTCCGATGATTGTGTGCAGTTTTGTTTTATCAATCTTCAGCTCAGATCTAATCTCGACAAGTATGGAGAGCGGACTTAGGGCAAGGTTTCCCTTTCGACGAGGTTCATTTTGAGGTTTCTGGTTCGTGGAAATAGAATGCCTCCTTCCTTGTTGAAGGGCGGCGGCGGCACGACATGGTTGATGTTATTGATCATGTGGTGGATCCGGTTGTTTGTGGATGTTTTCGTTCTGGAAAGTGTGTTTAAAGAGTGGACGATTCTGGTTGTTTGTTCGAGGTATCGATATCGTCGCGAAGCAATTGGTAGTTATTTGGTCCCCGTTTATCAATGTAGTGATTGTTTCGACCAGAAACATTTGGAATTGGATATTTGTGGGTTGCTGTACTGGGTGGTTGAAGTGGTTGTCTGGTAAAGTTTGGGCCGAATGCTTGATTGCTTAAACCCTTGTAAGAAGCAGTCTTGGAACTGTTCCTCACGTGAAGAAGATCCGGAAACTTATTGTTTTTATATCTTGTGTGAAGTGACCTACCTATTTACTAAAGAATATCTTTGGTCCTTGGATGAGCAAAGGGTTTTTGAAGACGCAAGAAATCCATGGTGTTCCATTGAGTGCATTCTGTTATTGGACGTCGTGACGTATTGTTTAAGAGTGTATATGGGAGGCTGTTTGATTGAACTGGTTGCAAGTTCATACTGAGACGATCATCTCTGCTGAGTGCATTTGAAGACTTGTAGGTTAAAACTAGAAATGTATGAAGAAATATGTTTGACGTGATTTCTGAAATCATCATAAGAGAAATGAGCACCCTGCAGGTAACCTGACTAAGCTCTTTACACCTAGGATGACCCTGAAGCAGTGGACACCTATCGTCATAGAAATTTATATTGTGACATGGATAGCAATGCTGCAGGCACTTGTTATGCAGTCTTAACCTAGTGGCAAATATGTAGGTTTGTTATTTAGCAGATTTTGTTGTTTGGAATATGCAGCACTAAAGTGATTCACTGGATTTCTTGAGTGGGTTTCTTGAGTGAATGACTTAAATGAATGAGAGCTTCCGGAGTATAGTCTCTACACGACCTTATGGTCGTATCTGATTATTTAAGTTGTTCCTCTGAATGAATAGTTAATGTTGATGTAGTTGTTGTGAAGTGCAAAGTATCCAGATTGAAAGTTGTGTACTTATTCATTGACGGACCGTTGTCTTCAGATTGATGAAGCCGGGGAGTTGCTATCACGACAGCATTATTGATTCTTGAACCTTGGTGTATCCTTGGACCAGATAAAGAGTCATCACTGTCGCGGAGAGTATATTTTAGGATGTCTGCAGCCTCTGGATTCCTGACAGAAGAGCAGCGGAAGTTGATGAGATCAGCATCACATGGACGAGATGCTGCTGTGCCAGAAGACCAGCGGAAATTTGTGAGATCAGTATCTCATGGCCAGCACCCCGCCCCAGATGTTTCTGGCTCAGGGTTGTTGGCGGATCATGGCAACAAGCACGCAGCTCCTGCGGCAAAACTTGTTTCTGTTGGCAGTGGAGAAGTAAAAAAGGAACGACATTCCCATTCTGGAAAGAATGGTCGTCCCAAGAAAGGTGGTTAACGGATTCAGTGATTGGAACAATCTCTATTATGTTGATATCAGCAACTTTGCAATTAGACTTGAACATGTTTGGCGGTCTTTATATTGCCCCTTGGTTCTTTTTTTCATTTTGAATTTCATTTGTGGGTGGCTTTTAGGGTTCCGTGTTGTGGTGTTGTGTTTGATTTTCTGTATTCTGTTTCACTTACAATGATTTGGGACCAGGTGGTGGTGGAGGTAAAGGTACATGGGGCAGTCTTCTGAGTCCTGATGGACAGCTTGAGATTGACAGAAATGATCCAAATTATGATAGTGAAGAGGTATTCACTCTGAGACATTCAGACGGTATCTCTTCAAGATGAACTTCCTGCTTGTTGTAGAATAGTTTAATCCAAGTAAGTTACATTTAAAAGAATTCCTCACAATAAGCTGGGATAATGCTAGGATCTTGAGCTCGTTCGATCATTCGTTTGAGTCTCTTAAGACTTCAACTTTCACTTGTTATTTTTGCACCAAATTGAAGTAAAAGTTTCTTTTTTGTTTGGTCTTACATTCTAGGATAACAGTGATTTTGGGTATGCGTATTGTTTCATAGACTTGTTTGAGATTGCAATCCTCACACAGAAGTCCTTCTCTTTTGAAGTCGTTTTTGTATGAAAAGAGCTAGGTCCCAAAACTATATCTGATGCCCTTTTACCCTTCAATCTTTATCTCTGGAATGATTTATGTAATTTTCTTCAGGAGCCCTACAAGCTGGTTGGAGCACCAGTGGCAGAATCTTTGGAGGTATACAAAGAGAAGGTTGTGAGCCTCGTGGAAGAATACTTTGCATCTGATGATGTCCCAGCCATGGCAACTGATTTACGTAATCTTGGGTCCCCTAATTATCATCATCATTTTGTAAAGAAGCTGATATCCATGGCTCTGGATCATCATGACAGAGAGAAGGAGATGGCGTCAGTATTGCTGTCAGCATTGTATGCAGATGTTATTCAGCCTGATCAGCTGGCCAAAGGTTTTGCAAATCTTCTTGAGTCAGTTGATGATCTTATCTTGGACATCCCAGATGCTGTAGATATTTTGGCAGTATTTTTGGCCAGAGCTGTGGTGGATGACATTCTGCCCCCAGCTTTTCTGGCAAAGGCACAGAAGGTTTTGACAAAAGAGTCAAAGGGACTTGCAGTTATTCAAACGGCTGAAAAGAGTTATTTACTGGCACCTCACCATGCGGAAGTGATTGAACGTAAATGGGGTGGTAGTACACACACCACAGTTGCTGAGGTGCAGGCCAAAATTGTGGCTCTTCTGAAGGAGTATGTGGAAAGTGGTGATAAAGCTGAGGCCTGCCGATGCATACGGGAATTGAATGTTCCGTTCTTTCATCATGAGGTGGTGAAGAAGGCTTTGGTCCTAGCTATGGAGGAGAAAGCAGCTGAAGCAAAGATCTGGGCTCTCTTACAAGAGAGTGCGGAGGAGGGGCTAATCACGTCAAGCCAAATGTCCAAAGGTTTCACTAGGCTTTCTGATTCCATTCATGACCTAGCACTTGATATTCCTCAAGCAAAGGAGAAATTAGAGTCCTTCACAGCCAGGTTTGTTCTATTAACTTATATTAGGGTGATAATTTAAGTGGCACAGTTTGCCTTTCTCTTAAAATTTGATGTCATGGCAAGTTACTTACCCTTGCCTGTTTTCATGGAGTAAGATCTGCAGTTCATTTTGATTTTGATGTCTTTTGAGCACATTGGAAGTCATCCCATCTAACTGTATTTCGTGAATCTTAACTCTCGATCCTCTAATTAAGATACTGTGGCTGATGAAAAATAGTTGTTTAATTATGTAGGGCTGTTGAGGAGGGATGGGTAAGTGCTCCGTTTTCCAGAGCTGTTACCTCAGAGCTTGCTAGCTCTGTTGAATCACAAGAAGCACGAGCTTTCAAGGCCAAGGCGACAACCATCATCCAAGAGTATTTCTTGTCAGATGATATAAGTGAAGTGATACGGAGCTTGGAGGACCTTGCAGCCCCTGACTATCACGCTGCTTTTGTCAAGAAGCTAATTACTATGGCCATGGACAGGTTTGTTCTCCATTTTTGGATTTATTTAGTGTGCATACCTGATAAATTAGGGCACTACAGGATCACTTCTGTTCCATGTACGAAGGTGATGGACATTGTATCACTGGGTAGTACAGGCTTGGGAGTGTACTGCATGCAGTTCCCTGTTGTATTGAACTAGATTGTGACAGAATCTTGTAGGTTTATGTCTAGTGACTAACTTGGCTGACTGGATTGTTAGAAACTTTTGTGATGTCATTTCTCACTCTATAAATATGGTTTTGTCTCACTCTTTTACTCCACTCTTTTCTCAACAGGAAAAATCGGGAGAAGGAGATGGCTTCTGTACTTGTCTCAGCTCTGTATGCAGAGGTGATCCCGATTGCAGGTATAGCTAGAGCATATACTCTACTTCTCCAATCAGCAGAAGACACAGCGTTGGACATTCCTGATGCAGCTAATGAGCTGGCTCTATTTCTGGCACGTGCTGTAGTTGATGATATTCTTGCCCCATTGTACCTCGAAGAGATCAGTGAGCAGCTAGCAGAGGGTTCACTTGGGAAAGAGATTGTGCGAATGGCACAGTCTGTGCTTTCTGCCAGACATGCTGGAGAGCGGATACTGCGATGCTGGGGTGGTGGTGGAACCGGGCAAGTACTGGAAGATGCCAAGGACAAGATTAAGGTCCTTCTGGAGGAATTTGAAGCGGGTGGTGAACTGGCTGAGGCCTGTCAATGCATTCGTGATCTGGACATGCCCTTCTTCCATCACGAGGTTGTAAAGAAAGCCTTGGTGATGGCAATTGAGAAAAACAACGATCGCCTCCTCATGTTATTGCAGGAGTGTGCCAATGAGGGGCTCATCACTACCAGCCAAATGCTCAAGGGCTTCAGTCGTGTGATGGACTCCCTTGATGACCTCTCACTTGACAATCCCAATGCGAAAGCAAAAATGATAGGATATGTAGCACAGGCCAAGAAGGAAGGTTGGCTGAACTCCACCTTTGGTGAGACGGAGCCTCCTGCGAATGGTATGAAGACCACAGGTCATTAAAGAAATAGGGGTGCTGGTACCCGTCACATCTTTATATGTTCTGCGGCCCCTGTCAATGGATAGTGGTTACTTTCCAAGGTTACTTGTATCTGGAGCAAGCAAACAAACAGCTGTCCCTCGCCCTTGTTCATACTGTTGATACTGAATTCTGGTGATGGCAATGGGCAAGCATGATCATTGCTGTGAATCTGGGGCAGTCATCACCTCAGTTTCATGGTGTCATGGGAAATTGATCATCTCTGATCTGCACGTGAAGGTTCTGTCTTTTAGCAGGCCTGTCTTCTAGATCATGAATCAGTGCAAGAGCAGGCTAAGACTTTGCTGGCCTGTATGCAGCACCTCAGTGCAGTGTTGTTCTGCTATTCCTTGAGGCAGATCAAGTTCCTGCTTGTAAGCCATGTTTCCATCACTGGCCCTTGTGCACCAAAAGGGGCCTTTTGTTGAGACTATTAATTTTTCTTTATCAAAGTACAGTTTTTGTATCTGTTTTTGTAGTCACTCGCAGAAGGACCCCAAGCGCTGACTTGCTGATTATATCTTTGCATTCGAAGGGTTCTCTTCTCGTTGGATGCTTATCAGTGGATAATGGCTTCCAAGGGCGGAGTTGTAAATCCCCTATTGCAGTACTTTTCAAAGACCTTGTAGAGTTTCCAAGGCAAGTGGGCCTGGAATGGACACTTGTAGCTCTGCACCCTTTCCTTGCAGGTTAATGAAATTGTGGTTGATTAATACAAGATGATTAGCAAATTTGTATCGAGGCCGTAGCCATTTTTCTCATAATTTCTGGAGATCTGTGTGACATATGTTATCCATAATTAAAGTAGACATTATCCTTGAATAATCATGTAGGTCCCCCTCAGATTATGTTAGACTTCTGAAACCATAAGAAGCCTCATTGAAACACACCTTGTTTGGGTGTCTGTTCTTAGATCCACATTTAGACACAAACCACTTAAAGTAGAGGTGTCTGTTTAATTCAACTTACCTTTTTGTTCCACTTAGGACGTGTGATCGATTGCCACATCTCCAGCTTCTGGAATCACTGTAAGCAAAAGTATCCTGCGAGTTCTGGGTCTTTTTGAACTTCTCCATCTGTTCAGAGTAACTAATTGTGTTTTTGCAAATAATCTTTCAGAATCCTTTGTACGCATGAGGTATGTGGATGTTATTTGGTTGCATTCTTAATCAGACACCTATATTTGATTGGTGTGTGGTTTAGGTGAGGTTCAAAGAACAAAGACACATGTTTTAAGGAATTTGGACTCTGTTTTCAACTTTTATTAACCACTCCACTCTCAATAGCGAACATGTTTAGGAGGACCTTTGTACTTCCAATAACCATACCTGAATATAGGGAGGTCTGTTTTCAATCCAAGTTTTCCTGATGTGCCACCGTAGACTTGCTAATGCAGCACAAGTTTTGGTGCCTAAATCTAATCAGTAGAAGTTGGAGAATATGCAATAAATGAACCGACCAACACCCACATACCTTAATACTTGCGAGATGGAAATCCTGCACCCTAGTTTAAAATCAACCATCTTGTAAACCAAAGTCCAGACAAAATCTCATTTGAAACCCCGCTTCCCTTACACTAGAGAGGTTGAGAGGTTGAAGAAAGGAGCCTTCTCAATAGCCAATTAGAGCCTCGTTTCAGTCATTTTGTTTGGCCTTGTTGGGGTCATTTTGACACGCTCTCGGTCCAAATCCTAAACCAATCTCATGGGATGTTGAGGCTTAAGAATGTTGAGGGTTTGAACTTCCCTTTTGTGGGCCTCCAAGGCGATGAACTTTCAAGCATTCACAAGTCAAAGAATGCTTGAAAGTAGGTACCCTTTTGTTTAGTACTATTCCCCCTTGATATCTCACTTTGAGCATGGCCACTTTACACTTGTTCAAACCAATGAACCGGTTGAAGTTCATCAAGACTTCAAGAAAATTACTGATCATTTTAGAGGAATCTATGAAATATACCCACCTCAAATCGATGAAGAAAAACCGAAAGATCACAACATGTAACCGGTTGGACTTGGAAACACTCGGATTTTGACCGATTATGCCCCGAAAATTCTCCCCAGATGCTGGTTCAAGCTGTTGGTGAGCTTGAGGATTGGTCAAGCTCTGAATAGTTTCGAGCTTTGAACGAAATCCAAGTATCAAACTCCTGCAAATTGCGAGCAGTGTAGTAAAGACTGCAGGATGATTATTTATAGTAACCCTCATCTACTCCACCGTTACTGGTTGACAAAAGATGTCGCGATGCATGGGCAAGCTGACCTAGTCTTGGAGTTCAATCTCCCACGGTGACTCAAAGCAAACCCAAGAAGAATATTTTAATTTTGACTTGGAAAGGCGGCCTACTACTTGTTATCTACAAAGTGACTTTGTGCACGGAAGAAATCAATCGGAGGTGGTCAATGGAAATGTCAATGGCGTCAACCCTTCCAAGTTCCATCTTACATTTGCATGCGTTTGTTGCCCCTAAAAGGAAGGGTGTGTGTTTTTCTTGTTCTTTTCCCCCTTTGTATACATCTTGGGATGATTGAGAAGAAACGGCATTAGTGTCAATATGGTTATCTAGTTGCATCAATGGCCCTTGTGTTATTGAGGTAGGTTGAGATACTTGGTTTTGGTTTTTGCCGAGTCTTGAAATAGTATTCTCATGCACCAATGTTGCCCGTGACCAAACCCAACGACGGTGAACATCGATGTGCCTATAAGGTAGATGGGTCTTCATTTGTTTACTTTTTCCGACTAGCCGACTTCGTCTATGATATGAAACACATGGTTAGTACGAGATGGTTAGCAAATCCAAATCAAGGTTGTATCCACTTTCATCCAAATCTTTGGAGCTCGTATGAATATCTTGTCAATTGTTGAAGTGGAGATTCTTGTGCTCATTAAGTGGTCATATACCCCCCGCTCCCTCCAATTATGTAGACTATGAACCTAAAATGATTCTCATATTTTGAGCATGCAATTTTGTGAAATAAAGTTATACAATTTATATACAATTTATATAAAGTTATATATAAATTGATTTTGTGAAGTTGTGAATATGGGTGCCAAATCATGAATTTGTTCACAACATGGAGTGACATTGGTTGAAAGTTTAGGTTAAATTGGTTGTCTATATAGTGAACTTGGTTCATGGTTCCAATGAAATTGGTAGAACCTATTGCTAAATCGGTTTGTAAAATTATGAAATTGAGTTTGCACTTCTATGAATTCATCTTACCAACAAAGTATTATGGTCATTTGTTAATGTTGCCTATGATCACTGACCAATCAACGATGGTGATTAACATCAATGTGCCTCTAAGGTGGATGGGTCTTAAATGGTTTACTTAAATGGATGCGAGAATGTGGGTTGCGACACTGCGGGAACGACCCAAAAATTGTAAGGTAGATGGTGCTAAAACCAACACCCCACCCAAACCCCAAACCCTAAAACCATTCACAATAATTGCATAATGATTTTGAGTATGTTCTAAACATCTACAAATGAAACTTTGAATTCTTATGCTAAATTTGCATACAAAATCCAAATAAAGCATATTTTGGTATGTTGGAATACCAAAAAATGACCATTGAGTTTCACTCATTTCTAATAAAAGAGGTGTCATGTGAGGGGGGCCTTGTTGCAACACTTAGATTGAAGTTGTTATTTTATGAGAAGCACGTCGTATTGGTGGAGCTTTGGATTGTTAGAAAAAATTACTTAATTTATATTATATATATATATAGAGAGAGAGATGTGTGTGTGCGCGTGTGTGCAAATTCATGAGTTTGGGTGTGATGATTTTCTAAGCTCTGTTTAGTTTTTTTGATGTTGTCTAGTGAAACATATTTTTAGTGCCACATGCAAGAGTCCGGTAATAAATGACGCAATTTCTAATACCCATAAAATTATAACACGACACGCTCATGGTGTAATCCTTCAAATCTTGAGCTTCCATGTTATCTCAATATGGCTTACATGCATGTGCTTCCACAATACCGTTGAAATGCAATGCAAATAAGGCAGAAACGTCTACTTATAATGGACACTTTGAGCACTTGAGATCCTTAATGTGCTTGAAATACTTCCTGAAAAATGTCAACAAACAAAATCAAAAGGGAATTTTTTTGAGGAGGTTATTGCAATTGAGTTCATGAAAAGATTTTTCACATTGTGTGGTTAGGATATGATTGATGAAGATCACGGTTCCTGTGCGATTTGCAATGGATACAATTGAGCCTCCTGTAATATTGAGCGTGGCCAGGCCCGAGATGACCCTAAACTACCGGGTGATAGTGGAGAGGCACCTATTTCCGAATGGAGTGGTTGGTGGTTCGATTCCCGTTGTGACATCTTCTCTCTACTTGACGGAAAAAAACTAGTTAGGTAGGTAGGAAGCCAAGAGCCCACCCACCGCAAGGTAGGCAGTAAACCCCACCTTGCACCAAGAGGATTCTTGAGCAGGGTAGGGCCAATGGGCTCCAATTCACGTCGGATTGCCCGACATTGGTTTTTTTTTTTTTTTGAGCGTGGACTTTTGTCTTTCAACCAATGAGATGCCCTATTTGTATCCTTATAATCACGTCATCAATATTCATTTTTTAAAACGTAGTTGCTCACATCTGGGCCACCAGATTGTGGGCTAAATGATCCTATTAGTCCGCGTGGAATATCAGCGTGGGCCACTCTAATTTTCTAGTCAAGGTGGAATAAACGTGGGTGTAGGACCTGGGTCCTACCCTTAGTCTTCATGAAGACTTTTGACAAACACACTACCGAATAACATTTACAAGACAAAAGTGACACAAAATGAAACAATCACCCACATTAAGTTTCTAAAAAAGCAATTAATGCAGCCCATGCTAATTTCAACTAAAATACTTTACCGTGGGTTGAACGTTAAACGTGGGCTTAATGTTAGTTCTCGTTATGAGAATTAACATGGGCTCTAGAAAATGACCGTGGCAAGAATGGGATCGCGGACGGAATTAAGTGCTTCTAGCTTATGACTTCAAAGATTGACATCGTAGGTTTGTGAGAAACCGGAGCTAGTGAATTGGTCAAACTTTGTACTTCCTTCATGATGCCGAGTCTTTTGACTTTACGATGAAAGAAAACCACTTGCACGTGAGAAATCAATTGTTTTCAAGAATCTTCAGCCAAAAATTGTATGTTGTGTTTTCATTCGATTCTTCTCCTTATTCTAGTTTTATGAAACACCATCCCACGGGGGGGTCACTCCATTGTCAAGTTGAACACCACGTGCGGCCAAAAAAAATCTACTTTTGGTAAGTTGCATCACCAAAATGGGTCAAAATTTTATCAATTTTTTTTCATGGGTAGATATACACGGTATCTATTACATAGTAAAAAATGGTAACCAAATTTGATGATATGTTTTTTTAATAAAACATACCGTTTCTAACTAGAATGACGCAGAATTGAACTAAAATAATTGCTACAAAAAACGAAGATGACTAAAAATTTCAAAAAACTATACAAAAGATACTATCAATGATTATGTATATGTAGAAAAAATATCATAATTTTTAAATTTATCTATTCCATGTAATATAGGGGTAGCAAACTTTGGCCGCACGTGGTGTTCAACTTTACATGGAGTGAACCCCCCGTGCACCATCCACGGGCTCATTGTAACTATAATATGTTCAATACCAAATGCAAGCATCTTACATATTTAGATTGTAAGGTAGATGTGTCTAAGTTGGTGCCTCATCTTAGGGCCGCTTTACACCTAGAGGCCGGGCCAATTCATTGTTTAAGAGGCTTGAAATCTTCACTTGTGATTGGCCAAAAGGTTGAAATCAGCCCCAACCCCTTTACACCTAGAGGCCGGGCTGATTTGGTGGTTTGAAAATTTTAATCCAAAAATGCATGGTTTGACATGGCCTGAGCTCGTTGAATTGGGTGCACCCAAAATGGAGGGCCAATGTGAGATTTCAATTAAAAAAAAATTAAAATTAAAATATGATTTTTTTTAGCGAACCAAATCCGTTGGATTATGTGGAAATCTGCACGGCTCTTACGGTTCATCATGACTTCTCTCTCTCTCTCTCTCTCTCTCTCTCTCTCTCTCTCTCTCTCTCTCTCTCTCTCTCTCTCTCTCTCTCTCTGGCTTCTTGGCCCTAGGCCTTTACATATGGGAAAATTGGCCCCGTTATAATGTTATTGTAATGTGTAGTTGAGGCCGGCCTCCAACCCAAAAGGGGTTGAAATTTCATGCAATCGGCCTCAAGGGGAATTGGCCTAGCCTTTAGGTGTAAAGCGGCCCTTAAATGGAGAATCCCTACGATTCCAATTCATTCCCGTTCGAAATTCCAAACCCTTTATGCAAGTTTTTTCTTCTCATTGACTTGCATCACAAACCTTTGAAGTCATATTTCATCAACACAAATTTCACATTGATTCAATTACATCAAACTAACATGGACGTGTCTTAAGTGCAAACTTGATTAGATTGAAGCCTTTTGTGGGGGACCTTGAACACTCATATTTGTGTGGTACTTGCGAATGTGTGTGGAGGAGATAGCCAAAACCCAATACCAATTTGGAGTTTGTGGGAATTTTCTACAAATTTCTAAACCCAAGAATTTCTTTTTTGGTCCATAAATTTAGTCAGGTTGGTTATCCTGTGGAAAACGCTTCTGTTACTTAGGGCAAACTTTCTGCCACTCCCATGTCAAGCCACATGTTACATATTTCATGTGTTCATTCATCCCAAATAAACAATTTGATAAAATTTTGAGATATGTGAATAACACAACGTATTTTGGGTGCTAGTTATCCCAAATATACAATTTGATATAGGTGAACAACATAAGATGAAAGTTGGTGGGTGCATCCACTATGGGATTGTGTTACAACTTCTTTGAAATTAGTTGAATGCTAGAACTAATTCGGTAACACTCTAAACGAAATATGATTTCAGAAAGCAAACGACTGTTAGATGTTGGCTGCCACAAATCAACCTTGAAGTAGATACTTGTTCCATTATCATAGATAGGTGTTGGATTAAGACACGTCTACAATTGAACGTATCATTAGCCAAATGTTTAAGTTAGCTCTAAATATATATTAGACCCCAAAGGGAATGTATGAGGACCCTAAACCCTACAACTAAATTGGATTTCTTTGCAATTTCCAATGTATCAACAAAGGAAATTATTTATTAAATATAATAAAAAAGGAAATATCTTATATTCAAATTGGAGAAATCTTTTTCATTTTTGTACCTCAATGTGGAGGTTTGATGTCCACCATTTACCAACCAAGCAAGTTTGTTACATCCTTGTGCTTTCACTACCTCCAAGTTGTGGTAAATTTATTTTTGACTTGATGCTAATTTCAATGTTAAAAGAAGTAAAATTGTAAGTTCCAACCTACACATTCTACACCTATTCTTGTGGCTCACTACGATTTTGACATTTTACCATTTTACATTTGGGTTTACGAGTAATTTACAACTTTGTAATCCATTTTGATTTTCAACCCACACATAATATATAGTGGGCTATGAATGTTCTTACCCATGCTAACTTTCGGTCCACAAAATTGGTGTAAATGGTGTAGTATACATCACGTCATTTTCACCTACTTCAATTACACCACACTGGTGGATTGATATCAATAAATAATTGTTGTACTGAACTCATTGGAGATAATTAATATAGGTATACTCGATTTTCCAACCCACAATATTTAGCATTTAGGGTTGATAATGTAGACCACATAAATTGTATTATACCAAAAATGTGCAATGTATGTCTATATATATGCACATACGTATGCGTACATGTATAAGGAAATTGATATATTTGTTTTATTAGTCAAGGTTGCCCATTGTTTTCTTTAACAATGTTTAATATGTGGACCATAGTGTAGAGATGGCATGACAATCACACTATAGATATACCCACAATATTTCGAATGGTCAGTGTATGATATATCTAATATTTAGTGTCACTTGCTATTCTTACACAATGCTACAATTTTCATTCATAATGTAATTTTTACCAAGTAAAAATATTTTATGTTTTGCAATGTCCAAACAACATGTAGAAAAACTAAATCTATGGTAATTCCCACTATATTTTTTTTGCATGGTCATGCCACTTGAACCAATTGTATGGCACATACTCACAACAAAATGGTCCCTAACCACTGAGATATGGTTCCCTGACACTGCTAAAATAGTCTGGAGTGGCACTAGACACTGCACTCAATAATCCTAGTAGTGTGGGCGGAGAATTAGTGGGGTAGTAATTAACATGAGCCACTCTAGTTGTCTAGTTGGGTGAAAATAATGTGGGTTTTCCTACACATTTGTAATTTGTAAAGAAACTATAAACATTGCAAAACAATGAATTTACAGTTTTCAAATGTGTTCTTTAGCATAACCCTGCATTCCTTAGCAAATACAAGCCGGTTGGTATGGAACATGTCAGCTCCAAAAGACACTAAACTTTCTATTGGCATGACCACACAATTCCCGTAGTTTCCAAATAGTGTGTGACACCAAATGACATGAACGATGATGTAGCACGGAGGCCCACCACAAGCATTCAAAGACCCTTCCGAATGGATTTCATCTCGATTAGTGCGACTTGTCATCCTATTGGGCGAAGGGCCAACCACATACTCCTTGAGCTTGGGCTCGAGCTCCACCTCGCAAATTCGGTGGGCCAAGGTGTAAAAACACTCTTGGATTCTTAAAAATGTGCCCAAAACGACGGAGCTCCGTCGCTTCTTTCGATTTTGGACAGATGTTCAGGTCCATGCCCAAGCTAGGCTGGGACGAAACAACCCGTACATTGGTTCCTTAAAGGCAAGGGTTTAGGCATCCAACAAGAAACGAGTGTATGGGTTGGTTTGCCCAAATCCCTAAACCAGAACTTGTAGTCATCGGACATGACATGACTCTAAAATCCAAGTTTTAAGCTCGAACTGGAAAATCCAATCCCCTCAAAACGGGGACCAACCTTGAGACAAAAAACCTCCCCACCATCTTAGGCACATGTAGCGGCCCAAATTCCTTTGCCCTTGGCCCACCAAATTTTCACAAGCACGAGAGCGTGAGCTCAAGTTGTGTGTGGGTGGGGCTGGGGCGAACCAACCCATATATCCGTACCTTACCGGGGAGGGCGAACGGCTGGGGATTCGTGGCACTCACTTAAAATCAACCATCCTACATATTGTGGATGAAGTGGCTCCAATACAAAAAGACCCCCTATGAGGTTGAGGGCCGATTCATTCGAATGTGACATCACTAGACATCCGGTAAGGTACCAATGTATGGGTCGGTTCGCCCTAGCCGTGTGGGTGGCAACCCCATGAATCTAGAAGCGGGAAGATTCCAATTCCAAATCGAGACTCGGGATAGAAGCCTAAGGGAAGCAACTTTACAAAAGTTTGTGAGAGACCCGGCCCGGCTCCCAACCTTGGGGCTCAAGGAAAGCTTCGTCTACGGGTTTTAGGATAATGCACACAACCCCAAGAGGCCGAGTGTGGCCTCAAATGCGTTAAAGGATCTCACATGGGGCCATCTTATCTTGGAGTGGCGACACTTGTAAACCAACTCCCGCTACTCCACCGGATATGTTACTTTGGTGGACGTAGTTATAGTTGTAGGCTAGGAGTTTCCATTGGTCGTGGTCATAAAACGCACGGGGTTGCCCCACACCACAACGATGACGTAAGCTCGAGCTCGAGCTTGCAAGTTGGTTTGGTGGGCCAAGGTAAAAGAATTTGGACCGTTGCCTGTGGCTGCGATGATGGAGCTGCGTCTCCAGGTTGGTCCGTGTTCCCACTTTTTATGGACTGGTTTTTGGGTTCGAACCCGAGCTTGAATTTGTCATGTCAGGTCCTCTATGACTATTACACTGATTATCCCATTCAGTGCATGTGGTAATTAATTCCCGAAACATGCACTATTTTGCCGAATCTCAAAACTACACTAAATATGATGTTTAGTGTCATATGGTTGTTTTATGTCACTATGGTAACTTTTTGGAAGATGCTTCTTATGAATGAGTGAGCAAATAATGTCATGGATGATGGATGAGTTCATCCGTTGGCCAAAACCCTACCTTTCTTGTCAGCAACTTGTGATGAAATATTGTCATGGATGATTGAAAATTAGATGAAAAATTCACTTGGTAAGTGACAGTAATTGTAACACTGTAAATCTATAATCCCAACTTTTTTTTACAAGGAAGGGTTAACATTTAGTGTTGGTGACAGTATACCGTGGTTTACAATTAGTATTGAGCAAGACAATTAGAATTGGTATCATATTTAGTGTGGTGAGGGCTAAATGTTTTTACTGAGTGATACTAAATTCATGAATACATGCTCACTTATCATACATTTCAAGAAAACTAGTTTAAGCTCTAAGGTGTTTGTAGAGGAGATGATTTTCTTTGGTGAGCTTGAAGTGGTTTCTTCTTGTTTCAATTGACGCCAACTCACTCCTGACACAAAGAAATTGAAGAGAGCTTGCATTGAGAGTTTCCGGCACTGTGACACTTTGAGCTTCCGAAACCCTAGATCTTTTGGTGGTGCTAATTTCATGGCATAAAGAAATTTAGCATCACCTTTACTAAATTCCCACAACATTATCAACCCACCCTCACTAAATGGGATAATCAATGTAGTTTTTAGTTCTCATTTGAACTTAAAAATGAATTCAAATACGGAGTGACCAACGCTCTGCCATTTTAGGCACATGCAAGGATCCAAATGCTTTTACCATGATCCCACCAAACTTGCAAGCTTGAGCTTGAGCATAAGTTGTGTGTGACAACCCTACAAGTTTACATGATCAATGGAAACTTTGGCATGCAATCATCGTTATCATTATCAAAGAAATAACAACAACTACAAGTAGAAGTAGATTAAAAAAAGCCCTAGAACCATGTGTGTGTGGGGGGGGTTTGTGGCTATGGATTTTCTATATGAATATAGAGACAAGTTCACTTATTTTGGGAATATATATATATATATATATATATATATATCTAAACCAAAAAAAAGGGGTCACATGGATAACTCTTAATTAATGTGATGTTTGATATAATGAGAGTGGCAATGCAAGATGGTCACCACAACACCATCTGGTGATAGTCTTGTATTTTCTAAACCCTACACCTCACACAACTGATCGGGGAAGGGGGGGATAAACCTTGTCCCCTATAGGCTTGTGGTTGATTCATCCCAATTTAAATCCGCTTGATTAATTGTGGCATGTCTCTAACTTGATTTAGGGGCTAAGTTGGTTTAAAATAATAACCACTAAATTCTACATAGTAATCAACGTTTTCAACCTCCACCTTGATAGGTGTCATGAAACTAAACCCAACCCTGAGTGTGGTTACAAGAGTATAAAGGGTGAGGGGGTTGAAACCTTGGGTTGAAAAAAACTTATTAACCTCCAACTACAGTACTGTAGCTCTCTAGCAGCTTGGACACCTTTTGCGTAACAATTAATTAAAGTGAGAAAGTAATTTAGGTAGCACAAAAATTAATATTCTAAAATTGGGTAGATTCTAAATGTCATTTTTAAATAAGTTAGGCATTCATCCAAGTCATTTCCATAATTCATGGATGGTTTTCCTAATTTCATCTATGGTGGCTACGATTAACCTAAACACTTCCCATTCCTTACCCTAAACTTTGTCTTTCACTTGTATGTCAGGGTTTTGCTTGGCAACACATTTTATTGTGATTTTATGCACTCTTTAAATGTTATTTCTTTTTTTGGGGGGGGGACACTCAATGAAATTAATTTCCGAGAAATTTAGGCACCTTTAAAATTAATTGTATTCTGCGCAAGCTGCTAGAGAGCTAAGGTATAACAGGCTATAAAATTTGTTGAGAAATGATGTGAGTTGCCCCTTCTTTATGGAATGAAAACAGAAAAGGTAATGAGGTTTTATGTACCAGATTAGAATATAGTATGGATTTTTGTAAACCCTAAAAGTATCATAAGACCAATTTTGCAAATATGTTGAACAATTACAACAATAAGATGTCGAGCGTTTGGCTGCACTAACTTTATTTGACAAAAATAACCCAAAAAAATGAAAGTGATTTTAGAGTCTAGGAGCCAAAAGGCTTATAGGACTAAAAGTACATCAACCAAACGCTACTATTTCAATGAACTTCTATTCATCCAGGTCCCGACACATGATGAAATAGAATAAACAATCAGTTGTAAGCGTTCGAAGTGCCACGGTCTCCCAACTTTGCGTTAGGCCTACCTCCAAGAGGTGGTGTTTAAAAACGGTCCAAGTGACCATGAACCACGAACCATTCGATGCCGTGTAGGATTCCATCCACGTAGACATTACATCCATCTCGCATTCCACATACTCCGTCGGTCCCTCAAGAAGCTTAGCGAACTTGGACCAGCTCCGCCGTTTCCACCAATGAGAGTGCTTGAAGCGCGACGGTCACGGGCCCTCAGTCTCGTGGGTGGACCGGCCCCAAGTATAAAGTGGAGCCCTCGTCGATGTTATAGTACACCAAAGTGTGCTCGTCCGCCAAAACCATGCCCCCGTAGATGAGCTTCCCTTGTCGCAAAGCAATCGCGAGCTCCGTGTGCTCGTCCGAAATGAGCCTTTTGAGCTCCTTGATCGTGTCCATAAGATCCGCGTTCACACTAAACTTTTTCCGCTCCCCGTTCACGAGCTTAATAGAGAGCGAGACGGGTAGGCGTAATCTCAAGCCTCCGCCCGGAAACCGGAACACCATTTCGATCGTCGAGTGCGGAAATATCTTGTAATCCGAGACCTTCGAATCCGCGTTGAGGTGCTTGCCCCCGAAAATCAACCGCAAAGCGCCCCAAGAAACGGCGCCCATCTTGAGCTCGATTTGGTGTTGGAGGCTCCGAATCGTGTCGGAGCCATTCGTCCGAATCGTAATCGTTCTCCCCGTCAAAGATCGCACGAATACCTCCATTTTGAGTAGTAGGTGTTCTTTTTTGGGTTTTGTTGTGGTTTTTTGTTTTTGGAAGTAGAAATGAATGCCAAGAAATTGGACTAGGTTTTTGAACGTGCTAGTGATGATGTTTCAAGTTCAAGAGCATGAAGGTTGTGTGTTATGGTGAAGTGGCTTCAAGTGGACCATATCAATGGCTTTATATAGGGTGAAGGGAAGAGGGGAAAAATAAAAGTATAGTTATGTTAGTGTAAAAGTTGCATGAGAATTTCTTATTATAGAACTACTAAAAGTTTTTAGGTGGCTTAAGAAGTTTACTTTTCACTTTTGCAAGAGGTAAAGAAAAAGTTAAAGTAAAATAGATTTAAAAGTAAAGTAAATGTTAAATAGATTTAAAAGTAAAGTTAAAGTTAAATATATTTAAAAGTAACATAAAAAAGTAAAAAGATACCAAGCATGTTGCTAGTTCTAAAGCTTTTTGGAACTTGAGTTTCTAGAACTCTAACCTCGTAATTGAATTTTTTTTTTTCGTTTAGAGGGGTAGATAGAGGATCACAATACCTTAAAGAGCATTCTAATTCGGGTCTATTTCATCTTTACTTGTGCCAAAATGAAATTCCCACATGGATTTCAAGTGGGTCTCCACCAACATAAGAATGACACATGGAAGAAAAAAAGAAAAAAATATTGTTGGAATAGAGAGCCTTGCGACGGTTGTGGTATTCTAAGGTGAGGGTGTAGGTTGAAATCCCAGCTCTAAGGGATTTCGGTTCAGAATCACATAACTTGGGTGGGAACAAAAACATTTCCTTCTCAAATTTGTGGTCGATTCAATTTCAATTGGTCTAGTGGACCAAATTGGAACTTGGACTCCAAACTAGGGTCCAATTTGGCCTAAAGTAAAACTATCATGTTTTTTCCCTCCCTCTCAGTAGATGCCACAAAACTTTACCCAATTTTAAATGAATCCCGGTTCCATAACATTATTCAAACCCATGACAATGTTTTGTGGGACTGATAATATTCCAAGGAATATTCCCCACATTCAGACTAAATGTGAAAATATTGGGAATATTCCTTGGAATATTTTCAGTCCCACAAAACATTGTCATGGGTCTGAATAATGTTATGTCGCTGGTCTAGAAATGGAATTTTTTAATATGCAAATGAATATTATCCTATGAGTTGGTGAAGCAGTAATTGGACACAAATTCATGTGTCCCATTTTTTATCCACCCCTTTGCCATTTCTATGCCATTTGGTTTCCTTCATAACATCATTCATATCCACAACAATGTTATGTGGGACTGACAATATTCTATGGAATATTCCTCATATTAGGGCTGAATGATGGAATATTTTGCATAATACTGTCATTCCCACATAACATTGTTATGGATCTGAATAATGTTATGTCATGCCCACTGAGGAGGGTAATAATTAAAACATGCCCCTCTACAAGTTGGTTTTTGATTCATCCCAATTGGAGCTCACTAGACTAGACTAAACTAGACTGACTTGAGGTCGTTGATCCAGATTCCAGGGTTACTTTATGTTCAAATTATAATCCCCGAGCTTCATAATAGCAATCAATGTTTTCACGCTCCCCTTTGGTAAGTTAGACAACCCTTATTCAATTAATTTTTTATTATTAGAACACCTATCTTTGAGTGGTTTGTGGTTTGGTGTGGCTCCAAGAACGGATCCCAAAAAGACATGTGTGCTGAAAGAGAGTGGATTGCATGCTCAATGTATCATAACCATTCTTACGCTCAATAGTCATTATAATTGGGGAGGGAGGAAGTGAGGCTCTATGACCGTTCAACGAGCACTATAATTTTTCACTTTAATAATAACTAAGATATTCACACGAGCTCCAAAATTTTGCGAGGAAAGTGGCTACGGCCTCGATTTGGATTTGCTAACCATCTCGTGCTAATCTCATGTTCCACATCCTACAAGAAAATTGGCTAGTAATTTCTTTTAAAGAAGAAGAAGAAGAAAACATTTAAGTCCCACCTTACCTTAGGTGGTATTGTGAATGTTCACCTTTTCTACACCCATCCATCATGACTCACTCACATCTTAACATTCAAAAAACACCCGCCAAAATTTCAAACCTTGCCAACTAACCTACTAAACCATTTTCGAGGAGGCAACTTAAAGTGCAGTCCAAAAATGCCGCCCTCTAAGGCAGCCACGTCATCCTACGTTCCCCGCGTTCCCCGATAGCTCGCGTGGGGGAAAGTTCAATGGTTAAACTCCCCTCTCCCCCCAAAGCAATAATAATAATAATAATCAAAACCCGTAAAAGCCACTTTTCCAAGCTAGTAATTACACCCATTTTTGTCTTGTAACCAACAACAACGTAAATTTGCATGCTCCAAAAACCAACACAATCCAACCCCGCAATTGGCACCTCCTCCTTAAATTTTGGCCTCCCTTGGAATCCCCAACAACCTTCAAAGTTAACCTAACTTATCCTCCCACAAAAAGACACCCCAACAGGCAAATTCCCCCTCCCACTAGCTACCTACCTAGCTAGGTACGCAATCCTATGAGTTGGTGAAGCAGTAACTTGACACACATTTTATCCACCCCTTTGCCTTTTTCTACACCGTTTTGGTTTCCTAATGCCCACCGAGGAGGGTAATAACTAAAACTTGCCCACTACGAGTTGGTTGTTGATTCATCACAATTGAAGCTCAATAGACTAGACTAACTTGAGGTTGTGGATCCCAATTTTAGGGTTACTTTATCTTCGGATTATAATCCCTAGACTTTATAATAGTATTCAATGTTTTCACCCTCCCCCTTAGTATGGTAGACAAGCCTTATTCAATTAGTTTCCTTATTAGAACACCTATCTTTGAGCGGTTTGTGGTTTGGTGTGGCTCCAAGAACGGATACCAAAAAGACATGCGTATTAAAAGAGAGTGGATTGCATGCTCAATGGTCATTATAACTAGGGAAGGAGGAGGTGAGGCTCTATGACCATTCAACGAGCACTAGAATTTCAGACCTTGGACAACTAACCAACTAACTCAACTATTAGTTAACTAGTTGCCTTTCGTAACTGTAGTTGTTCACGATTTGACCTGCCAAAAAATCTAGTTAACTTTAGTTGTTTTGAATTCGAGCTGCCAAAAAATCTAGTTAACTATAGTTATATCTAGTTAACTAACCTTGAGTGCAGCTTGAAATTATGGTAGGATGACGAGGACCGAGGGGCTAAAGGCTAATGGTTTTCAAAATATTTATTATATCTTGAAGTTTCTCCTCCTTTTGGTCTGGAGCCTCTTGAGAGCGGAGTCGACAATCTGCTAGCTTCTCTTCCTTTTGGTCTGGAGCCTCTTGAGAGCGGAGTCAACAATTTGCTAGCTTCTCCTCCTTTTGGTCTAGAGCCTCTTGAGAGCGGACTCAACAATCTGCTAGCTTCTCTTCCTTTTGGTTTGGAGCTTCTTGAGAGCGGACTCAACAATATGCAGCAAGCAAGGTATGTATGCTTCACATTGTCAACTAACTCAAAAGTCATCGATGTGTTGGTGGATTAAGCTTCAACCTCTTGTGTTTGCATAATGTACACTGTTAGGATCCTTTGTTACTAATTTTTGGGCATAATCATTCAAAATCCTAGTGTTTTCAAGTCCAACCCGTTACATGTTGTGATCTTTCGGTATTTCTTCAATAATTTTAGATATATTCCATAGATTCCTCCAAAATGATTGGTAATTTTCCTAGAGCCTTGAACTTCAACCAAAGGTTTTTTTCAAACTCCACCAGTTTCATCTGTAACTATTGATTAGTTCTCTCCATTCATTGACGAAACTGGTTGGAGTTGGAGACACGAGGATCTTGACCAGTTATGCTCAAAATCCTCCACAGACAACTGATGCCAACTCACATCCATAAACTGAAGTTGACAATTGAACATCTGAATGGCTTGATATGAAGGTCGATTATATCTTTACTTGAAAAAATTTGAATTCTAGTGGTGCATGTTGTTGCTTTTCTAGTTGTGCAACTGGGCAGTTGATTGTAAACAAATTAGACCAAAGATATCTCAAAGTAGCATACAAAGAGATATATTTGGATCCCAATATTATGTGATGTTTACTGCGATTGTATAGTTCTGATTGCATTATAATTTCAAAAGAAAATGTTGTGCAACTACTTTCACTGGAGCGACAGATAAGACCAAATTTTGTCTCTTCATGTACTCATGACCCAAAAGGTACCTTCATTTCATACCCACACTGGTTTCCAATTTTTTTTGGGGGGGGTCTCTAATTTGTTTGCACCTTACTCAATCTGCAAAATCTTGAAACTTTATTTTTTTTAGTTAACTATAGTTACATACATAGTTATAGTTGTCTAAAAATTTTCTAGTTAACTATATTTGTTCTTGAAATTGGTCTTAAATTTTGCTAGTTAACTATAGTTGTTTTCCAAATGGGTTTGAAATTTTTCTAGTTAACTACAGTTGTTTTCTAAAATGTCTTGAAAAAAATCTAGTTAACTATAGTTATTTTGGCAGTTGTCCAAGGTCTGTAGAATTTTTCACTTTAATAATAACTAAGATATTCATTCGAACTCCAAAATTTATGAGGAAAGTGGCTACAGCCTCGATTTGGATTTGCTAACCATCTCATGCTGATCTCATGTTCCACGTCCTACAAGAAAATTGGCTAGTAATTTATTTCCAAAGAAGAAGAAGAAGAAGACCCACCTTACCTTAGGTGGTATTGTGAATGTTCACCTTTTCTACACCCATCCATCATGACTCACTCACATCTTAACATTCAAAAAACACCCGCCAAAATTTCAAACGCTATCAACTAACCTACTAAACCATTTTCGAGGAGACTTAAAGTGCCGTCCAGAAATGGCGCCCTCTGAGACGGCCACGTCGTCCTACGTTCCCCACGTTCCCCGATAGCTCGCGTGGGGGAAAGTTCAAAAACTGCATCAGTTAAACTCCCCTCTCCCCCCAAAGTAATAATAATAATAATCCAAACCCTAAAAGCCACTTTTCCAAGCTAGTAATTACACCCATTTTTGTCTTGTAACCAACAACAACGTCGTAAATTTGCATGCTCCAAAAACCAACAGAAATCAAACCCCGCAATTGGCACCTCCTCCTTAAATTTTGGTCTCCCTTGGAATCCCCAACCACTTCAAAATTAACCCAACTTATCCTCCCACAAAAAGACACCCCAACAGGCAAATTCCCCCTCCCACTAGCTACCTAGCTACAGTAGCTAGGTATGTAATCTGGTAGGTACGTAACGTGGTGGGTTCGTGGGTCCCTCCCTAATGAGACAAATCCATGTGGACGTTACAAACCGTTTCTTGGAATTTCCTACCCACCTACCTACCTACCAGGTACTTAAAACTCCCTAGGGTCTTATCCTCCCTCCCTTTGTAGTTCTTCTTCTTCTTCTTCTTCCCAACTGTTGTTTTTTCTTTCCCTTTTGAAATTTGAACTTCAAAACCACAAAAAAACAGTTGCAAGGCATTGGGGCTCGTGATGACTCGCTCGGCCTCCACAATCAATTATGAATGAATGTAGTGATGTTGTAACTTGGGGTGGAACCTGGTCAAGTGTGGCCGTTTCATTCATGATAATGAGTCGATGGTTTTTTGTTTGTTTGTTTGTTTGTTTGGTTTCTTGGGGCCCGCTTTCGGCTTCGCTCTTGCCATGCACCAAAGGTTACCGTCTCGTAGTTATGGCGGCATGTTGTTGGCTTTTGGAGTTGGGTTCATGCAAAGGGATGAATTTACGATTTGGACGGATGTATGGATGGATGGATGGATGGGTTTTTGGAAAATAGTGTTAAAATTTGATAAGGCACCAAAGGTATGCAGGTGTTGTTTGGTTAATTCTCTTAATTGCTTGGTGTGTGGTAAGATGAGGATAATATTTTTATTTTAAACACACACACACACACTGTAAAGACACATACTGGAGAGAGATTGGACGATGTCTTCAATTTGTATTAACTACTCCACACTCGATAGTGAACATAGTGGGGAGAATCTATGTATTCGGTTAAGGGATAAATAAAATGTGTACTTTTGGTAAACGTTAACTACATCAAGGGAGGTCCAATTTTTCAATGTGGTTTTCGTTCATGGTTCAACACGAATTTGTTATTGCAGCAAATTTTAGAATTCGTTAAGTTCATCAATAGAAGATCATGCACAAAAACCAAAAAATGATAAATAAGGTATGCATGTGTTATTTGGTGACTGTTCTTAATCAGATGCCCTATGTTTGATTGGTGTGTGGCCAGGTGACAATCAAAGAACAAACACCGTAGAGACGCATGTTCAATTGAGATTGGACTACATCTCTGAATCTAATTAACCACTCCACACTCAATAGTGAATACAATTGGGAGGACCTATGTATTCAGTTAAGAAACCAACAAACATGCACTTATGATAACCATAATGAAATCAGGAGAGGTCTAAATTTAAATTTTAAAATATTTTTTGTTGATGTTTCATCATAAAAATGCTAGTGCAACAAAACTTGAAGACATCAATCCAATCAATAGAAACATGACCAATAAAAAACCGCAAAATTTATCAACTTTTGCGCACTCAATAGCAAACACAAATTGGAAGGACTTATGTATTCAGTTTAGGAATCAACAAACATGCACTTCTGATAATCATAACTATAGTCAGGGAAATCCGATTTTCAATCTGTTTTCATTTGTTTGTTGATGTTTCATATGGATATGCTAATGCAACACAAATTTGAAGATGTAAATTTGATCAATAGATTACAAAGAGCATAAAAAACAAACCAAATAATGCGTCATGGGTGTCATTAAGTACGTGGCAGGTGCGTCATAGAGAACGCATGCCGATGTGAGGACATGAGCTTTTTGCGATTGGTGTTGCCGTTGCCAAAAGTCCCCAAAGATTCCTTCCCAAGAGAGCAACTAGAATCCGCATTCAATGCAACCGCTATCCATATTACAAGCATATCCATGAGTGGCCATCTCCCGATTTTCAAATTCATAGTATGACAACCCCCTCGCCGCCAAAAAAACCGAAAAGAAAATTGAAAAGGAAAAAAGGAAAAAGAAAAAGAAATCGGTGGTTCCATCGACATGAGCCGAAGCCCGTTAGCTTTAACTTATCATGTCTAGGGTTTTTGAGTCACGACACCTACCAAGCGGAGTGCCGTAAAATTATGTCCCTAGCAAGTTTCGTGTTGATTGATTTTAATTGCGTCCCAATGGACTAAATCATGATCGTTGATCATGAATTACTAGGGATCATTTTGGCTTAAAGTAAACGTCATGGGGTATATCATGTTTCTTTACGTTTCACCCCCCATTAAGGTAAGTGTGCCAATGACCGCACGGTCAATCTTCAAATCCTTGTAAATAATAATTTACAAGCTTAAATCGTTTCAAATTTTGAAGGACTGTTAATTGTGAAGTGGGGATTCTCCTACAAAAATAAAATAAAAAGATATTATGATTTGTGAAAGCTATCACAAATTGAATCCAGACATACACAGGTGGATCTCAAAAGCTTACTGAGCCCTTCACCGCGCACCGTGCGGTACCTATAATAAAACACCTAATAGTGATGGTACTGAAGTTCCCTCGGGAGTTCTCATGAATGAAATTTGTGCAGTGGGTGTGTGGTGGGTGTGCGGTCCTTGGGTTGCGTTCAGTCATTGGCATACTTACCTTAGGTGTCACACGAAAATATATACATCCTAGTGTTCGAAGGGGTTGTCCCTTGTTATCAGGGGCGTCGTCAGGCCTAAGCCTGGGTAGGCCGGGCCTACCCTAGGCCTGAAGGGCCCACTTGAAAGCCTAGGTCATATACAAAAAATGACATTTTCCCTAAAAAAGTATGCGCTGGATAAATTTTGATTTCCCAAGCTGGCCTACCCTGAAAATCAAGGCTAGCGACGCCCCTGCTTGTTATATGGTATGGTTTAGTTCCTCTTTTCCAAAGATGGAAGAGGAGGGAAGGGGGCTCATGAGGATGGGTTATTGGTTCTTGTATGTGTTCCACTTTTCTTGTTTATTCAAGACATGTGAGGTATTTCATGACCGTTTGGTGAATTTGGTTTCATTGAAATTTTTTAATAGTCAAGGATGAAAAGTGTATCGCATCTAAATTGTTGATGTATTGGCTCCTCGACCTCCTACGGCGATACCTACGAAGAGGTTTGTAGTTCATCCTTTGGCTTTTTACGAGCGGGTCGCATTTTGTCTTGTTTGATTTGTACGGCTCTCTCGATATACTTGTCACGTGTGAAGGGTGAAATCTATAGTTTGAATCGTTGGTTATGCCACTACAACCATAATGTGGGTACATTGGATTTGTGTCAACGGAGCATCCTCAAATTGGCATATGTGGCCACTTCCAACTCCACCGAACTATATTGCCATTGGGTCAACAAGTTCAAAAACTCAATATGCTAGCATGTCAAATGAGGATTACCGTTGGATAGAGAATTGCAATCGGAGTTCGTACGCTCATGGGATCATCAATCAAAGTAAATACTCCATGATAATTTGAAAATATGGTGCTATGGAGGGATCCATTTCAAGGTTATATACCAAGGTGGCTCTTGAACATCGTAGGCTAAACACACTCGTATTCACGACGGTTAAAAGTTAAAAACACCGACGTTCATTATTCTTTTCATTTCATTTCAAGGTTAAGTTATACTTAGAATGACATTTATGTCTACCTACTCATATGTCACATGATGTTCTATGAAAGCTCTACCACTTTCAATCAAATAGGTGTTGTGTTTGAAACTTAGGATACGAGGCACTTGTGGTATGCATAGAACGGTCCCGACCATGTCACGAAACACGAGTAGTGTATGAGTCATCAAGGCTCTTTATAAAAGAAAACCCCCCATGTTTGTTCAAGTGCCTCATTCAAGCTTCATGAATGAAAACGGTTATTTGTGGACAAACACTAACCCATGCTCTAATGTATGCCTAGAATGGCATGTTCACATGTGATATGCATGGAATCAAAACTTTAGCGAATTTGATTGTGGTTGAAGTCCTATTAACACCCTAAACTACCTAGCCACATACGATCAATGATCACATAAGGCATACATACCTGTCCCAATGACTTATTCACAGATACTCCCATGTTATAACATTTGGATCATCGCCTACCAGTAAATCTTTGAACCCTTATAACTTTTGCATACTAAACTCAAACAAAACATTCTTTGGTGCGTTAGAAACGCCTCTAAATTCCTAAGAGAAAATCATTTACAGATTATTTCATCTCAAAAATTATGTTGAACTCGTAAAAGGAGATGGCGTGACCACCCTATAACCGTACTAATAAACAACAATGACATCAAACTTATTGGGTCGACGGGATCTAGGCTAGAAGTCATAATTGCCCACAATAAAACAATTCACCACACCCTAAAACATTGTGGGAATTAATACATACCAATTATACGAATATTCATCACCTTGACATCAAACTCATGTGCTATAAAAGTATAAATCATCATTGACCAGCAAAACTTCGAACCCTTGTAACTTTTGTATACGAAACTCAAACAAAACATAGTTTGGCGTGTTGGAAATGCCTTTGAATTGCTAATAGACAATCATTTAGGGTTTAGTTCATCTTAAGAATTACAAATTAGGCTCAACGCGTTAATGAGATGGTGTGACCACCCTATAACCGTACTAATAAAACGACAATGATACCAAACTAGAAGTTAGAAACATCCACAATAAGATAGTTGGCAATACCCACCAACACCCTAAAAACTTTGCAGCATCAATACACACCCAATCACGAGAACGTTCATCACCTTGGCATCATACTCCCGTGCTATGAAGTTTCAGATCAATTACCCATAATAACTTTGAACCCTTATAACTTTTGCTTACGAAACTCAAACAAAACATACTTTAGTGCGTCGGAAACTTATTTAAAATTGCTAAGGGACATAAACTTAAATATATATTACTTCCTATGATGATAGAAATATGCTCGCCACCTTGTATAAACGTATAAACGACAAATGACACCAAGCTAGAAGTTAGAAACGCCCACAATAAAACAGTTGGCGATAAACACCGACACCCTAAAAACATTGCAGAATTAACACCACCAATCACGAGAACGTTCATCACCTTGAGATCATACTCCCGTGCTATAAAGCTTGGGATCATCTCTACCCATAACAACTTTGAACCCTTATAACTTTTGCTTACGAAACTCAAACAAAACATGCTTTAGTGCGTCGGAAACGTTTTTAAAATTGGTAACGGATAATCACACTTAAATACATTACTTCCTTCCTATGACTATAGAAACACGCTCGCCACCCTATATACCCGTCTGTATAAAACGACAATGACACCAACTTATTGGGCCGACGACGGGAGTGAAGTTAAAAAAGTGAGCCTGAGCCAATATTGCGATGGGCCACTGGTGGCCATGTGAGAGGGCTCGCATTAATCACCCCCCTTCCATGTACATGGCCCACCACGTGGGCAGCGTTTCTTTTCTGCCCGTCCCTGAGTCAGCCCGAGGTGACCGATTACCTGTTCAGCCGGTCATGAGTATGCGACAACCGGTTCAGCTGGTCACGAGTAGTTCGTCGTTGCTTGGTTCTTCTCTGTCGGGGCATCTCAATGACGACGAGCTAGGTAATGGATTCGGACTTTGGTCCTGCGCGCATAGATCTTGTCCTGCGATTAGACTGCCCTTCTTGTCTTGCTTGCACTGTGTTTGGAGTGGATTTTGGGTTGTGAGTTTTTGAGATGCTTAGGGATTTAGTGTTCTGTGGTTGTTGGGGTTTCGAGGTTGTCTTGTGCTTCGTGCTGGAGAGGGGTTTCGAGGTTGTCTTGTGCTTCGTGCTGGAGAGTAGTTGGAGCTTCAAAGCTTCCTCAAGTGTGTGAGCGTTCACTTGCGAGGGAGAGTTAGGAGTGTATACCTTGTGCACGTACTAGAGGAAGGAAGTGGAGTCCATCCCTTGTCAGTGAAGCTTACTTCTCCGGATGGCTGTCCTAATCCACCCATGCAATGCCACTGCAGCTTCAACAACTTGTAACTGAACACACACAACAATCACCCGCGGCCACAGTCAAGTGCACCTCCAACTGTAATCACCCTCACCTCACCTCAGCCCAGCTCTGATATGATCAAAGAGCTTCCGAAGCTTCTTCAAATCTTGCTCGCTATGATGGTGTCAGGTACCTCGAACTTGTGCATGTGGAGAAGCATGCTACACTCTCTTTTTAGATGTTTTACTCTGTTTTCGTAACTATAATTTGGATAGGATAAATGGAGGGAAGGTGGAGGGAGGTATCATCACTCTTCATGAAATCATAAAAATTTGTTTTCTTGCTGCAAAAACACCACAGATGAAGCTAGGTTTTGACACCTTATTGGTATGAAAACTTGGGTATATTATTTCACAAAGATAAGTCTATATTGCTTTCATAATTTTGGATATCCTCTTAAAAGAAACGAAAGACACCTCCTTTATGCTTTCAAGAGAAGAATACTCAAATCTTGATATCATTTTGTGATCAATTGGGACAGATATGGACCACGTGCAGATGGTGAGGAAGTGATGTCCATGTATGGTAATTCTTGTGGTCAGGGATTCGGTCCTGAGGTATGGTAGTCGGAAACTATACATCAGATGGAGGGATGTCCATAGCCAGCTGCCAGATCGATGTCCGTGACTACTACGACGACCTCACTCAGAGGCCACGCCCTTTGGAGCCAGTTACTGAGAGAAAATAGGACTGGTTGCAGGAGAATTGCAAAGAAGCAGCAGCATGACAGCTATACTTCAGTATGCTTGCTAGGTACGTGGGAATGCGATTCTGACCATCGAAGATTACTACTACGCAGTATTTCTTGTGAGTAATTAATACAAATCATTCATTCGGTGCTTGCTAAGAAACACCGTCTATAGTAATGCTTTCATTGTAAACCCTAACCCTCAAAAGCACTGCCTTTAAGGTATGGACTGGGCTGAAATTTTGGTAAACGATGAAGAATACTACACACACTTACTCCATGACCAATTCTTCAAGGAAAAGTTTCAAGAATAGCTTCATGATAGAGTACTTTTTACACATTATGTGAAGGACAACGAAGTTGTATTCATTTATGGTATTACAGATGATGTTCTCCATGTATTTCATGTTACCAATAGTGAGCATATGGATTTAAAAACCTAGGGTGACGCTTCTTTGGCTGTGCTGTATCAAGTAGTTGTCAGCTACTCCATGACTGAGTTAGATGAGATAACTCTCTTGTTATGTGGATCAACAACTCAAGCTCTACGACAACGCTCACCTTATGAAGGAAGAAGATACGGTTTGGGGGTGGTCGCCCCTCTATCAAACCTTTCTTAGAGATTTTCCTAAGATAGGACCACAGCGCCCTTGGCGACACACGGAGGAGGAGTGGGTGCACATTGTTGAGGCATTGCAGGTAGAGGGTGCTAAAGAACCAATGACACTAGAGTTAGAATGTCCTCACATTGTGCGTGCATTAAAACTTTATTCGAGGGTATCCTCAGGACGAAATACTCCTCTCGCACATCCAGAAAGGGGTATGACAAGGCACAATGTCTTAGGCATCGCAAGGGACTCCTACGAGTCAATGAGGTTATGTGTAGCAGCACAAGATGTTGTTGATTGTGGTTGGGTACTATTTCCATGCGTTTCCAGTGCAGGAGTGTCATCTGTATTGGACTGTAGGAGGGACTTCCTAGGTCTTGTAGGATACGAAGGTACTGAACAAGAGGCAGTCTTGCGCCAGATAGAGACTTTCATTGTGAGGGTGGCCCGGAGATCAATCGTTGATATGGTAAGGAAAGGCAACACGGAGGAACTAGCGACCATGTGGTACAAGAAAGAGTTTGATGGACTCCCTAGACCACATTGTGACCAGGTATTGCAGAACATTTTTTATTGCAATACAAATTTTATTGATTGATATTGTCTTTATCGCATAAGGGAATTTGTTGCTGAATGTGAATTGTTTTTTTCAGGTCTTACGCATGCATATGAAGGTCAGGGAGGACATCGATACTGGATGGGGAATGTTAGGATTGGAGGAAGCTGAAAATTCTAAACCATTGCAAGATTTAGTGGACAAAGCCGTTGCCGTATTGAACACCCTGAGGCGTTTACAACTGAAAGTGACATTTGAGAGGTTAGGACTGAACGTTGAGGATGGTTGTAGTAGCAAAAATGTGCAAACAGATGATTCAGTCACTGAGCTCGCGGAACAATATACAAATTCGCAAGTTTTTAAGAACGCAAGTGTATCTCAAGGAGCAAGACAAAACGAGGAGGTCGAAAGACAAAGACAGGTCATGCGCAACCACATAGCCAGTCCTGCTCCGGTTGTGGGCAATCTTGGATCTGGTGGATTTAGCAGAACGCCCCATGATGTGGCTCGTGAAATAGATCTTACTGGTCTTGCATTAGCTATTATTCCAATCCGGTCATTGACCTTTGAGCCAACGGACGGGGATGGAACAACAGATGATCAAGAATTTGCAGTGACTAGAAGAACAAACAATATTGTCTCCGAAGATGGGCTCTCATTGCTTGGTGAAAGTGCATGCAAGACAACAGAGAGTAAAGACAGTAGGTAGTTAACGCAATACCATGTACCTCTTATAGTGATTGACTTATAATGTGTAATGCTCATGATTTCGTTGTCTTCATGTATTTTGTTGAAATTCAAAATTTTCACGAGTTGTATCCTACATTATGTTGTTGTAGCACTTTGTCTTGATGTCATGTTATCTTGTTGTTATGTTATCTCGTTGTTATGTTGTCTTGCTGGCATGCTTTGTCTTGCTGGCATGCCTTGTCTTGCTGGTATGCCTTGTCTTGTTGTCTTGCTGTAATGTTGTCTTGCTGACAGATTTATGATTGGGCACATGTCCACAGTGCCCAGGAGGTCCTTGAGCGGCTTTTGGTTGAGAATGATGCCAAACAATTTGATTCCATCGAGTTTATCCGAGGGAAGGATACGACAGTTTTAAAGGCTATTGACTTACACACTTTGGAACAAGACGAAGGGAAACTCAGCAATGACACAATGGATTGGTTTGCGTTTTGGTTAAATCCACAAGTGTCACACTTGGATGTTTCCGTTGTCAGTCCTTACATGGCGTCCCAGCTAATCACACTGATGAATGATGAGAATTTTAGCATGGATATGATCGAAGGGCTTTATCGCCGTTCCAAAGGATTCTGGCAGTATAAGAGCAACACCCTACTCGTCCCTATTTTAGATTCTGATCATTGGACTCTTGCTGTGCTCTCTAAACGCCAGTTCTTGAAATTCGACTCAGTTTATGATGGGTCCTGGCATGGAACAAAGAGACTCCATACACTTCTGGGAAGACTCTGGGCATTGCATGTTGGTGTGGAGGAGTTTGAAGAACGGGAGAATGCCGGCAATATGCGGTTGTGGAGGCATGCCGCATGTTTGCAACAGACTGGCAAAACTGAATGTGGTTGGATGACGATATGGAACATCGTGGACTATTGCGCACTCCATGGCTTTGGGGCAGAGTGGAAGGAGAAGGCTCAGTGAGTGATCGAATGACCATTTGTGTTGTCAATGTCCTCATGTGTGTAATACAATTCCGTCTTGATTGCAAATACCTCAATGTAAGTATGTTGCAGTGTTGTCTTATCTCACTCATGTATGGACATGTTCATTTACAGATCATTCCCCGGTGGCATCGTGTTTGGCGTGAAGGACATGATATCTACGGCAATTGTGGACACACTAATCCCAAGAGAGGGAATGATTAGCCGTTGTTCATTCAAAATGAAGCTAGAAGACAGGAGAGGAACGACCAAGACCAAGTCTGAAATGAACTTCTACTCTCGCCGGTCAGAGAGGGAGCGCAAGACTCGTTCTAATAGTACCGCAACCACTATTACAACTATGTAGGACTAAATTATATTGTGTGTTGCTTGGAGGCATTGAACCTTGGTCACATCATATATACGACTCTCAGCATATTTGATGGTAACTTACTTTGATGAAATGAATGGTGTAGTCAATGTCAAACAAAGTCTTCCATTTGGCTGTTGTAATGACGAGTACAGTTTTAGCTTGATTAGAGCAGGGGCAGGATACTCAAAGTTGTACTGTAACTTGGCACCAATTTCCTGCACACCGTTCAAAATAGGTAGAACTGACCGGTGAAGTTTGAGAATAACCAGTTGAAGTTCAAGACTTCAGGAAATTTACCAATCATTCTAGAGGAACTTTAAGAACATACCTCACATTAGTAAAGAGAATTGAAAGATGTCAGCAAGTAACCCAGTCGGACTTGGAAACACTAGGATCTCAACCAATTATGCCCAAAAATATCCCGGGGTCATTGCATTGAGGGATGTGAAGAACTGGATAGTTGCACAAGAATGAAAGAATAGTCCATATCTTAGTACACCGCTTATGGTGATTAGTGTCATGTCCACTATTTGTGAAGGGCCTAAAGTAATTGTCTAGAGGTTTCAAAATGTCATGCCCGCTAATTGTCAATATGAACATTACATTCTTCTATTTTTTCTACTATAGATATCATTTTAAAACCAACAAAGGTCAAATTGGTTGTTCAAACACTATAAAACGATAACATCTTTACTTGGTAGAAACTTACATTAACAATACAATGTTATAGCAATGTGTTACCCCAAAACAATACGTGACACTAAATACCACCAGCGGGGTAGTGAAATAGGTCATGACATTGTCATTTTAGTTATAATTAGGACAAAATAGGTGTTACTATCAATGTACAAGGACGACCGGTGAAGTAGATAACCAACCAGTTAAATTGGCTAAACAATCAATTTGTATCTCGAATTGTAACCCCTCAATGCCTAAGAAGCCAAAAAGGGGTTGCAAAGTCTTTCTAAACATATATTTCTCAAGGTGAACTTTATAAGCTCAATTTGCAAATTTCTTCACCATCTAGAGCAAACCAATAAGATTATATATTAACGGCTCTAATTTATAGAGCTTAAAGAGGTGGGCACCCTTAAATTTCTCATTGTTACAATGTTTCCTATTTTAGGAAAGTAGCCATGTCAATGACATTAATATTTTTGGCCAATTTAACCAAATTATGAATTATTTTTCCTTTTAGGCAATCACATCAATGATGAAGTGATTTTGACACATCTTGGTTTTTTTTAAGAAGATGCTTCTAGATTGATATGGAAAAGATCAAGGATAATGATCCTTACACCAAATGCACAATCTCTCTATCAAAGAAATCTCTTGTATGCCAACATCAAATAAGGTCTCTAACAAATATCTAATTTATTAAGGCATACCCAATATTATATTTCAAGCCACCAACATATTGGAGTGGCACAAATCCTAAGATGTTCCCAATGGTTGGATTTGTTTTGAGTAGGGACTCTTTGTGAACTTCCAAACCATGAGTCTTGTCAGTTGCATATTGATAAATTATGCATCAACATCTTACATGTTTGAATTTACAATAACATAGACAACCCTTATTCAATAACTTTAACATTCTTATTAGGACATTTATATTTAGATGAATGTAATTTGGTGTAGCTTCAAGAATGGACACCAAAAAGACATGTATATGAGAAAGATTGAACGACTTTGCTTAAAATATGCCATCTATTTTAAGCTCAATACTCAATATTTTTTATTTTTTGGGGGGGGGGCTATATGATCATTTGAAGAGCTAGAATCTTCACTTTCACTATGGTAAATATTATAAGGAAAGTTCACACGAATTTAATTTGGACTCACCAGGTAAACATCTCATACTGATCGTGTGTTTCATGTTTTAGGAGAAGTAGGCTAGCTGGATAAAGTTGCCATTTAAAACCCAAAGGCCAAATGTAGAAAGGGAAGTCACACTTTGGACCCGATGCTAAGTGAAAGAAAATCTACACTATGACATTTGGAGCTGCACATTGACATATTTTAGATGATAGTCTTGCGTTTTAGTATGCAGTTAATGACAAGTGTCATGTGTTTGTGTTTGAGTGTGCAAGAGGAAAATATTGTTGAGGATACTAATGACAAGTGTAAGTTGTAATTATTTTAGTCAACTTTTAGACCATTATGTAACATAGGCATACACCTCCTAACAATATTGAACATGCTCATGTCCCAAGATGTTCGTAAGCACACATGAAGCCAAGTGTCATGAGATGACAATTACGATGAAGTTGTTAACATAAACATACGCCTCAAAAAGGTCAGAAGTCTCATGTACGCACAATATGTAAATATCATTTATGTAAAAGAAACATTTATCAAGCATTGAAACTGTCTGTATTGCAGAGCAAATGTACATGCTGAAGTTTTATTCTCAAAATCCTATAGTCTTGGGTGATAGAGTTTTGGATATATGATTGTATGACTACACCTACATGACAAAGTTCACCCTAAACCCTAAACCCCTGTCCTACATCATGACTTCTTCACCCTTCTGCACTTCCTCTCTAGTGGTCCCTGCTTCCGCTTCAAGGAATTGTCCCCATCTGTGAGGCCAAACCCCCCACCCTTAAGCGTCCGTAGTCCGAGTAGTGGGTTTGGGCTCACATTCCTCCGCGGTATTGGATTTGGACTTGGATGAGTCCATAGTGCAAGGTTCACCCTTCAAGTGGTCTTGGATTTAACTGGAATTTCACTTTTAACAACTCAATGTACGATTTCAATACGTATGTGGAGAATGCACAAGTTAACTATGTTATTTTAACCTCCTTATGCTCGGGTGCTATTTTGTCTTTGTTTGCTTCTAACGTCCATCCGGCCGCTTTAGCTACACAAGCCCTTAAGGATATCCCTCTCCTAAATGGAGTCCGTGCCGTTGACTCTATACTACCACTTGAACTATCACTTGTGTATTCCGTATCGCTACTATAAGAGGTCTCACTTGGTGTCTCCATACCGTACATAAGCCTTTAAGTATTAAGAAATACTTATGTGACTTATGTCAATCTCTCCCTCGCACCTTTGGTCTTTGCTTCCTTTGTCTTGCCATCGCGAGAGTGCTCCACATTCTCCATTAATTTGTGCACGTGGTTTATTTTTAAAGAGAGGATGCAAGTGTTAAAAAACACTATTCTCTATAGTCAATCTCAAATACATTTACTTGTGAAAGCCACACATAACACTAACTAGCATAATGTAACTAACTACTTGTCTATGAGCTAATTAAGTAGGCTATCTACTAAGCTCCTTCATGAACCCATCTCTTTACTTTCTAATTACATAAACCCAACTCCTTCATGAACCCAACTCCTTAGCTTCTAACTAAATAAACCCAGCTCCTTCGTAAACCCAGCTTCTTAGCTTCTAACTAAACAAACCCAGCTCCTTTATAAACCCAGCTCCTTCATAAACCCAGCTCCTTCATGAACCCACAACTTTGTAGTTGTAATCCCCAACTACCTCACTAATTATTCAAGCCCTTAACTAATCTTCCTACCTAATTTTCCTAATTCTACTAACAACCCCTTTCTAATCACACAATTCTTCTCTAATCCTAAAATCCTAAAATCCTAGAGAGGAGAGGGGGAGAGAGAATTTCCTAACTTCACTAAGACTAACTAATCCACACAAGTATATTTTTGCACTCATCACAACCTCAAGTGCTCAACTCTTAAACATGGAACTTGCAACCACGTGTATTCAAAACATGAACTTTAAGTACCACAAATTGGAATCATGAATTAACTTTAAAATCCTTCACGTCAACACTAATTCTACCAAGAGGTCAAGCCCTCTTCAAGGCTAACAAGCCTTGGCTCTCAAACTAAAAACTAAGCACACACATGTGCTCCAATATGGCTTCCCACACCCACACTTATAACTCGTGGGGTGCCTTGGAGCACAAAGGAAAGAGAGGATGAGTGAGGGAAGAATGAGGGATTATATAGTAAGCTTGAGGGGGTGAGCACCCTCAAGGCTCACGATAAGCCCTTGAGATTTCCTCCTACTTAGTAGGCGCCAATCCTATCTTCTAAGCCTTCCTCCCTCAAATGATCAACAAGGATTCTAATTCGAACATTTAACTAGCCTTGGCTTTCTACCTACCACACTTTACCAAACTTGGGATGCTTCAACCCAAACTTAGCCTCCTTCGCTTTCCGCCGCCATAACTTTCTCCCCTTACTTTCCCAAATCGTTGCTCACCACTTAATTCAAACCACGATGCTTAACTCGTGATTTGATTGGTGCTTTGAGAATTTGCTTATCCTCCACCTTGCATTCTTCCTTGGACCTTCCCCATTAAGTGGCCATGATGAGGTGGTCCACTTGTGCGCTCCATGTGATCCTCCATTCATCCCAATTCGAATGCACTTGCCTCTTGAGTCACTTTGGTTGTCTCCATCCATTTGTACTAGCCTACTCACTAACTACTCAATCCAAGTTCTCCTTACCTATCCTCATTCACTCAAATCCTTCCGAAGGTAAAAACACAATAACAACTCACATCCTAGCCTCTTACAACATGGTACTTCTAAGACTAACATTTCACTCTTTTTATATTTTTGTGAAGTAACATGCTACTTCAAAGTGCATCAACTAACGTTTCAAGGGTCTAAGACTAAATGTGGGCACCCTTTTGGGCTCACACCATCTCTGGTGGGGAAAGTAGGTTGAGTTGGGACTTGCTCGCCTGATGCAACCCCCCTTGCCATCATCACGTTCATCTTCCCACGAATGCTTTTAAGCTCCGCAACAAGGTGCTCTCGAAGGTGAGAATTATGTTCTGTCTTTGTGTATATATCATGGAATATGGCCTCTGGGTCGTTTGCAGTAAATTTGGCTTTCCCTGAAGGTGGTTTTGATATTGAATTTGATGTCTGGGAGAGATCAACCGCTTCTTCTATTGAAACACCTGTGCCATTGCCAAAATATACAGTGTCCACGAGAGTTATGTCCTCAACATCACTAAAGACAATTGGAAAATGAACTTCACCTAGGCGATCATGTTGAGGCTTGTCCTCCTTTATCACATCCAATATGGGTGGATTATGTGATGTAGAGGCTTGGCTGAAGGTCTGCGACATTGGCGTAGTCTTATTTACCCCATAAGTTTTACCTGCCTCCCTCAGTATAAACCCAGTTTCTAATCCAGGGTTGATCATCCTGAAAACCTTCATTACATGCATGCAAATCATGCCTTGCAAAGAAGTTGGGCATTCACACTGTGCAAAAGACGAATTAGGACTGTGGACGGCCCATACATGGCGTTTTTCATCAACAGACATGACCAACGCTACATTGTCACCATCCGGATATAAGTATACATGATCATCTGGAATTCCAAATGCTTCTTGTATGGCACTCGCAACAATAACCTCTTGGTTGATGTTCCGAATGAAGCCATTCCCCTTCAAGACACAATGGTACCAATAGTGACTATGTACTTTCGTAATGAGACTATCAATGCACCAGTCTAATCTGCGTCCAACTAGGCGATGTTTCTCCAAGAACATGATTGTCTTTAAGTTCGCATGATACGCCTCGATTCCAGCATTTGTATTTTGTCCTGCATGAGGGAGATTCCGGGTTGCAATACACCACATGACAATCTTTTTCCGCCACTCTTTGTCCATGTAGTTCATGAACCGAGCAGCCTCCGGTCTTCTTGCCCTAATGTCATCAAGTTGGGACTGTGCCCAATGAATAGGATCATCGCCATGACGGAATCCAACACCATACATGATGTTACCCACTTCACAAAGAATATAAGCACGGTCTTCAATCCTTGATATCTTCTTGGAAGCATTTTCCACCCAAGCCTTGCGTACGTGCCAAAAACATAGGAGAATCAGTGAATCTGGCCAAACCGTCCTGCAGGACAGTTTGAAAAACTTGAATTAATGACTTGACATCTTTAGTTTCTTAATAAACACACATGTTTGTATTGGGGTGGGGGTCATAACTTACTGTAGAGCATTTATCTCTGCTTGGGCGTTGTCAACTATGATTGAAGACGGCTTCCAATCAGGCATGGCCGCAACTATCTTGTCTTTCAATGCTGCCAACACAGAAGTGAGGTCTTCTTCTTTTGAACTGGACGTGATGAACCACGCTACTGGAATCCCATTTCGCCATTCATCAAACACCATTATAGTATACAAAGGGTACTGCAGATAGGTCATGCAAAACATATTTCAACACGGGTAGTCTTGGTACATTATCATGAAAAATGTCATACTTTTGACTTAAAAGGAAATGTCTTACCCTTGTATCGCTTGTTCCAAACGTGGCATCCATTGCAAGTGCATCTCCATGGCCGTACTTCATCATCTGCTTGAATTGCCAGTCTGTTTGAATACCAATTGTGAATGGGGTGTGGTCTTGCTCCGTGGCGTTGATGTTCAATTGTCCATGCTCTTGGTAGTTGAAGACTAGGTCCTCATTAGCCTCCTTCCACATGCGAACACTCATTGTTTCATTTGGATGTCTCTTCCACAGATCTGCTGCCATCTGATTAGCCAGATTTCGGACATCTTGGGGCATGACAAAGGTGTCTCGTGTAACAGGTGCATTTTTCAATGCCATGTCACATACATGTTGTCTGTGTTGTTGCATGACTTGGGTGGCAGTGAAGCCTTGCCACAAAAGGTTGTTTAGCTCATCCTTTTTGTGTGCAGACAAGGTTGTACCCAATGCATGTCGAAAGCCTGCAACGTTGACACCGTGGCATCTATCACCGTTCTTGTTTGCATGTTTTGTCTCTCTGTATATCAGTTGGCATAGAGAATTATCCATGTACACCTGCTTGGCATAGAAGTGTCTCTGGCAACCTCTCTTGATGGACGTCCCGGATTCAATTTTTCCCATTCTCTTGCCCGTGTGTCCAACCCTCTTGTGTTGCCTAAAAGCATCATAATCTGGCACCACCTTCTTCCCTCTCTTCTTCTTTACAAATGACGATTTATCTTGATATCGCTTCCTTCTCCTTTGGGCTGCATTCAGAATTGACTTCAGATCTGAAACATAGACGTTGGAATGGTCCTCTGGTCCAAAATTGCAGTGATATCTGTGCATACAGTGGGCAAACTGAGATTAGTGTTGCATCAATACTACAAGACAACAAAATCCCTCATCCCCACTGTCCTTATAATATAACAGTCTTTCAAAGATTATAGAACCCATATGAGACGCAGTTTACAAGGTAGGTCACCCCAATGGCAAATCAAGGAGTTCAGTTCTGGATAAGTACTTGATTTGGACACTGCAGGTATTGGGACGCACGAGCTTTACAGAGCCTAAGGGGTTTTTTTTCAGCGTCTCTTTTGTGAATCTACATGGAAACTTTGGGTTGTTGTTCTCTCCATCAACAAAGTCTTGTAACCTCTCCCAAGGAATGACAGCCACATCATTTAACCTACGGCGGCCGCCACCCTGTGATAGGATAGGCCTCCACAATATGTCCTCCTTTTTGAATGGTCCTGGTGGAGGGTTCTGCAACATCCCCCTCATTTCTTCCAGAAGTACTCGCTCTCTATCAGGGTCGTATGGAGGATCTTGGGGATCAGTTTTCGCTTCCATGGTGAGGTCCACATTTGAGCTACCATGAGCATGCCTTTGCCCTGGTCTACATGTTCGTGTAGTGTGAGAATCATCATGGGTTTGAGGAGCATTGTGGCTCCCATAAGAGCACCCATTGATATCAACTGTAAGATCAATATACACATGATTCTTACCATCCATTGTAAGTACGACAAGAAAGAAAAGGACTGACAGGGCTTTAGAGAAGCCTCCACTGCCTTGTTCACTAATGTAGGAAGTGCAACACTGCAAACAAATGTTGAAGCAAATGGGACACAAAACATTACAACAAAACAAACCTTAAGTTTCCCTACAACCTACACCAAAAATTGCAACCACAACAACACATAACCAGTCACTTCCAAAGCAAACCCCCAACCAAGGCCCCCAAACCCTAAATTGTTGAGCCGCCGACCCTGAACCCTAAGTCAACACTTTTCAGATCCACATTTTCCGACAGGACAAGATCTGGTTTTGCAGGACAAGATCTGGTTGTGCAAGACAAGATCTGGTTGTGCAAGACAACAAAATTTTCATTGACGGATGGCACTGAATTGTTGTCAACGGAGGCTTGGGAACGTTGTCGACGGGAACGAGGGAAGCGGGCAGTTGAAAAAGACCAAGCTGCCCGACGTCGCCAAAATTCCTCGATTTCGGGCAGATTTTCCCGGGCAGCAGCCTGACATCATACGGTGGAAGGGGGGTGATTAATGTGAGCCATGTGGGAGCAGCGCATATTTTCTGATTCCAAATTTGGCTTGTCTTTGAGTCACCGGGGACAGTTTTCATGTGCCAATCCCTCTCAATTGCCAGGGAAGATTGGAACCCGTCCAAATTATTCTTCATTTTTTAATTCTATTTCTATACTTCTAGTGCGCCAGTGTTGGTGATTTGTATAAGTGGCAGTGAGTCGGAGGGAGTCAGGAAATTTGGTCCACTTGTCACAGACTTTGGGTACCTTAAGGGCCACTTCACACACGAGCCAAGAGCCGTGACCATGAAATTGTGAGAGCCCAAAAGAAAGTGTCCAAAGGCCGTCCCAACACACCTCCAAACTTATGGAGTGCGGTCACGGACCCTCAAGTGTAATGTGAAGTCATATGTGACCGGGGCCTCAACCAAATGTTGTTTCAATGGATGTTTATTCATGCGGGGTCCTCACACATGATAAAATAGAATAAACAAACGGTTGTGAGCGTTCGGAGTGCCATGGTCTCCTGGTTTTATGTTAGGCCTCACTTCAAGAAGTGGTTTTTGAAAATAGTCCAAGTGACCGTGAAACATGGTCCATTTGATGCCATGTAGGATATTCCATCCATCTTGCATTCACATGCTCCATTGGTCCCTCAAGCATAGTGTGTAGCGAACTTGGACCGGCCCCTACTTTTCCACCAATGAAAGTGCTTGAAGTGTAAGGGTCACCGGCTCGTAGTCTCATGTGTGAAGTGGCCCTAAGTTACAAGCGGGAACTTTGATGTGTTTGAGAAGCACTGTGAATAAGAATGAGCTTAAAATTTTAAAGTTCCAAGAGTGAAATGTAAACAAAAGTTTTATTTTTACGGCTACAACATTTTAATTTTTTTTTGGGGTCCTATTATAAGTGTGGGTTGTTCGTGACTTTCAGAGGCACATGTTGCTGTGACCGTTTTTTTTTGTTTTTTGGTTGAGAATATCATTTATTATTTAGACCATGGGGGGAAAATGTTATTCTTCCTTTTTTAATAATATAAATAATAGAAAGAATGCGCATCAAGGAATGTAAAAGATGATGTATTTGGTTACCTTTGGTGTTCTCAATGACATGTCACGACCACATGTAACTTGAAATGGTGATGCAAATTGGTATTTTGGAGCTTATAGCTTGATGACAAATAGGACATGTTAGTGTATGGCACATCAAGTATGGGGATTTGTGTTAATAACACCATTTTAATTAAAATGAGACTTTTCAAAGTCTCATTTTGCCAATCACCTTAATAGCGTACATTAAGGTGAATAATTGCGGAGGATGTGAACGTGGTGGGGGAACACTTGTAGGGAACTTTTGGTACTTTATCATGTACCCATTATGTACCCCATTGGAACTTGGCTTATGGGAACAAAGTTCCCCTTGGATTTCGCCTTAAATTTCCTTTAAGGTGCCTCGAAATTTCACCTTAATTTTTTGTCTCAAAATGGCCAAATTGTCTCATTTTAATTAAAATGGTGTTTAATGACACTCATTCTAAGGGAATTTTGATTGAGTTTTGGGTTTGTTGGGTTTTTTTGTTGGGGGGGGGAGGAGAGGGAATTGTTGCAAGCGAGTGTATGTCTCATCCATCCATGTTAGGAACCTACTCCAACCCCCTATATGTTGTGGTTGGTCCATTTGGAATTTGCCATGTTACTTAAGGACCTTAGAGAATAATTAGGGGTCTTTGAGAGATTTATTTAGGGTTAAAATTGTCTAGAAAATTTGAACCTCCAACTTCAAAATGCTACTCCAAGATGTTTTGATTGGATGGATGGATGAGAGGTATGCTTAAGTACAATACTTCCCTTTAAAATATGAATGTACCTCTCATTCATCCAAGACGAACGTACTAAAATAGCATGCAATTCAAAGGTTTTTATTAATTTTTGACATTGAGATTAATGTTTAAAAACACCAAAATAGTCTAGTCCAAGTCCTATAAGACGAATCGGCCACAAACTTATGGGGAGGTCATGTTTTTATGTTAGACGGATGAGACATTACGCTCGACTTATGCAATGACTCCTCTTGACTCAAATTGAACCATAAAACACTAGCAACATAGGAGTCCTTGGCGCTCGTCACGCATCACTGGGAGAAATATGAAGAGTTATCATTGTGGTAGAGTTGTAAACTTTCAAGCGTTGTAAAATGACTTTCCAATGACACATGTCAAATACCCCAAACTCATATGCTTGTATTGAAACCAAAAGGAAAGCCAAGATTTATGGTAGACATACCCATTTCCGATAACCGCCCCAAACTTGATACATAGAGTCCCCTAAAGTTGTGAAATTTTCACACATGTAGTCGTCCCTTTCTAATTTGGAATGTTGGAAATAGGTAGTGACCAAGTGAGAGAGGAGTTATAGTTGTTGAGGAGTTCAATGTGATAGAAAAAGTAAGTTAAAAGGGCATGGATTTGGGTTCCTTGAAAAGGGCACTGATTATACTCAAGTTTTCCCCTATAAGTTATCCGAAACATGTCGACTTGTGCTATGAATAAATTTACTGTAATTTTAGTAATTCAAAATAAATTGTGATTTTTTTCTTTTGTTAAACGTCGTGATCTTAATGTCTAGGCCTATAAAAAATCACTCCATTATCACACATGTACTACACTTATGCAAAATCCCTTAAGTTATGAGAAATGGTTTGTCCACCTTAGTCCCAATCCCTTGAGAGAGAGCCATTTGAGTTGTCAGTAGTGTGTAGTTTTTCTTAAAAATTTGGCGCACCTTTCAATTCATGAAGTAATGGCACCTCACAATGCCGCAAATCTTGGGGGTGGGGTGGGGTGGGGTGGTAGGTTTTTATGTTAGATGGATGAAAGATACACTCGTATGCGATAATTCCATCTCGACCCAAACTGAACCATAAAACACTAGCAACACACGAGTCCTTGGCAATCGACATGCTTCACTGGAAGAAATACACAAATCTATCCTTAAAATAGATTCGCAGATTTTCCAACACCATAGAATAACTTTCTAGTGACACATGTCAATTGCCTAGGACTCATATGCTTGCACTGAAACCAAAAGGAGAGCCAAGATTTAGTCCCACTTCCTTGAGAGAGGGCCATCGCATCCGAGCCATATAGTTTTGCTCAAGAAATCGCCGCACCTTTCAACCCATCAAAGTAATGGCCCGTGACCCTCTCAAATGCTCACACACAAAGATGTTGACATGGGAATTTCATTTACGCTTTCCAATAAGTCGAGTGTTGTCGTAAGTCCCACCCAAATATTTTGGTCTACCGAATAAAATAATGCCTACAAAAGACGAGTACTTGAGGGCCCATCGGATTGAAAAACTCTCGGGTCCATACATTTATGAGATTTTGGGATCCTACTTGGTCTCCACTAAGTCTAATATCGAGTCACTAATGCCAATTCCAACACCACATTATAAACACCAATACCAATACCACATTAGAACACCGATTCCAACACCACATTACAACACTAATTCCAATACCACATTATAACACCAATTTTGGGTTGGACATCTTTTATTGTAGGCATAGACTCAAATCATCATATTGTTGGCATCTCTCCAAGGTAGATTACAAGTTACCAAAATTTGCTTCCAAATGTGGTGGGTTTTTTTCTTCCAACCCTAAATACATGTGGATGATGGTTTGAATATTCTTTCCTACAACTATGTAATATGCATTTGAGCACTTATCTATGTATCTATATATATATATACAAATGGAAAACCATTGCAATAAGAATGGAGTTGAATACCAAGCCCAGGGCCATGCCCAAATGACTACGAAAAACTCTCTTGTAGTTAAGTTGCATAACAAAACATTTAAAAAGAGTCGTCCCAAGCCAATCCATCATAGTCGGGCGAGCACTCCCATAGCTAAAGACCCCAAAAAAATTTTAAAAATTGGCCAAGCAATTTGATTATACACAATTTCATTTCTACTAACTCGTGCAAACATGAAGTTTCAAAAATGACTAGGAAGCTTCCCTTCGAAGACTATCATCTTTGTTGGTAGGATATTCCACCTTCCCAACACGAGCGGGCCCGTCCACTATATGGTTTAATAACTTAGCAAGAAGCTCCCAAATTTAAGGAGGGCACACACCGTACACTTTTAAGGAGGACCATCTCAAATTTATTGTTATTGTTGTTGTAGCAACTACATAGACAAGAGATAGACTCCAATAAATCTATGCTGCAACAATACCTCTATCCTGCATTCTTATTTTTGTTATTTTTTTGGCACAAATTGAAAATTCAATTGCAAGAAAGTAACCAAAGTACAACCACCACGGGAGAACCAACGCAACCCGAGTGAAAATTAAGAATCTATGGTGCAAAATCAATGCTTTGAAACTAAAAAATTAAAAATTAAAGAAGAAAAAAAGTGAACAGAACCTCATGGAATTAGGGACAATGAACATTTGTTGGTGTTTTGAAAGTGGGAAAGTTTAAGATGTTCATTTTCCCACTCGAGTTTTGTAAAAGGCCAAAATCTAACAAACGAGTAAGAATTTTTTTGCTAGAGATTGTGATTCTAGGGATCAACTAGAATGATGATTATGTGCCACCAAATTTGAATTTCGAGCCTCGAGAATCAGCCCCCAACTTGTGGGCTAATTCGAATGCACTCATTTAGCAGTTGCGGCTGCGAAATTGATTCCGGGTCCTACTAGATAACTACTCTACTGAACTTTTCTCGGGTATGTAACTTATGTATATCTCCGATTACATCAAATCTTCCCAACCACCGTGACTCGAGGTTCATTCATCATACGGAGTACCACATTTCAACTTACACATGTCCGGATTCTATCTTCATGAAGATGAGCTTTGGACCCCGAAGACCAAGTCAATGGAACTTGGGAAGTGCAAAGAGGAAAGAAGGAGAGATAGAGAGAGAGAAGGAATTATCTCATACAAGCATACCTCTCATCCATCCAACATGGCGGAAATCATTTTTATACTAATACTAATAACACTACTACTAATAATAATAATCCACTATAGGTTTGTGGCCATTTTGTTTCAAATGACTTGGACAAGACTAATTTGGGGTCTTTAAATCAATTTTTAGTACCAAATCAACAAGAATTAGTAACCTCGAGGATGCGTACTATTTCAAGGTTTTTCTATATGTTGGACTAATGAGAGGCACACTTGTAATGTGAGCCTTATATGGTCACTTGTCGTAATTAAACACCTATATTTGAGTGGTATGTGTCTGAAGGCTTGTAGTTAAGAATGGAGACCAAAAAAACATGTGCTATGATGAGATTGGACTATGTGCTCGAGTTTGGTTTAGGGACTTGTTTTTGGTCCATGAGTGCCTAAATTTGGCATTGACACACCTATGTGTTTTGCATGTGCTGCTGAAGATGAGCGTTGTGAGCTCATGAGTTGTCGGGGATGAGATTTGGGCGAACCAACCCATACACTCATTCCTTGTTGGATGCCTAAACCCTTGCCTCCAAGGAACCAATGTACAGGTTGTTTCACCCCAACCTCGAGGATGAATGCAACAACGGTCTTCAAGGTAAATGCAAGTATAGGATTCAACATCGTCTCCCTTTCCCACCATCATTTTCATCCATTCTTTTTGTTTTCTTTGTCTACACTTGGTATTGTTTGTGTTCATTTCATTCTAAGCTTTGGCCCCCCTCTTTGAGTGCATACCAATTTTAAGTATAGACGTTCCTTCTATCACGTTGTTGGACCCCTTACTCCCCTTCCTAATGGCCTTAGAGCTCATGTTCAACTTGACCCAACTCTTGTAGTAGCCGAAAATAGAGAGAGGAGGCAACATTATGAACGAATCGGGACATTCTAGGATGCCTAGGTAGCAAAGTTGCCATGGGCGGAGAGTGTATTAGGAGATGATGGGAAGGCTCACTAGGTTCGTTGCCTCATTTGTACCAAACTAGAAGGCCACGAAAAAATTGTTAGTGCCCAAACTAGACAACTCATGGAAGCACGCAAGCAAAAGAAAAACAAAAGTTGCAATCCCGGGTGTATATGTCAAGGGGAAGTGGTATATTAGTAGGGAATGTGTACATGTGAATACGAGGTTCTCATCCTTGCATTGAACAAGGACACGGTCATTGAGAAGTTGGCATATGCGAAGATTTTCGAGAAGAAGAAATAAAATTTGTCCAATTCGTAGTCATCTTCGTCCTCCTCCGCAATGGTCGTCCCATGAGCGACCTACCATGTATGAGTGAGGTTCTTGATTTCTTGGGTGCGCCTCATTATCCTCAAAAGCACTGGTCTATCTCTACAGGGGTGAAGTATGGCAGAATGCTAGAATGCGGTGGTTTTGTCGAAGACTGCAACTTTGATGCAAAAAGGCTAAATACTTGTCCATTTCATGTGACGAGGTTACCACTTCAACCCGCCCCCCCCCCCAAAGGAATTTTTCCAAGAAAATTGAACTTTGCGATTTTTTGGCTATTGTCCACATGTTTTTATTGCCAAATTATCAAGTGTGGGGAATTCAAATTCATTAGAGTCCTGCATCTTATGGCACATTGTGTCGCCATGAAACCTCTGCCATTTTGTACTCAATCATCACATCTCCCCAAATTTTTTTTGGCCCAAGTCGCTTTTTTTTACCCCCCACCTCCACTTTAAATTTGTTTGCTAGGAAAGTTGAATTACCATAGGAATTACCCCAAACGCTCGCCACACACGCTACATTGGCTTCTCCAATAAACACACACTGGTTGGAAGTGCCCACAATAAGACCACATATGAGCATATGCTCTCTCTCTCTCTCTCCAGTAAGTTGCTTGCCTTTTGCACGATGAGAGTGACTCTTGCAACTAGAATTTGTACATTTCAACTCTGATTTCAAAATTTTGAGATGATAATCCATGTGATTTTAAAATTGCCAACCGTACGAAACATTCCCAAATTCAATCCAACCATCAAACTTCTTTTCTTTTCTTTTCTTTTCTTTTAAATGTCAAGTTGGAAGTGCCCACAATAGGGCCACATAGCTTCCGATTCAATCCCCTCTCCTACGGCGAGTTGCTTGTCTTTCGGCACGGAAAGAACTATTCGCCGGCAACTTGTTGGCCGCCCGAGGTAGAAGACGGTGTCAAAACACCCAGGAATCTACTTTATCTAGATGCAGATTTTGCTGACATGGAAAGGCCTCGCTTAGCTCAGCCATGATGACGAGACCCCCCCTCACAAAAAAAAACAAATGAAAACAAAATTAGTGTGGTTTTTGGGGGCTCATATTTCACGACCGTAACATAACGTAGTTGTTCGCGTTAGCTTTGCCTCGATTGAAGGTGTGGACGGGACTTTGTTTTGTAGCCCCCCCCCCCCCAACTCTCGCGCGGCTCGAGCCAATCCGGCCTCCACAATTTAAGATGTCCAAGTGGCACCCCGAAGTGTGGGCCGAGTGACAACGAAACTAACGGCACTTTGGAAGTAGGTTTACGTTTTCTACCCTAGGCAGTCGCCTTTATCTTTCTCCCAATAATCCGGTTGCAAATATTGAAGGGCTTAGATGTCACACTAATCACCCCTTAACCTCCCAAGCCTATAAAAGGGTTGTTCTGAGTTATTTTTGCTCAATGGCGGTTTTGGGATTTTCATGGATAAGTTTTGAGGTTAAAATGGGATGTATTTGTAGGACTTTGAAACAAGGGAGATGAGCTATTTTAGGGGTTGGGGGGGAGATGGGCGTGAATAATGCTTTGGATTTTAAGATTATAACAATTGAAAGAAGGGACATATAATAGTGTTTTGTGAGATTGACAGTATTCCATGGAATATTCCCTTACACTTGGGCTGAATATGGGAATGTTCTGTGGAATATTGTCAATCTCACAGAACGTTGTTATGGATCTGGAAAATATTATGGATGTATTTTAGCCACCTTGCATTTGGAATATGTAAGACATATTTGAAATATATCTTGATTTTTTTATTTCTTATTAGCTCACTTCTTCTAGGATGTGAAACACATGATTAGTACAAGATGGCTAACAAATCCAAATCAAGGCCGTAGCCACTTCTCCTCGTAATTCTAAAAGTTCACAAGAACATCTTATTCATTATGAAAGTGAAGAATTTTGTGCTCGTTGAATGATCATATAGACTCTTCCCTATTAAACCATGTTGACTGTTAAACCTAGAATGGGTATCGTGTTCTGAGCACGTAGTCTAATCTCTTATAACCACATGTCTTTTTGGCATCCATTCTTGGGGCCACACCTAATCACATGCCACTCAAATATAGGTGAGGATAAGTAACCAAATCGGGCATGTCTATCTTGCTATAGGTTTCCTCACGCCATATTTTATAACCAACCTGCAGCCAGCAAACGTAGTAGGTGGCGGCCACTAAATGCCTTTTAACAGAAAATGGTCACACACATTTCTAGTAAGGAACTTGAATCGCATTTTAAATTTCATTCATAAGAAGTAGTTGCATATAAGTTACAAGGGTGGGAAACATCACAAAGAATATTCCTCGGTGCATACTACTTCCAAGGCCAGCCCAAAACTTTATTGATCAAAGAGAGACTCACTTTCGAGCAATTAAGGTAACCGACTCGTTTTCCTAACCAGTTAAGCAATTTAGCATATATGCGGTTTAGGTACGATCAGAGAAAGAATGCCCCGTGTAGGGAAACAACAAGAGGAAGCAATATGACTTGGTAATATAAATCTAGTTCTCAACTTTAGCCATTGGCATTTGGCAACACTGATCATAGATTGATATTGTGTTGCACGGAAATAGGTTGGCTATGAAAATGGGGTGGTGATCGGGAATGGGTCGACTACCTTACTTGATTGTGAATTGCACAGTGCAATTCATTGTTGTAAGCATGGAAAGTCCAAACATATTCCACAACTTGTTGTGGGTTCAATACATAGCGGTGACCCTCTATGACTCTCACATCTTATATTGGATGTCAAAAATTCTATTTGGCTTGGTTTAAATTAAGGCCGGATAATTAGGAACGTAGAGTATTAAAGTAGGCCTCAACTTCAACATTTTTGTTTTTGTTTTTGGAAAGAATCAAAGTGACTTCATAAAACCAAGGAAGACAAAAGCACAAAACACTAATTTGGCTCTTGATTGAAGGAGCCATCATGGTTGGGGGCGGGGGTCAACTTCCACTTAAGGGTAGAGGAATTACCCTTTCACAACACCTCACCGGCCCATCAAATTCTAACAAACGGAGCCCTCAAGGACAAGTTGATGCACTTCTAAACTCAACAAAATCCATAATTGGACTTCTATGTGCCATACCACCATCTTGGAAGGAGGCCTTAACTTGATTTGTGAAGAGTTTCAAGTATTTGTAGGTACATAGAAAACTATGTTTAGGGAAACATCAAGTGAACACAAAGGCATCTTTTAAAGACGATTGTTACTAAGCAATTTTCTTTTCTTTTTATAATGGTAGGTCAACTTCATCAACTACCTCTTTTACACCTATTACCACGGGCTGAAAGTGAACCTGGACAAATAAATAAAATACCATGGCCCATTGTACCGTAACACCATAGCAGGTTCGCCACCTGGCGAACGAATATTTAATTTTTTTGAAAAAATAAGGTTCGCCTCTCAAAAATTGAATTTCTCAATTTTCGTTTTTTAGCAAAAAATAAGTAAAAATGACCCTAAATAGCTTAGAAATAGCAAAATATTTCAAAAACTAATTTATTCTATTTTCGTTTTTTTGTCTTCAAAATTTTCTAATTTTTACGTTTTTTATTTTTAGAATTATTTTAGGACGAACCTGCTATGGTACTACGGTATTCTATGTGCGGGTTGAAAATCAAGGTATCTCATAAGTTTACAAAACATTAATGCATTCAAGTATACAATGAAAAGACATCAACAAAAACATTGATATTTTTTGGTATAATACTAATAACATAGATTTGAACCCACAATAGTTCATGTTCATGTAAAAAACAATGATCCCATATTCCTACTTCTAAACATATAATACTGTGTGCTCAACAATGACACGTGTCAAGAAAAATTACACTAACACACAAGCATCGTGGTATGGCAAAATTTACAGTGGGCCACAGTAAACGGTGCTGTAGCCTTTACTTTCATTTCAAGCACAACATTCTAGACTCCAAATTTTCACCATCCATTCTTCACTTTCTCCGGCACACACACACACACACACACACACACACATATATATATATATATATATATATATATATTGAGACAGAAGACCGACAGGCCAGCGCCAAAGCACAGGAGGCAGTTGACCACCTGGCAAGTTTTCCGTCAGGTAGAGAGGAGATTTCACAACCGGGATTCGAACCGCCAACCTCTTCTTGAGATTTGGGTATCCCTCCGGCACATATATACATATATGTGGTCTCCAATAAGGCTCCTCTTTCACTGGTTGACTCGGCACTAAAACAGAATCTCAGGTTTGTATCCACAAGCAGACAGAGTTTATCTGCAAGCCCAAATCTCCTTTAACTTATTACACCAACTGCACATGACAACACATCACGAAATAGAATCCACGACCGGAATTAAATCCCGTGCACATCTCCACTTGCATCCGTTTCCGCGTCCGCGGCGGCAAAAGTGGAAATTTAACCGTGGCCGTTCATCACCGTCATTGCTCCTATCTTAGGGCCACTTCTAGTGTTTCGATGTTTATTCTAGGGGTCGGAGGCGGCATTATAAAATAAATTTTAAATTATTTAAAATAAATTTTAATGTTTTTATTAATAATATTGAAAATCGTAGATGACGTCAATCTGCGAGGTCTTCTATGGCAAATCATTGTCGAGAACATTCCCCTCTTCTATGATCAATTCTTCGAGCTCTTCTCTGCCCAAGTATTGATCCAAGACTGCGCATGGATCGTCTCTCGATGCGAAATTCATAAAAAATGCCTCAAATTTTGTTCAATATTTGAATTTGTGAATTTAATCATCATTTAAAAATAGATGCACTCCTAGCCACTTCACTCATGAGCCAAGAGCCGTGACCATGAAATTGTGAGAGCCCAAAAGAAAGTGTCCAAAAACCATCCCAAGACACCTCCAAAATCATGTAGTGTGGCCACGGACCCTCAAGTGTAGTGTGAAGCCATATGTGACCGGGCCCTCAACCAAATGCTATTTCAATGAATGTCTATTCACACGAGTCCTCACACATGATAAAATAGAACCAACCAACGGTTGTGATCATCTAGAGTGCCATGGTCTCCCGGTTTTGTGTTAAGCCTACGTCCAAGTGGTGGTGTTTGAAAATAGTCTAAGTGACCATGAAACATGACCCATTCAATGCCACGTAGGTCTCCATGTAGACTTTACATCCATCTTGCATTCACATACTCCATCGATCCCTCAAGTGTAGTGTGAAGCGAACTTGAACCGGCTCCGCCTTTTCCACCAATGAGAGTGCTGGAAGTGCCATGGTCATGGGCTCTCAGTCTTGTGTGTGAAGTGGCCCTTAGTGCACGGATGTGGGCATCTAACTTCACGGCCTCCTATTTTTGTCTGTGTCGTGTTGTTGTGGTTTTGGTGTGAATCTGGCAGCAAAAAGGTGACCCAGCCGCAGCCTGCAGTTTAAGAGTTATAACGCTCAACTTGTTGCTGACCTCACTTTGATGAGCTAAGTGGATGATGCGGCTATTTTATGTACCCGGTGAGGGAATCGTTACATCTCTATGTGTCTGTGTCCGGGGAGATTTTTGGGCATAACCGGTCACAAATCCTAGTGTTCCCGAGTCCCAACCGGCTCCTTACTAAATTGCTTGTGATATTTCGGTTTTTCTGTATACATTTGAGGTATATTCCATAGATTCCTCTTAAAATGATGGGTAATTTTTCCTGAAGCGTTGAGCTTCAACCGGTTCATCTGTAACTACACTAATTATGCTATTTGGTGTCATATGGTGTTTAATGTCACTACAATAACTTTTTGGATGACGCTTCTTATGAATAAGCGAACAAATATTGTCACGGATGCTGGATGAGTTCATCCGTTGGCCAAACCCGTACCTTCTCTTGTCAGCAACTTGTGATGGAATAGTGTCATGGATGATTGGAATTTGGATGAAAAATCACTTGGTAAGCGACGGTGATTGTACCACTGTAAATCTACAATCCCCCAAAAAAAATTTACAAAGAATGACAAACAATGTTGGGGTTAATATTAAGTGTTGGCGACACTATACCGTAGTAATCGAGCAAGAGAATTAGAAGTGGTGACACTAAATATCATATTTAGTGTAGCAGTCGGTTGTCCACCATTCGTTGTGATGTGCAAACCCACTTTGTGATGATTCTCGATCCTCACTCGAAGTTGTTCTGACAATAATCTGACGCGATTGTCGGTTTGAGCTTGAAAGCTCTCGCAATCCACCAAGTCTAGTGTGCGAGAGACTTATGTGCTCTTGGAATTTTATCGGTTTGGTAATAAAAGCGGGAAAAAGCAAAAGAAGAGATTGCGTCAATTGCATGTATTTAAGGTATGTGAGTGTTATCCAATTCGTTTTCATGTTTTTCTCCAACTTCTATCGATTAGATTTGCACAACAAAAAGTGTGTCGAATTAGCAAATCTACGATGAAGCATCGGCAAAATCGGATCAAAATTCAGACTGCCCTTGAATTTTTAGTTATGGTTATCGAAAGAGCGTGTTTGTTGGTGACTGAATAATACATAGGTCCTTTCAGTTGTGTTCACTGTTGAGAGTGTGGAGTGCTGATAAAGAGTTGAAGACGTGTTCCAATCTCTTTTGAACATGTGTCATCTTTTATTTATTTATTTATGGTGTTTGTGCTTCGCTCCTCACCTAACCGCACACCAAATAAACATAGGCATTCGACTAAGAAAAGAAACCGAATGACACCAACCATAATCTATTACAAGCCTTACATCGAATCCACTTCACATACACAAATGATGGCCTGCGATTAATTCCAGTCTCGGCATAAACTTGCTTTAATTAAGTGCACGAAATTGGCAAAACATGCAAAGTCTAATGGAATCAATTGTTTGAGAGCGCTAACTTAGGGTCACTTCACACTGTGGCCGTCCAAGTCAAGAGGCCGTGGGATTGAATGGCCAAACTTCGTTGAGAGTCCAAAGGGATGGGCTGAAAATAGCCAATCAAATATAGGAATTGGAGCCTTCGGCCGGGCACAGTGTGAAGCTTTCAGAGGTCAAGTCCAAAGTCCACAGGAAGAAGGAGCATCCCATTTTATTCCTTGTCCAAAACAACCCCTCCAATCCAACGGTCAAGATCTTGTCAATGTTTGATTTATTGTGAAAAAAAATCAACGGCCTCTTGACCATAGTTTGGGTTTCCAGAGAATACACAGGCTCAACTTAATAAAGGAAAAGCCGAAAGACATCGACATGGTGTAACTGGTTGGACTTGAAGACATTGGGATCTCCACCAATTACATATGCTCAAAAATCTCCCCGGTCACTGCTGTGAGTCCAGTGTGGTGAGTGGGGGATAATCCAAATGAACTGCGAGCTTAGCTTTGGGAACGCGCCTTTAGGTCTTACTACTGTATATGTACAGATAGTCAAGGATTGTTGGAGGATGGCGCGTATATTACCTGCAACATGGAATGTTGACTTTGCCCTAGTTGATGAAAGGGGGAAGAATAGAATGCAAGAACAATCAGATGAACTTGGTGCTTTGATTTCAAAGTTGCAATTGGGCGATGATGAGATGTCAGTCGAGACTTACATTCAGATGGAAGGGGAAGAGATTAGTGAGCTAGAATTGAGGACTGATGAGTTGGTGGATGTTGCTTTGGGAATCAATTATGCACAAGGCTTTGATCTTAATGTTGATCTACATTTAGGAGATGTGGATGATGTTGCTCCACCTACAGTAAAGCTTAGTGATGCTAAATGTCATGCATCATTGTTGTCTAATTTCTTATCAGACAACTCTTAACATTTTGGTGTCAATGAAATCGTAAGTTTTCAAAAGCTAGTAGGGAATTTAGATAAGATGACAGTTACTAACTCAGGTAGGCAACACTAGAGATCTTTGAACTCCTATTTCAAGAGTTCTTTATTCGATCTAGTCATCAAGCTCTCCAATCACATAATACTTGGTGCCTTGTCAATCCAAATGTTGTGGAGATGAACACCGTCGTGACAAAAACAACGCGACACTTGGTGTGTTGTGGAAGGCATGTAGATTCCGCCTCCTCGTTTACAAAATGTGTGAAATTTTTCACACATTTTGGACCATAATTGGCCACGTGTGCAAGATAATACTACGTTAGAGCACTCTTGCAACTAGCGAATTGTTTTTGTAAAGTTGACGTTTGTTGAGAGTGAAGAAGGCGGTATATTTGACGGTGATTTGTTCAGTTGTAAAGAGCCCATGAGGTATTTGATATTCAATTGAAGGGTTTTTTGAGGTTTCTCTTTGAATTGCAGTAGTTTTACATACACAAGTAGGTTTCTCTTTGAATTGCGGTAGTTTTACACACACAAGTAGGTTTACCTTTAAATTGCAATAAGTTTTCATGCACAAGTCGGTTTCTCTTTGAATTGCCAGTAGTTTTACATACACAAGTAGGTTTCTCTTTAAATTGCAGTAGTTTTACATACACAAGTCGGTTTCTACAGTTATTATACTTTCTCACCTGCCTAGCGATAAGGCTCTCACACCTGCACACAGAATTCATGGCTTTTTCTCTCTTTCCTCTCATGAGAATCAAGAACTCTTCCACCATAAAATTCTATCCACCGCAACTGAATATTCCTTATGTTCCCTCTCAAGCAAGCAGCACTCAGCATGCTGCAACCGGACGGCAGCTGACGGGAGCAAGTTAAGATGAGAAAGCATCAAACCTCGATGGGATCGTCGCATCACAAGGAGGTCATTTGCTCCCCGATCAACTTTCAATCTCCGCGATGAATCTTCCCATTGACATTCTCCACACACACGAGCGGATTGAGTTCGGTTTCTTCCTATCCATGTATGTTCGGCCGTTAGTTAGAGCCGGTTCGGTTTCCTAACACCCACCGAGGGGGTAATAGTATAAATTGACCCCCCCCCTCCTTCCTTCCTTCTGTCCGGCTGGGGCGAAACGACCCGTACACTGGTTCCTTGGAGGCAAGGGTTTAGGCATCCAACAAGGAATGAGTGTATGGGTTGGTTCGCCCAAATCCATTCCTTACCCTAAAGTTTGTTTTTACTTGTATGTCACTTGATGCTACTTTGTTGGATTCCAGTGAATGTCACTTGCATCATTGTGATTTTAGGCACTCTTTGAATGTTATTTCTTTTTGGGGGGGACACTCGACGAAATTAATTTCCCAAAGATTTAGGCACCTTCAAAATTAATTATTTTCTGCCCAAGCTGCTAGAGAGCTACGGTATCCCAATGTAAGCTCAGTAGACTAATTTGAGGTCTCTAACCCTAATTTAGGAATTAATTCAATTCAACATACTAATCACAGGCTTTGCCTTTATTGGTTAACATTTTCACCCTTCCTTCCCCAATATGCCCTCCCCTCGATAGGTGTTGTGGACATTCAACAGTGTATGTGAATTTGACAAAATTTTGTTTAAAAAAACAAAACAAAAACGACCTCTAATATTTTGTCAAAAAAGAGGTGGGGGGATCCTCCAATTTCCCGATTTAAAATTTTGAAAATGGATAAAGTCGTGCTAATTTACTATTATGAGTAAATATTAGGATGCATGTCACATAATACCCAAGCAATTTCATGGAATGTTAGAAAGTGATCCAAGCCACTGAATTTTTATTTCTTGTGTTTGGGAACAATCAATCTCGCCCACTTTGGCTAATAACTACACCGATTATCCCAATTAGTGTGTTTACTATTTGGAGTTACACAAATGCAATAACGTCTTACTCGGGAGTTCAATTTTTTACTAATGAAAGTTCAATAGGTTGTTTGGACATTATAGAACATAATGACTTTGCTTGGTAAAATATTACATTTCTCAATAACTACATTTGAATATTGTATTCAATGTCGCTTACTATTTGGAATTATGCAATGCTATAGCAATGTATAGCAATGCGTAATTTCAAATAGTAACACACACTCATGGGGATAAACAATGTACAATGAATTCAATAAACAAAAATTACATTGGTGTCAGGGTTGCTTTTTGCACCCATCACAACCCGTTTGACAGTCAGTCATTGTCAATGGCTCTAGTTGACCCGTCAAAAGACATATGGCCAAGACCTTCAACCCATCACTTGACATATAATATTACTCCCATGCCACTTGACATATGAAATTTCAAAGCACATGTGAGCCTCTTATCACTTGGAATCGTTAGTGCAATATCCTTGGAGCTCCATGCATCACCTTTGCAGTTGTTTTTGAAAGTTACAAGTCACCAAGCTCACATTTCACATGTCTTTGCTTGCTATTCAACAGCAAGCAAATGGGTTAACTTTCCAATCACCGTTGCTACATATTTGAAACATAGATACATTTCGGTGTCAATTTCTAAGAAGCACTTAGCAATAAAAGATTTTCTTTCCTACACAAACTCACAAGTGCATCATTCCAATTTCCACAACGTATTGATTATAGAGATCATTGACAACTACATAATGAAAGTGATTTGATTGCGTATTGTTACTATATGTTGTTGTGATTAAATTTTCTGGAAACTACACTAAATATGATGTTTAGTGTCACCAATTCTAATTGTCTTGCTCAATAGTAATTGTGAACCGTGGTGGAGTGTCACCAACACTAACCCAACATTATTTGTCATTCCTTTTAAAAACTTTGGGGGATTAGAGATTCACAGTGTTGCAATTACTGTCACTTACCAAGTGATTTTTCATCCAAATTTGAATCATCCATGACAATATTTCATCACAAGTTGCTTCACATATGGCTAAAATCAACATTGATTGGCGTGGAGAAGGTCCTCCTCCGCCGTCTATATATGATGTGTGTGAACTAACTTGAACACGAAGGTGACACATAATAGTTGAGTTCACACTGCAGCCGACATAATCCACCTACTAAATTGAATGCATGCTACATAGAGGTTAAACTTAGGGTCACTTCACACACGCGCCAAGAGCCGTGACCATGAAGTTCTGAGAGCCCAAGAGAAGGAGCGTCCAAATGCCGTCCCAAGACACCTCCAAAATCATGTAGCATGGACACGGGCCCTCAAGTGTAGTGTGAAGTCACATGTGACCAAGGCCTCAACCAAATGCTACTCCAATGAATCTCTATTAATGCGGGATCTTCACACATGATAAAATAGACTAAATCAATGGGTTGTGAGGTTTTGGAGTGCCATGGTCTCCCGGTTTTGCGTTGGGCCTACCCCAAAAAAGGCGGGTTTTGGAAAATAGTCCAAGTGACCATGCAACACGATCCACTTGATGCCATGTAGGAATCCATGTACACACACGAGACTGAGAGCCCGTGACCATTACACTTCAAGCACTCTCATTGGTAGGAAAGGCGGAGCCGGTCCAAGTTCTCGCTTCACACTACGCTCGAGGGACCAACGGAGTATGTGAATGCAAGATGGATGTAAAGTCTACATGGATTCCTACATGGCATCAAATGGATCATGTTTCATAGTCACTTGGACCATTTTCAATACCTACCTCTTGGAGATAGGCCCAACACAAAACCGGGACTCCATGGCACTCCGAACGCCCACAACCGTTGATTTATTCTATTTTTATCATACGAGAGGACCCGCATGAATAGAAATTCATGGAAATAGCATTTGGTTGAGGCCCGGTCACATATGGCTTCACACTACACTTGACGGCCCGTGACCACACTACATGATTTTGAAGGTGACTTGGGACGGCCTTTGGACGACACTTCTTCTTGTGGGCTCTCACAATGACATGGTCACGGATCTTGGCGCGTGTGTGAAAGAGGCCCTTAGTTAGAACCCTGGATCGTCGCTGCTTCTTGGCAGTCTTCCCTGGGCCTGGAATAATTAGGGTATGACATGGCAGCTGAATTTGAGGAGGACTGGGGAGGGGATCTTGGATGAGAGGAAGAGTGAGGCTAATCCAGGCAGCAGCGGGAATCTGCAGGAATTAATAGGAAGTTGGCAGCGTCCTTTCCATTCCTCGCTACGCCCAAGGCTAGGGCTTAGGGGGCTAGTACACATTTGGAGTTTCGCATTGCTATAAAAACTCTAGTGAGAGACTCACTTGGTATATTTAAAGAGCATGATATAAGTACACTTACTTGGTAGAGAAATATACAAAGTTTTAGCAACACATAACGCATGGATGATTTTAAGTGAGTGCCACGAATCCTTGGCCCCAAATGGCGGTCCGAGATGACCCTAAACTACCGGATGATGGCGGAGAGATACCCAAATCTCAAGGAAGAGGTTGGCGGTTCGAATCCCGGTTGTGACATCTCCTCTCTACCTGACGGAAAACTTGCCAGGTAGTCAACTGCCTCATGTGCTTTGGCGATGGCATGTCGTCCTTTTGTCTCATAAAAAAAACATTAAAAACATTAAAAAAAAAGCATAACTCCAAATGGCGGCCCACACTAATTAGACAAAATAGTGTACACTCTAAATAGATGTGCCCCCGTCACTATAACCGAGGTGGAGGGGTCGGTCTAGTGGAACCAATGAACGGGGAGAACCGAAATAACTTGTTGCAAGTTCAAGACCTTCGGGAAGATTACGATGTATACCGAAATTCACATGAAAATCCCGGAATTAGTCTATGGGAGCCTACTTAATAAGCCACAAGCCCATGGGGTGAGACACGGTTTTAACTATATCCACTCACCCCGGTAAAAAGAGTGGTGGACCGAGCTTAATGAGGCGGGTATCTACTTAGCTATGGCCCTTTTGTGCAGATGGCTTTACGAAAAATAACCAGAGTTATGCTGATAAGAAGTGAGAGTGAGATGACATTCACCGCAGCCGAGGTAAAGTCTAGAACATCTGGGGTAAAATAGTAAAACAAAAAGGGGTGCCAACTACCTGTAGTTTGACAGCGTGGCAGAATGAATGAACTTTGGGAGGCCCTTCCATGTGGGAAGGGAAAGGGGCGGATGGATGGATGAAGAAGGCGATGACGTGGCGGATTTTGGAAGCGGAAAGAAGGGCGTAACGAACAGAGATCTAGGTGGACAGTCAACCTTGGCACATGGAAGTTCCCCACCTGCACGCTGACGCCGCCGCCGCCGCCTGGCGCTACGTACCAAAATACTGCACATGTTTTGCTTCCTTTTATAAATAGCCCCATTTGCCAGCATGGCATAGTGTGATAAAAATACATATTTTATCTACCTGTATAGTACAGAAGTAGGAGGAAGTTGTATAATGTACAGAAGAAGGGGGGCCGTCTGAGGTTTTTCTTTTTCTTTTTGTTCCTTTTCTTTTCATATTTCTGACAGCTGGCGTAATATTATCCAAAGGGCGGCCACACACGTTCAAGAACGCCGGTTTTGAAGACGGGTTTGGTAAGCCAAGGTGAACACGAATGTTGGCCTTGACATGTGGCTAATTTCGAGGAGCTGGGTTCCGAGGGGCTGGGGCGAACCAACCCATATATTGGTACCTTACCGGGAGGGCGAACGGCTGGGGATTCGTGGCACTCACTTAAAATCAACCATCCTACATATCGTGGATGAAGTGGCTCCAATACAAAAAGACCCCCATGAGGTTGAGGGCCGATTCATTCGAATGTGACATCACTAGACATCCGGTAAGGTACCAATGTATGGGTTGGTTCGCCCTGGCCGTTCCGAGGTTGGTCCCTCTTTTATTGGTTAAAACAGTTTGTTTTCAACTCCGATTAAAGAAAATCACGGAGGTGTTAAGCCTTGCAAAATTGTCGTATTGGATTACAGTGTAAAATAGACAATTACACTCAATACAAGAGGGACCGACCTCAAAACCCAGCTCCTTGAAGTTAGGCACATGTCAAGGTCAACATTATTTTACCTTGGGTTACCAAACTCCGTTCCAACACCAACATTTTCGAACGTGTGTGGCCTCCCTTTCAGTTGATGAACTATGTCTAATTGCCTTGATTTCAAATTCAACTGCCTAGACGTTGGCATGTTGTGTTAGAGTCAAGGGCCATAGACAAATGGTATGGCCTTTGGATGAGAGTCAAGGGCCCCGGCAATTACATGGTCACGGTTGTTGGCTTGTGTGTGAAGTGGCCCCAAGTAGGTGTGAATGAGATGATCCTGAATGGAGAGTAGAAACTAGGATGAGTTTTCTTTATAAGTTATCCTCTTCCAACACACACATACAAACCTCTCCTACCTGTATATGCACTTAAAAGTCTATAATATCACACTTGTGGCTACCAAAGTGCACATGATATTAAGGAGTTTTGTAGTGTTAACATGGATGCGTGATAAAAAAGAATAAGTGTCGCATATGGCATTATGGAATAACATAAAATTAGCATTGCAATAATGAAAATAATTAGAATGATGACAACATGATGTGTACGAATTCTTTTGGTGCTTCATTTTAATGTCAAGAACTGTGATATATGGGAGGAAACCATGACAATGAGGAGTGAGATTTAAACTAAGAATATCCATTCCCCCTATGGTTCAAGATATATGAGAAGGAGTGACATTGAGGAGGTTGATATGACGGAGTTTAGAGTGTATGACAAGGAGTGTATAACGATTCAGCTAAAACTTCTTCTCTTTCGAATCCGGTGGCTTTCTTTCGACGGTGTCGTTAATGACATCACTACATTTCTTTCCAAATCACACACACACACAAAAAGATAGTCATTGGAAACTACCGTGGGGTCAATGAACAAGGAGAACCGGCTACTACACTGATTATCCCAATTAGTTAGGGTGGTACTAATCATCAAAGCACACACTATTTAGCCAAATCCCAAAGTTATAGACGGTTGAAATTTTTATTGGTTGACGCTACATTCATGAATACATGCTCATTTGTCATAGATTTCAAGAAAATTAGTGCGTGCTCTAAGGTGTTTGCATGGTGATGAAAAATAAATTATATGGAAACACATGCTTGTTAGTGAATAATGCCAAGTGCCGGTACTTTCAGTGAATAGTGTTGCTCTATATAGTATTTTCAGTGAATAGTGTCCGGATGAACAATTGTTTCCTAGATCTTTTGGTGGCACTAATTGCAAAGTGTAAAGAAGTTTAGTATCAACTTGATGGATTTCTCACACTCACAATTAGCCCTCCCTCACTAATTGGGACAATCAATGTAGTTACAGATCAACTTGTTCATTTCCCCCATTTATAGGTTCAAAATCAAAACTCAAGGAAATAAACCAAACCATGTTTGGGAATTCTTACTAATTGAAGGTAAAAAAATACAAGGAATATCTGAAGCATTTCAATGAATAATTGGTTGATAATAAAGAAGTAGTAGTATAGATAGAGACCAAGTTGGCTCAAATTTCTCCCCGTTCACATTGTGGGGTGTTGTCTGGTTCGACACAAAACAATCAACGTGTTTAGTGGATTTCCCATGTGTCATATCCACATTGGTGAAGGCTGAGTTCAATCCAACATGGCAAATAGCTTTCAGTACTCAGAGTGTTGAACCATATAGCATCCTACAGTATTAAAAAGTCCACACAAAATCCACACGGCACGAAGATTTGTTTCCTAAACTAGGAGTAGTTTTTCATGAGTGGTTTGTTCCTTGGAAATATGACAACACATTAGAGTTACATGTAAAGCCACCAAAATAGGGGGGATGTAACCCTACTTTTGAAAGAATCTCCCATATACGACTCGAGAAAACTCGATTCAACGATTCAATTAAAAACTAGGATGAAAACTCCTTTTGCCTCTATTCCGGGACACATGAAATTTTGAGAATCTTTTGAGTTCCATTTTTGGGTTTGCTTCTATTTGGGGAGCATGACTAGATAAGATATGTGTACATAGGTGTCGGGAAAAAGAAAAAGAAAAAAAAGAAAAAGAAAGAGAAGGAAGTGGAATACTAGTCATATAAAGATGAAATATGTCAACGCCTAGAGCTCAAAGAAACCCTTAAAGAAGTCCAAGACTTTCTAGTTATACTCAAAACGGGGGAATCTACCTTAAATTCCCCAAAAATTTCAATATGTCAATATACAATTAAGTATGTTAGTGCCACTTCTTTTCAATACCATGAACATGAACCCTAGTTTAAAAACTCCTTGGATCCAAAATTTTGCTCTCGACCAATAAGATTGCTTGATTTTGAATTCTTAGTGGTCTTGGGCCCCCTAGTGTACTTTATTACATATGTCATCCTCAAGCCGAGAGGACTTGGGATTTGTTGTCCCTATGTAAGGTAGAGCCACCCATAACTAATCACTTAAGAGATTTTCTCCAAATACAGGAGAAGTACAAGGCGGTGCAAATTTTTCCCAAGTAGGAAGATGAAAATTAGGAGGATTGTAGAAAATTTGGTAATTTTATTCCTTGAATTGAAATTACCGTGAATCTTTGAAGCCAAAATTTGGCCCGAACACTTTCCAATGTCTATAGTATGCCATTACCGGTTATTGAGACAAATTCCTCCTCACTTTAGCACTCAAAACCATGGGCATGTATCATGGCACTCTTGATTCCCTAGTGATCCATCGTGGATGAAGTGGCTCCATATTTATAAAACCCTACATGATTGTAGTTTGTGTGTATGAAGGAGGAGTCACACAAGTTGTGAAACGCCCCCCCCCCCCCAACGCCACCTTCATTGAATTGGCAACTAGGAACGGGGGTTTGCCCCCCCCCCCATCATACTACCAGCTCTTGAAAAATGTTGGGGGTAAAACACAACCCATCATTTTGGGAGCCAATAAGAACACAACATCGGGTCCTAGATGTTTAAAATTCACATTTTTAATCTTTTTGTAAAGCAATCATCTTTGAGGTGGGGTGTCTCTAAACTAATGAAAACGACAGCTCATTTGCACATGTAGTGTGACCCCAAAGTTTCAAAAACATCTTGTATCACCTCTCCGATCCAAAACGGCTTTGTGTGAACACCTCCGTTTTTGGGCGTTTGTGGCCGACACTTGAGACCCTCAAGCCAATAGGACCGCTTGGTTTCAGAGGAGCCTCTAGTGATCCATTTCGTTTGCTTTAATTGTAGAACCGGCATACATACACACGATAGTCTACATTAACAGCCAGGGGCTGGGGATTCGTGGAGCTCACTTAAAATCATCCATCCTAGATATCGTGGATGAAGTGGCTCCAATAAAAAAAAGCCCCCCTATGGGGTTGAGGGCCGATTCATTCGAAGGTGACATCACTAGAATAATTCGGGGCCTTTGACTCTATTACCGGAATCAAATTTCCTAAAAATAATAATTTAGATGATTCCTTCTTTTTTCATCCGCATGGATGATTTTAAGTGAGTGCCACGAATCCTTGGCCCCGGCCAGGGGTACAATCCGGGTGAGCTCCTTTTCCTTTTGAAGAAAAGAAGATGAAAGTAGGGATGACAAATGGTGCAGATGAGGATGGAGATACTGTAGCCTTCGTGGGTGATGTTGCCGCCTTGTTTGTCGCCGCCATAGAAGCTTCCAACTGTGACCAACTACCGGTCGTGGCGCGGCCCCTCACATGCTGGCCTCCAGGTCCAGTGGCCACGCTGGCAACCCTCCTCCTTATTATACAAGTAAAATACTGAAATAAAGAGTAGGTAGGTTTGTGGCAGGTGTATCGTGTCCAAAAATCATCCATCCACCCACCCATCCATCCATCCCACCTCCCAACCAGTGTGAACATTTTCTAAGACTAAAGGTAGCTAGGGTGGCGAACGGGGAGGGTTTTTTTTACCACGTAGTGGTAAAACTTTTGGAGTAAATTTGGTGAAAAGTAAAAAGAAAAAGAAAAAAGAAAATATAGCGACACATACTCTAGGGCAAGCAAATAATAAGGCAAGAACAATCACGTATATGTATGTAATTGCATGCTATCTGAAGTCGTTGGGGATACGTCTGTGTTGAACTTTGAACCAATAATTTTTCATTTTTCCTCTGACAAGTAAAAAAGTGTTGTAATATACATATTGAGAATACAAGTTTGGTTACAAAAGCTTTTGTGTGTGTGTGTGGGGGGGGGTGAACCCTGGTCTAAAAAAGACTTTGCCCAACTACAACACGATGCACTACTTGCATTTCAACAGTTAGTAATGTTCATAAAACAAACATATAACCGTAAATGAGTGGTCGGCCTCATTGTGATTGTTGCATGTTTCACAAGTAGTTGTGAGATACGGCTGGCATCGTGGAAACAAACATTGGCCATGTGAGATTGATGGAGAAAAATACTCAATTTATTGGAATGAAGTGGTAAAATTGTCATTCGCTTTCTATGGTGCCCATCGAATGCCTTTTGTTTATGTAGTCCTAAATCATGGACATTAGTTAGAATTTGACAAACACATAAAGGCTATTATAATTGCCACTAGTGCATAAACAAATAGGAATCAGCTCACAAAAATCAAGGCAATTAAAAAATTGCCATGCATAATCATAACAAGTTGGCAATGAAAATTGCCTCGTGCAAGCATGGCGTACCTGTCCTTCACTTGTTCCATGCAACAAAGGCACCATCAAACGGGAGATTGTCAAGCCACCAATGGTTTGACACACACATGCACATTGTCAAATCTAAGTGGTCTGTCGACTTGTTCCTCAATTTTGTCTTCATGAAACTCCATGTTGAGAATACTCTTTCATCCTCAAAGGACCCCATGATTTGCACAACTACCGTTTTGGCCAACTTGTGAAATTCAAACAATTTTGAAGCCAAAAATGCATTCATTGATAATTTATGCCATATCACGGTCATAATTTTGAACTTCCGCAAACTACCAAGAGAAAAATGCTTAGAGTCGAATGCTAACGGCTAGCCAGAGGAAGACCGAGATTGTCCCACGAGGATGAGGATGATGAGCATTGGTGCTAGAGTACGAGTAGGATTGCCAGAAAGCGATGAGGAAGGAGCAAGATTGTTGAATGGAAGGAGGGAGCGGATTTGTACATGGTTGGCGACTACAAAGCTCTCCCTAAACTAAACATGGTATGCTCATTGGCAAGTGATTACATGGGAAATCGCCAAGCCATCCTCTCAACTTGCCATCATCACCATCATAAACCTGCAACACCCCAAGCAAACACATGTAAGCAAATCAACAAAATATTTCAATCCCACATGGCTAGGTGGCAACATGACCTTCTTGCGGCCAGGGTTGTGTTGGCAAAGAAGTGAAACGCAAGAGGGAGATGGCAACCTTGACATTGTGGGAGGGAAGAAGGCATTGAAAAGACGTTTGAACGTCTTGGCACTCGCTAGCACCATGTGGTAGGTATAGGTAAGACTTTGGTGAAAAGGGCCTTAAAAAAAGTCACCCTAAACACACATGGTGGTCTAAACCCAAATTCCAAGGTATTTTTTAGGTGAAATTTCACCCAAAATGTTTTCACTACTCCCAACCCCCAATGAGACCATACCTCCTCCGACAATAAACCCCATGTCCATATTTCGCTTTGTTAATCAACACACCCCTCTTTTGCATAATAGTATCCCCCCCAACACACACACACACAATCATGGGATGCATTATAATAATTTGCTAGTGCATTATGAAACATGCTAGTGCATTACATTTTTCGTAATACCCCAATAGTTGATCAAGGCAATTGAAGCCGTTGAAATATGGCCTTGGGCCTTTACATACAGTAATGCATTCAACCATGTGCATTATGGAGAATGCAAGCACTGTAGCCCGGCTATGCCTTGCACAATGCCCTTATTCCTTATAATGCATCCCCACCCCTCATGCATTACCTATTACTAAAAGTTCGTCACTTGCATGTTGTTATCGCCCATCATTGATGGGCTGGGGTGAAACAACTTGTACACTGGTTCCTTGGAGGCAAGGGTTTAGGCATCCAACAAGGAACCAGTGTATGGGTTGGTTCGCCCAAATCATCAGTGATCAACAATTGTCATGACACCACCGGAGGGGAGCACCGCTTCTTTTGCAAGATCTTGAGCAAGTAAAGTATGCAAGTGTTCTTTCGTTCATTTTGAGTCATGTTCTCTAGATTCTTCTACCGACTATATTTACACGATGGAACTTGGTGTTGCATTAGCAACTATACGATGATGAAACATCGGCAAAAATCGGATAAAAAATCGGAGTTGTCCTTGTTTAACAATTATGGTTATCGGGAGTGCATGATTGTTCATTTCTTAAAACCCTAAATGCATGCGAGGTCTGATTTTGGAATTGATTGACCAATTTTTTTAATTTTTCAGGGTCAAATCTCTTAATATTCTTCATCCCACGTCAACCATTGGGATTTGGGATTTGATAATGATAAGTAACTGATTAACACATGCAGATATTGTGGTGAATATCGTCCCTAGGAACAATATTGTCCCAAGCTATACACATGTTTAGGATTTCCATGCCCTCAAAGGCTTAGACTTCATTAGACTTCATGCTAGGATGTTCATTAAAACCTACCCCTTAGGTTTATATTTGATTCCTCCCAACTTAATCTCACTTGACAAGTTTGGGGTCTCTAACACTAAGGTAGACATGTCTCAAACGGTTAGTTTTGTTGTTTGCCATGATTCTCAACTCGTATTTTAGAGTTGGGACTTTTTATGAAACCGTGAGCGTGATACGAGATTTTAACATCAAGTTATGAAAATTTTAATCTCCCTTGTTGATGCTATGGTTATCCAATTTCCAAAAAAGATGGAGCCATGTAGACCATGTAACCTCCCCCCCCCTTCTATCCCATTGCATCCACTATCAAGCCTAGAATGGCTAACAAATTTTGATCACGTAGTCCAATGTCTTTAGACAAATCCTTTTTTATTGTTCGATCTTAGATCCATGTCTAACCATACACCACTCAAATATAGGTGCTCAAAACGGAACTCTCGTAGTTTACAACAATCAAATCTTGCCCCCCAAAAGGAAAATTATTTATAGCTTGTTTTCTCACATACTTATAAGCTATCCATCATCATCACAAGCTTGAATATCATACAATTTTATGTCAGGTTATCCTTTAGAAACCGTGAGGTGGTCACAAGAGTTGTTCAAAACATGCTATTCAGCTACCGCATTTCTACTACAGTAGAGGACTCTCTATTATGACACAAAATAACTATGCTCCCCTCTAAATTTGCCACGTGTCATGCCCAGATTCCTTGAGACCCACTTGTATCCCACGTGGAAACTACATTTCGACACAGGTAAAGATGAAATAGAGAGCCCTCCACGGATTATGATAATGAGTATAAGCTCGTCAAGGATACCACAATTTGATTTAGTTCCGTGAGTTGTCTCAAACGGTTGTGGAGATAAAGACACGTTTGAATAGGTATGCAAAGCTTTGGTGCTTTCAATTGAAGACTTGGTCCATGCTTGTATTGTTATATCCTCCAAATCGGCGATGACGTGGCGACCTATTATATGCATTTGTTTGTTTGTTTTTGTCATGCTGGCAATGAAACCGCACCGATGTCACAGGTGTCTTATACGTTATAAGTTATGGGTGTCACTACAGTACTCAAATCATTGGCCGTCCTCCGCCATGTGTCACGACCATTAATCCAAACACTTCGAAGGTGGCACCTAGGCTTTTGTTCATGAGTGCCACCTCAACTTCTCGGGCACCACGTGTCGCATGCACAAAAGGCACGAGGCTGTAGTGGATTCTTTAGCTCCATAATTTACATCGTCGCCCTTCACTTATTATTTGTTGGGCATCAAATTGACACATAAGGTGTCACAACATTACTCAGCACTAGGGTGTTTCCTGGGATCATTCTTCCATTATGTTGGGTCACCCTTGCAAAATGAACAGGTACTTAGCTTGAGTATTGTTCACTCTTCAAGGGTGAACAACCAAGTGAGCCAAACCCAAAGTTCAAATACTGGAGCAATACCATATACATACATATATAAAAGATATTAGTGTCGGCCAATCACTGCCAACTAGCTTGGCCCCACAACCTGTTGTCAACTGAACTTGACCCACTGCGTGTGTCACCGCAATTAGGTCAATTGCCATTGTGAATCTTCATTGTCGAATTCATGGGATCCCTGGTAGCTTCCTCTATACAGTAAAGGGACAACTCATGCTAGCCTAAGCAATATTATGTATGTGGCCATGTTGCGGGCACTCTCAATTTTGTCTATTGGATCACATTAAAAAAAATTGTCATTCAATTAACAACTGTGAATCACCAAAGAGGATCAATTCAAGTTTCATAATCAGAGCAGAGATGCAAAAGTTCGAAGTGGTAAAAATGAAGATTCTCTTTCTCTTTTGGTGACCACATATGGCCTCCCAAACTGTGTTGATTATTGAACCTAGACATGTGTCTATATTATGAGCATATACTCCAATCTCTTTGTACCACGTGTTTTTGCATGTCCATTCATAACTGCAAGCCTTGGCATATACTACAAAAACATAGATGTCCGATTAAGAAGAGCCACCACGCAAGGCCCACATACCTATGTGCTTGCATTAACCAAACATGCCACGTGGAGCATTGTACATACCTTATCCTTCAATTGTATCTAACTACCCGCATGGCTTAATTTGTTGTTGTTGTTGTCATCATCCATATTGTAGTGTTTTGAGGCCACTACCTTACAAAGTTGTCGTGTTGGTTTTAATTAGACCCTAGATGTGGAATTAGCGTCCTAAACCTACACCCTCGTCATCACGGAAGGCTATGGAGTAAATTAGTGACGCCCAAATGCACACTTTCCGTGTGTGGGGAAGGACATTCTTGGCTAGCGTGGGTGTCCCATATACACGATATTACACATCACATCATATCACATCAACACCGGGAGATTGTCCCACAATCCACATGCACGAACATTATAATATGTCCACGTTTGTCAATGCAAGCAACCTTACGTGACATATGACCTAATTACTTTAGCACACGATAAGTGTGTGATAATGTAATCTTTCATTGGGGTCGAGATTAATATACACTCCATCCGAAGTCTCTTAGGGTAAATCACACGTTGAAATGTGTTTAAGACCTCGTTTATGTAATCGTATATGGTATAACAAAGTGTTTACAAACATTTCCTCTTTTACCATGATAATCACGTTAGGTAAAAGCCGTCGGGTGGACCCGGCTTGTGGTCATCATCTAGTAATCAACTTCTTCCAAAAGAGTTAACACCAAAAGTCAAGATCTAAAATGATTGTCAACAACAAACAATTGCACTAGAGAGGCCACGGCTTTGGCTTAGTATTCATGAACTAAGTTAAGCCTACTTCTAATGAAAATTATGGCAATCTTCATCCCAACTCAATCTTACTATATTCATGGAAGATCTCCAATGTTGAATTTGTGGTCAAAATATGTTTTACAAAAGTACTTTCCAAGTTATAAGGGGTTTCCAACGTTTTACCTCCGACTCACATGATTGTCACGAATCATTGGCCCCTAATAAGTAGTTTGAGTTTGTAATATAGACAACCCACCTCATAGAGGAATCTCCCACATGTCTATAACATATTCATTGTAACTTATTCTCCTCACTTTAATTCACGAGCTCTCATGTTGATTACAAGATCAAATGTGTTAAAAAAGGAAGTTTCCAAGCTTCAAGAAGTCCCCAATGTTTTCACCTCCAAATTGCACAACTTCCACAAATCCTTGGCCCCCAAGTTACTTTGTGTTTATAGTTTATATCATGGACTCCCACCTAATGCTCACAAGCCTTATGGAGGTCTCTTCCAGTGATAGGCAACCACATAACATTGTCAAGCCTCATGCTCCCTCGTGCCCCGATCACACCAACATTTCCGTCCAGTTCCAACTGTGAGATTGTTGGGGATTATGTTGAGAAATAGATGTCGGTCCACCACTTTTCACATTATTATAGCCGGAGATGCCGATGGATGGTGTCAGAAGTGGCTGGTGTGATTAGCCCCTCACCCTAAGTAGGAGAATAATACGGCCAAGGGCTAGGAATAAACATGTTGTTTTTCTTAAAAAGATGACACTCTAAGTCTTAGTCTTTCGGCAAGGCTCCCATGAAACTTGGCATCTCTTTTATATAATAAAGATGAGGAGCACGAGGCTTAATAATGTTATGCAAAATCCGATCACATAGACCCTTACATGAGAGAGAGAGAGAGAGAGAAAAAAAAAATCACACCAACCAATTTTGACACCATCAGTCGGCATCTCTGGTTGTAACAATGTGAAAAATGGTGGGCCAACATATATTTCTCAACATAATCCCCAATAATTTCACTACTAGAACCAGACAAAGATTTTGGTGTGATTGGGGCAAGAGAGAGAGATTTCAGCATTGGCGTGAATGAGAGATGCTTCACCTTTGAAATCAAAATGTGAATCCGAGGTGGGTTTACTCGGACGTGTTTGTGACACAATCCTCATGACTTAATTGATCTCCCTACATAACATTATTCAGATTCATAACAATGTTTTGTCAGACTGGATGTGAAGAATATTCCACAAAATATTGTCAGTCCCACAGAACATTGTTATGAATATGAATAATGTTATGTACACCAATTCACGGTTTTTGATGTTGATCACAAGGTCAAACATGCTAAAAATGGAACCTTCCAAGGCTCCAAGCTACAAGAAGTTTCCATCATTTCCACCTCCAATTCACACGGCTTCCACGAACACATCCGTGGGCCCCTAGCCTAGCTACCAAGTTATGGTAGTTCGAGTCTACTAAAGTTTTTAGACGCCCACCGTCTTGACGAATTGCTAAGAAAGTCTCGTGCCGGTGGGCAGTCAAAATCCGACTCTATCTTATGAGCAAGCCCCTATAGTTCCTTACCAACTTTAGGCATAACTTAGTACTACACTCGGAATACCGAGTAACCGAATCCTTATTCAAGTCCTCCCACATGTGCATCCTTACATCACACCGGTACATGACTCGGATGACTCCAATGACGCCAACCTAATCTTGTTATTAGTATCGTACCCGTTTCGGTGCTTATTAAAAGCCTTAATAAGAGGTTAAGTGACGTTATTAGGATGCGAGGTTTGGGAGTAAGTAGGTGAGTACTTAACCGGAGTTGAAGTCATCTTTAGTGCACCGTTTATCCCGTTCATTTGTTTAGTGCGTGTGGTATTAATTCCCGAAACATGCTCTTGTTTGCCAATTCTCAAAATTAGAAAGGGCTGAATTTTTGACTAAGTGATATTGAATTCATGAAGACATGTTTGTTTACCGTAGATTTCAGGAAAATTAGTGCGTGCTCTAAGGTGCTTTGAAACTCAAGGTTGCAACTATGAGAATTGTTTTTGATGGTGCGACAACAACAATAACAATAACTTCAGGCGTTGTAAAATGGTATGATAGTATTGGTACTTGTCAAAACATGAAAAAAACGTTGGTGAAAACACTTTGGGGCTCCTGAAACCCTAGATATTTTGGTGGCACTGATTTCATGGCCTTGAGAAACTTAGTGTCACCTTCACTAATTTCCCACATGCATTATTAGCCAACCCTCGATGAATGGGATAAGCCGGTGTACTAATCTTACTTAACTTAATTAAGTCACGTGCTTGGAGATCATTCTTTGTTCATCGGTGGGAAATTGGTTACCCTATTCGAGTTAGAGTTGTTGTAGGCAAAGTCATTCAAAGACTCAGCACCGAACTCCTACAAGAAGAGGAGTTTGGCTCTCTAAATGCATGTTTAAATCTCTCCAAAATTGTCTATAAATTCTTATCTCCATTCATCGATTTATTAAAGAATGTGTGTACCTCCAATGATGGATTTGACCATATGAATGGCATGTTGAGGATTTAGGGTGGTTCGTACAGAATTTTAGTTGTTCATTTGTCTAAATCAAGAAGATTATATTGTAAACATGTACACAAGTATGGGCAGCAGAGGTGGTTGCATGAAACCAAAAAAATCCTTCTCAATCTTTAGGAGTTAAAGGACTTTTATGATTGGTAATTTTTATTCTAAATGTTGTGATAGGCATAACATTCTTAAGCACTTGCTAGCACTTGCATGTGGCAAGGGAATAAACATGTGAGCAACCCATAATAATGTTGCAACCTAGCAATGGAACGTATATCTTTGGCCTTGAGTGGAATGCAGTCATATATGTGGGTCTAGGTATTGGGCGAGCATAATGCCCCTTTTATTATGGGATTCTCCATGTTTCGAGAGCACTCGTGCTTGGTATTGTAGACTCGGGAGAGGGAGTATACCAATATGTGTGTTTAATTTGGGCATCTCCGCTGGTTTTTTAGGGAGATTTAGGACCTACTAGTTTGTTGCTAGCTAGCAATGACCATCAAGTTTGATTATTGAACAATTGTTTTTAAAAATCTTTTACATGCCAACACCGACTGACCCTAGTGATTGAAGGTTTTCTTCTTTTGAATTATATTGTTTTGGCTCTCATTTTGAAAAAGGAGAAGCATTGAGTTGCTTAGTAATGTTATGATAAAATAAACCATGGTATTGTACGTATGCAATGTAACACAAAAGGACATAACCAACCATGAGGGGTTAAGGATTTCGTTCATCTACTTAATCCTTCAGGCCTGAAACAAAACCTTCCCAAAATGCTTCAAACATTTCAGTCCCAAAACGCATGGTTTCTTTTCTTCTCCTTGGGGGGGGGGGTTTGGTTTTTTCATCTTGTTTGCCATAGCCAACGTTGCCTCAAAATAACCTTGTCTTGGGCTAAAATTCTTGACCAACTAGTACACTTCTTCGCTGTAGTCTAAATCGGCCCTTAAGTTCTATTATTTGGGAAGATGGATTGGAGTTGACATATATTGGAACCATGTGACCGACAGGTTTCGGGAGAGTGAGTGTGATTCATTTTGATTGGGTGTCTAGAAGACGATGATAATTTGCACGTCATGTAGAGATTTCCGAATTGGGTAGCCGATGTTTCCAAGAAACGCGGTGAGGAGACAAACAAAAAAGAATGTTCTCCGAGCAAGACAACACTTTCTCAACAACATTTGACGCGTCATCAAGTATGAAAGAGGGGTCACGCACATTTGAAAGCTCCGTTTTAAAAGAACGGGGTTCGGTAGGCTAACCATCAAGATTTTTTGGTCTTGACATGTACCTAACCTCGAAAACCTCTTATTTTGGGTAGAAATTCTCCCCCCCCCCTTTTTTAAAAATTTCGGTCGAAAATCAAAGTTTTATATTTCAAAAAAGGATTTTTTGGTCCAAAACAAGTTGGACCGACCCATCACCGGAACCACAGATCTTTACCTCTAGTTCTAATTCCACTAGGCAAGTTTTCATATGTGAATATGGATTGGAAATCTGTTATTGTAGTGGATCGTAAATTCATGTAGTGAAAGAGAACTACACTAAATATTGTATTTAGTGTCACCTCCTGATTGGAGTTACACAATGCTGTATCTTTTTACTATTGATGCGATTTTTTTACCAAGTAAAGACGTTGATGTTTTGTAATGCTCAAATGCCCAATTTGACTCTTGTTTGCAAAAAATGAGGTATAAAATAAATAAAGATAGCATTGCGTGATTCCAAATAGTAAGTGAAGATATAAATACGTTATTTAGTGTAGTGGCAAGAAACCGTGATTCCCGTACGGAACCTTGGAATCAAGCTCCCCACACATGTCAAGGCCAAGATTATTTTACATTTGGCCTACAATATAGCCCATGCTCTAAAACAACATGTTGAATGTGTGTAAAGCCCTCGTCCCCCTTTCCACTTCCAATCGGAATCTAAGTTAAGTTAAGTTAGGGCATTATGGGCAAATGAAATTAGACTTCATCGAAGTCGGCGAAGCTTTGGTTGTCGTCCCATCTATCCATTTGGATGTCGCATGGGTATAGAAGTTGAATCTCATATCATGACATACTTAGATGAATAATAATATATGAAATAGTCAAGGAATCCTTATAGTGTATTACAAGCCACGCGTCGTCATAAAGAAGCAAGTCTAGAGTACAACAATCTCAAGTCCACACCCACGTAATTAGTGCAAATAAGAAATTCTCCGGTCAAATTGATTTCACCTTAAGTCATGGACTAGGGAAACCGTAAATTCCCCTACCTTGAAGTTCAAATAGCCCCTACATTTATACCCACCGTCCTTTCTTGTTCTCGAGGTAAAAATGAAGGCCAACTTACATGCGAATGGATCGGGTCAATATTTTTGAAATTGAGTGATTTTCGGCAACTTGGTTGGGACATGGATACAATGTGCCCTTGACTGTGTGCTTCTACTAGAAACATATGAATCATGGGCAATCATCACACGTCTCTGGAAACTTGTCCCACGTCACTGAACAATATGTAAATCTACTACAACGATAGATTGTCGTTGTTCTTTCATCAACTGAAGACGATTGTCTACGACTCATATGTTGGCAGTGTTTTTACTATGGAGTTTGACATTGTTGCCAGTGGTATCTCATGCTAATAAATGTCTAACTATGTAAACTATGGCCAAACAAATGTCACATTCGGATTGAGTGTCCATTGAAGTTTGACAAAACTTTCCATGTTAGGCGATAAAGATTCCAAAAATCAATTGCTTTTGAGAAAAAAAATGCAATATAGGCATAACAAGCACACGAGACTCGGGTAACACGTCATGTGCTAGTGAAAGAATCCATAAATCTACTACAATGGTAGATTTACAAAAAGAAGAAGTGGCCCGGGATAATTTCCATCGACATAAGAAGTGGTGCCCACGTCTCATGCTCGTAGTGAAATTTAAAAGTGAAATCGATGTTCTTAGGTGTAGGTGCCACTCAAGATGATTTTTCACCATCATTTTGACTCACTCATGCACTTACACATGAGGAGGCGAGTGGGTTTCCACTAAAGCCCACATGCACTCGGTAAGCAAGTTAGGTGGGTAGCGTAATTACGGTCCCTTTTTCCCCTTTACGAAGGCCAATCTCGTTTGTAATTGCCACCCAACGAGTCATTGACGGATGGAGGTGGGTGGCCTCGCATTCATCAAGTGGTAGGGTTTTTGGTCATAACTACTTTGCATGTGCCCAACAACATTCATCTTCGTATTTATGACTATTTAAGAGCAAGCCCCCTCCCCTTGAACCCCAACCTCAAAACCTCGAGATTGGATAACAATAAGGAAAGGTGAGCGGGTCTTAAATGGACACTTTTCTTCTCTCTGCACCCACTTCTCATAGGATATGAAACCCGCAACAAGTGTGAGACGATTAGCAATTCTAAATCATGTCCGTAGTTGCTTTCCTCATAATATTTGGAACTTGTTTGAATATCCTATTCTTTGCTAAACTGAAGAGTCTTTGAGTTATTAAATGATCATATAGGTTCCCCAATTGTGTCTAGAATAGTTAATAAACTTTGAGCATGTACTCCAATTTTTTTCTCAACACACGTCTTTTGGGGTGTCCATTCTTAGATCACACCCAACCTACACCACGTTAATGATCCCGTTGAAAACATGTCTTGGGAGTGGTTTAAACCACAGAGATTCGCTTCTCCGCGAATGAGTTACTACCCGCTTTGATAGGTACAAGCAACGACAAATGACATTGCACTTCCATAATAGTCATCCTCCGATATCATAAAAAGCAAAATGAAAAGAAGAAAAAAATCTAAGCAAAAGCATCATTGATAACCTTGAACTCGAAGATAATTCCCATTGTCCAATCTCACCTCATGCAACTTATAGATGTGTGCCAAACACGATCCCCTTTATATATATAATACAAGGTCTTTCAACATTGCCACAAACAATGGTTACATTGTCCAACAATGAAAACGCAGGGGTAGTGATTCCTTGGGGAGGATTGTATATCATGTGCGACCGAGGGGTACTGTAGTTCTCTAGCAACTTTGGGCATTAAATAATTAATTTTGTTCCTAAATTTATGGGAAATTAATTTTTTTAGTATCCCAAAAAAAAACAAAAAACAAAAAAAGAGTGCCTAAAATCACAATAATGCAGATGACATTCATTGGAATCTAACAAAGATGAAATGTTGAAAACCATCCATGAAGTATAGAAATGACTTGGATGAATGTCTAACTTATTTTAAATTAATTTTTGGATATGCCCAATTTAAAAATATTATTTTCTAGGTTGCCTAACTTACTTTTGCACTTTAATTAATTATTAGGCAGAAAGGTGCCCAAGCTGCTACAGAGTTACGATATTATTGTAGGGGGTGTTTCGATGGCCTGGACTAATTAAATGAACCATTTAATAACCTAATTATCTAATTTGTGATGTTTTAAGGGTCCATAAAATTACTTGCAAATTGTGAGGAGGGGTATTTTTAGCCCCTTAATTTAATATAATAAATTGAAGTAAATTAGAAAAGTGAAATCCAAAGACTAAAGACAAAGACATTTCTAGCCATTTGAGTGCCAAAAGTAAGACTAAGTTATCAAAGAATGACACCATGAAACATTGAGTTTCATATGGCTAGTTGCTTTTGCACAAACGACCGTAAATTCTAAACTTCAATATCTCACGTCTCAAAAATGTTGCCATTACACATTCAACAATGCAAACAACACGCAAATGCTTTGTTATCAACATGAAGATGATTTATCCCACACAGTAACCAAATTAACCAAATTAGAAACCAAATTGGATATGTTATATAGGACCTTACATTAGTTACAACCCAATATGGCATATTTTGTCCATCATATATCACCTCTAAAAAAAATTCAATTTTTATGGGTGCAAATAACAAAATACACCATATCTTTGGTCGCACCATTCCAACTATATTTTTCTGAGTCAACCCCCATGATAAAGTGTCATGGAACATGGTCATGTTTTCATCCTATTGCGTGGACAACACAAATTCATCCATGTGACAGGGTTTCATGCATAGATTACCTATGCAACATGGATGAATTGTTGTTTGTGACAATGTGCAACTCAACTAGGGGTTGTTACACTACACATATGATTTAGTGTGGTGTTAAACTTGATGGTGCCATGTTGATTTGAGAGGCCTCCATGACTTACCCTAGGACAAACATTGTCCTCTACCACCTTCATCGTTGTGAGTCAATGTCGATTGCAAGATCACTTTATAAATTGACGATAATTAGTGTGGACTGCCCTAAACCCATATATGGTGTGTGGTTATCATTGTATTTAGAATTATAGGTTGGTGAGATATGAAGCATGATATGTTTTACAAAAACACATCATTTTAAAAGAATGTAATAAAGCAACAAAACATGACCACGTTAATTTGAGTGACCTTCATGATTTATCTTGCAGCAAAAATTGTCCTTTGATTCCAAGATCATGTATGTGAGTCGACAATAAGGGCCACTTCACACACGAGCCAAGAGCCGTGACCATGAAATTGTGAGAGCCCAAAAGAAAGTGTCCAAAGGCTGTCCCAAGACACCTCCAAAATCATGTAGTGCGGTCACGGATCCTCAAGTGTAGCGTGAAGTCATATGTGACTGGTCCCTCAACCAAATGCTATTTCAATGAATTTTTATTCATGCGGGTCCTCACACATGATAAAATAGAATAAACCAACGGTTGTGAGCGTTCGGAGTGCCATGGTGTCCCGGTTTTGTGTTCGGCCTACCTCCACCATGTGGTTTTTGAAAATAGTCCAAGTGACCATGAAACATGATCCATTGGATGCCATGTAGGAATCCATGTAGACTTTACATCCATCTTGCAGTCACTTACTCCGTCGGTCCCCCGAGCGTAGTGTGACGCGAACTTGGACCGGCTCCACCTTTTCCACCAATGAGAGTGCTTGAAGTGTAATGGTCACGGGCTCTCAATCGCATGTGTGAAGTGGCCCTAAGGTAGACAATCCTTAATTGATTATTTCTCTTCTTAGGACACCTATAATTGAGTGGTATGTGGTTTGGCGTGGTTCCCAAAACGGATACCCAAAAAGTCATTTGTTTGAAGAAAAAATTTGACCGCATGCTCAAAACATGATAGCCATTCTAAGAACAATAGTCAGCATAATTGGGGGGGGGGACCTACATGAAATAAGCATGACAATCTTCCACTTTGGTAATGAATAAAAACATTCATACGAGCTCCAAAAATTACGAGGAAATTGGCCACGGCTTTGAATTTGGACTTGCTAACCATCACATACAAATCACGTGTTTCAAATCTTGGGGAAAAGTGGGCTAGTTGGGAAGAAAAAGAATAACCATTTAAGACCCATCTACCTTAAATAGTGTGGGCCACACCAAATTGGATGTATAGTGTAAGTGTTATTGGATTTGTCATCACGAGTCGGTGGCAAACGAGACCGAACATATTTCGAAGAGCAGCATTTTATAGTGCAAAAACAGTGTGATACATTGTTTTTTTTTTCTGGCTACAGACTCGTGGAGGGAACAAAGATTAGTGGTGTAAATCTGGAGGGAGCAAGTTTGGTTGGTACACATGACGAAGTTGTAGCCAGAAAAAAAAAACACTGGTGTGATAAACTTGCAACAACAAAAAAAACAGGTGGCCGTCTGAATAATAATCACCGTCAAGGATTCAACTGCAGTACGGTAAAAGGAACTTTGTGTGCGTGTGTGTGTTGCGTTGAAGTTACCGGATTCAATCACCGTCAAAACCGTATATATATGTGTCAGTCAGTCAGCAACGGCAATAGCAATAGCAATCGGGGCTTGGTTTCCTTATGCAGACGGAGTGGTAAAAAGTTACAAATTTTGACCCCATATAGGTTGGTAAAAGTAAAAAAATCGACCCCATATGAGGTCGGTTGTTGATTCATCCCAATTTCAAGTTTACTAGTTTAGGCTGGTTTTGGAAGTATGAGATTTTCATTTAGGAGTTGAGATTTAGTTAAGAGTACACTGAAATGGATATTTAGTGTTTGATACACTAAAAACGAATGCATACACTAAATGTCAATAACCCTATGAAAGTAAGTAACATTAAACGTAAGCTCAAACATTGAATATCAACTATGGTAACGTGTGGGAGTTACTTGATTGAATTTAGTGTTAGTAAGGATATGAAAAAAATGCCGTCGACTTCGGCAGATGAGAGATCAGCGGGTAGGAAGGTGGGGCGTCCTCCCTAGAATCGCAAGTCCAGTGAAATCCATGCTTCACAAAAAGGGAGGTGGCAGTAGGGAAGGTAGCAACACGTTTATGTCTAACACTAACTGTCGAGGAATTGAAAATTAGTGTTGAGCAGGGTAGGGTGGTGACAACATTAACATAATCAAACACTAAATTTCCTTTTTAGTGTAGTGATGTCGGAGTTCTACATTAGAAATAAATGATTTACTCTCTCCATTCCTTGGCTCGCTTTCCCCCTCGATAGGTGTTGTGAACCTTCACCCCAACAATAGTAGCCGTGTCGCTGGGTGATTTTGTGAACATACGTAAGCAAAGCAAAGCAATTAACATACGTAAGTAAATGAATCATCCACTAAAGTATATCTAGTACATCGTTTATGGTATTTAGTGTCACATGCGTAATACCGTAGAGGGCTCTCTATTTCATCTTTACATGTGCCAGAATGTAGTTTCCACGTGGGATACAAGTGGGTGTTAGCGACCCGGGGAGTGCACTTAATGCTAAGACTAGGAATCACGTGAGTGCGTACTTTCGACCCCCCTATGTATGTACTAAAAAATCATTTAAAATTTGTTAAAATAATATGAAGTTGTTAAACACAATCTAAAGTTCTTGTTGTATAAATTTCAAAAAAATACTCACTTGTAAATATTTTTAAATTGATTTTTGAAGCGAAAAACAACACATTTCAGTTCAAACTTCTATAATTTTTTTAATAAGATTTTAAAAACTTTTGGTCCTGAAATTTACACCAAATGATAGATATATACGTAATGATTTAGCACCTAAAAAATCTTAATTTAAAAACTATTTCAAGGTCAAGTACATAGGGGGGTATGCTATTAAAACGCACTCACGTGTATTCCTAGTGTTAGCATTAAGTGCACTCCCCGGGGTTAGCGAATGTGAGCATGACACATGGCAAAGTTTGAGGAGAAAATAATTATTTTGTGTTGGAATGTGAGCCCTCTACGGTAGTGTCACTTGCCCTATTTTGAGGTGTATGCTAGGTTACACTGATGATTAGCGACTTCACCATAAATGCCACCTCGTGACACTTGGCGTTCCAATGTGCTTACTAATATCATGGCATGAGTATGCTCAATGGTGTGATGAGGTGCATGCCTATGTCACACAATGGTCTATGAGTTGACTAAAGTGTACACAAATGACACTCGCCATTAGTATGCTCACGAATGTCTTTACTCTTGCATACTAAAATGTAAGCACATGACACTTGTGCCATTAGTATGCTCAAAAATATCTTTCCATTGCATACTAAAATGCAAGACGATCATCTAAAGTATCCCAATGTGCTACTCTAAATGTCATAATGTACATAGTTTTTCACTTTACAGAAGTTACTTATGTTGACGAATGGAATCATATTGGCAATTAGCGGGCATGACACTTTAACACATATAGGCATCTAGTTCAGGCCCCTCGTAAATAGCATACATGACACTAAATACCATAAATGGTGTAGTCTTATTAGTGTGGGTTACCATTTAAAGTTACATGTTACTATAATTTTAATATATTGATAATCAAAAACCCCATTTTTATTAGTATCACCATATAAGTTATTTCATGTTCCTTGATGTGCATACTACGTAGGTATGTGTCTTATTTGAGCAGAAAGTAGTAATATTGGTTAAAAGAGGTACTACCATATGTAACTCCAAATAGAATCCCGCACTAAAAGGACTATTTGGTGTAGCTCTACAAAACATCTCGAAGCAAAAGCCGCTTTACACACAAACCAAGAGCCGTGACCATGAAAAAGTGGACCCTCGAAGATCATCCAAAGGCCATATTGTGGGAAACATGAATCCAATTGTGCAATGGGTGGGCCCTCAAGCTAAGAGTAAAGTGAAAGTGGACCATGTTGAGGGACTACCACATATGTTTGGGTTTGGGCTCGGGTCCCATCATGGCAATATGATATTTCCAGGAGCCAATGACAATTTAATTGATTGCCACAAACCCTAACTTTGCATTAGATCCACCTCTTTTTGATGGGCCTAACACAATATTTAGTAGACCATAAAAACGACCCACTTGTTGCCATGTCGGACGCCATGTAGATTTTCCATCCATTCAAATTTATGGGTCCCTCATGCCTTTAAAGTCTAGTGTAAAGTGAACTTGGACTGTCTCCGGCTTCTTGACCAATCACATAATTTGTATACCATCATGGGTCAAGGTCCCTCAAGCCCTGCACTAAATATTATATTTACTGTCACCAATTCTATACGTCTTGCTCAATACTAATTGTAAACCGCCTGTCTAGTGCCGCCAACACTAAATGTGAACCAAACATTATTTGTCATTCCTTCTAAAGATATCGGACATTATAAATTTACGGTGTTGCATTTATTGTCACTCACGAAGTGATTTTCCATCCAAATTTCAATCACCCATGATAATATTTCATTACATAAATATTAAGACCCAAAATACACCAAACTTTGTTTTGGTAGTTGACATTTGGATGACCTAAAAGAAAATTAGGATGACAATCTATTTGTACTCTTACTCATAAAAAAGTGTCATTAGAAAAGTTACCATAGTGACGTGAAATACCATATGACACCAAATACAATAGTTAGTGTAGTGTAAAGTGGCCCTAAGTAATAAGCATACTTAAAAGTAAAAATTAGTTACCCACGAAAGTCACCGTACCCGGGAAGTTAGAAGAGTAACTTAGAAATAGGAGGCGGAGAAGAAGAACAAAGAAGAAGGAAGAAGACGGAAAGGCTGAAGTATGACTGGGTAAAAACTTCATCCACCAAACCGCCCTTGACAATTTCTTGCCGCCACTCGGGCGTTGTGTCAATGCCACATGGCACCCATACGGGAGAGAGAGAGAGAGAGAGAGAGAAAATTAAGTATCTTATTCAAGCGTACCTCTCATCCATCCAACATTAATCACTTGACCTTCTACATGTTAGTTGCCGGTTCATCTCAAAATGATCTCGAGCATACTACTTCATGGTCTTCACAACTAATTCTGGTGTCAAATCAACTAAACAAAGTAACCTCCGGGCTGCATGCTATTTCAAGGTCTTTATGTTGGATGAACAAGGGTGTGCTCATATATGATACGAATGTTCCCTCTCCCCGTGTACTGGACTCATTCACTCACTTAACATCGGGAGACGCACTCGGTCTTTTCTTTACACATACTTACCATACTGGGAATGAATTGCACCTGTTGTCTTTAGGTATAAGGTGTGTGGGGGTTATTTGGCTAATTTTCCATGTTCTTTAAATATATGGATTAAGTTTACACAACATAACTTGTGTTGCACTAGGAAATCTATGATGAAGCATAACCACATTTGGATCACCCCTAACTTACTTATGATTATCGGTAGTGCATGTTTGTTGATTTCTTAACTGAGACACATAGGTCCTCCCAATTACGTTCACTATCGAGTGTTGAGTAGTTAATAAAATTTGAAAACATGGTCCAATCTCTTTTGAAGATGGGTCTATATTTTTGTTTGTTCTTTGATTCTTGCCGAACCGCACACCAATCAAATATGGGTGTTCGATTAAGAAAAATAACCAAATAACACCCACATACTTTAACCCCTAAACAATCTAAGTAGTTTTCGTCCTTCTTGTGTATCCTCTCTTTGTACTTATCATTGTCTCTCATCATACATTGTGCTTCGGACCGGGATCCTAACTCCTCGGATCCAGATTTTTGCTCTCAATCAATAGGAGTGCTCGATTTTGGAGTTTCCTTGGTCTTGGACTTTGGTGTAAAAACATCCTTGTCTTACTCAACCAATGTGTAGAGGTGGATGATTGGGTCCAACGTGACCTCAAACTACTGGATGATACTGGAGAGGTACCAAAAAAATGAAGTATTTGCTAGTTTTGATCCTCAGCCATGAAGTCTTCTCTGCACTTGATGGAAAAATTAGCCAGGTGACCACACACCTCTTGTGTTCCAAAAACAAAGAAAAAAGAAAAAAAGAAAAAATATAAGAAAAGGTAAATGACTAGCTTTTGTAGTGAGTCATTCATGTAATTCATATGACTCACCAAACATAAAAAAAACCGAGGCATACTTTGTTAAATGTATTGTATAGTGACTCACAATCACATACCAGATTTCTTGAAGGGCATTTCTCTATAGACCAAAAATTATGCCACGGGATTCATTGAAAAAAATCACAAAATATAGTCTCCCTTGTTCCTTTCCCTATAAGGGAAGGTCTTGAGAGGGTTCAGGGTTTTCTAAACAAAGGAGAGGCCTTGCCCTACAGGGCGGGAGCTCAAGAATTAGGGTTAGGGTTTTGGGAAAACCCTCCACTCAACTTCCTCATGTGCTTAAAATGCGAGGGGATTTGCAGTGCCTAAATGGACCAATGCATTGTCTACATGCCGTGGTCTTGAACATCAAGGGAAATCCAACAATAAAAGGCCGATAATCAACACATGAAAAAAAGTACCTAAATGTTACAAGTTTAATGAGCTCCTCATTCCAGGGCCTTACCTACTACACTGATATGTGCAATTGGGTTGCCCCACACTAATTTATCAACAAATTCACGCTATTTTGAATACTTACTATCGCAATAACAATTTTTGTGATTTTTAAACGTGGTTGTTGTTTGAATGAAATAACAAATTAATAAATTTACGTAGTTTAGGATAGACACAACATAGCCACCATCCTTTTACATTATGCTTTCACAACATTGGGCTTCGATCCTTTGTTGCTATTAGAGTTATTTGTAAAGAAAAGCAATTGAAAACATGGATTTTGTCCCAAACCTTGCTTTCATGAGAATGAACACAAAATCACCCAAGTTTTCATAATGCTTAAAATACCATACACAAAGAGTGGTGATGGGCTAATTAAAACCAACTTTCTAGCTTGTCTACTAGGATGGGGTGGGCCAAGCTTAGCCTTGCATAGGCCAATCCAAGATTTAAAACAACATGTCCCATGTGCATATCCTATTTTAGATCTGAAATTCTCTCAAAGTTTTTGAAGTGGAAAAAGAAAACCCCAAAAATTTCACCCAACTTTTAAAGTAGGTCCCGATTACACGGTGAGCTAACAAGATCTTAATGGAAAGTTTTCTCAAAGAAGGATTATTGAACCCACGTTTTGTGTCCCTCACCGAGAGATTTTACGGATACCTCCATTATCTTTCCGTTCCACTTCAACACTTACGTTAACCATTCACTTGAGTGCACTAAATATTGTATTTAGCGTCATATGGTATTTATGTCACTTTGGTAAATTTTCTATGACACTTCTCATGAATAAGTTTACATATAATGTCATCCCAACTTACTTTTAGTTCCATCCACTTTTGCTATATTCGGCATCCTAACATTTCCGTTATGAAATGATTGAAATTTGGATGAAAAGCCACTTAGTAAGTGACAACAATTATTACACCGTAGAATTATAAAGCCCAATTTTCTTCTACCAAGGAATGACAAATAGTGTTAAGTTTACATTTGGTATTGGTGACACTGCATGGGCGGTTTACAATTAGAATTGAGCAAGACAAATGGAACGGGTGACACTAAATGCAATATCTTGTGTAGTTTCTCATAGTGGCTTCTATTACGGAGCTCAACTTAACTTAGTTTCTTTCCGGGACTCATTCATTCATGTGCAGATTAGAGAGACTATATATAGGGTGGCCACATCGGCCGGACTACTGGGCCGGCCAGCTAGCCAGCCCCGTCCGGTGGGCCCCCGGGGTTTGCGGCAGCCAGCCAGGCCGCTAGCCGCAAGGTGGGGTTTGGGCCTCGGATGGCTAGCTACATGCCCCCTCCCCTGCAACCGTCCAGCAGGGGTACCTGCCCGGTTGGGCCATCCGGGCAGGATAAGGCCCACCCAGTAGCTAGAGACATGTGTTTATTTATTTATTTTTCATTTTCTACACTTTCGCTCATTTATTTTAGTGTCGGGCAGGGGCACCGGCGACGCTCCGAGTTTAGGTGGCTGGCTGGGTGCCACACCGGGGTAGGTGGGCTAGCTGCTCCCCAAACCCCAGCCACCGGCTGGCTGGGCCTAGCCACCCCGGTGTGGCCGGGGTAATAGAGAATTTGAGAGGGAGGATATGTATACATGTATGTGGAATCAATACTTAAGGTATGTGGGTGTTCGTTGGTTTGTTTTTCATGTTTCTCCAACTTCTACCGATTACATTTACATAACAACACTCATGTTGCAATTGCAAATCTACAATGAAACATCTATGAAAACCGGACCTCCCTTGATTTAATTATGGTTGAAAATCGTAAGTGCATGTTTGTTTATTTCTTAATTGGATACACAGGTCTTCCCAATGGTGTTCATTATCGAGTGTAGAGTGGTTATTGATATTTTAAGACGTAGTCCAATCTTTCCTAACCCCTAATGTCCTATGAGACCATAATCTGGTGGTGAGCAGTTTGCTCTAACCCCTTTGACATTGGTTCGGATGGTTTCTTGATTGTTTCAACTACTCCTCTTGTTCATGTTCAAGTCTGCTTTGTTTTGCCACATGGATAATTTTGATTTAGTAGGATTCTCTATTTTTGGATTAATCCAAATATGGGAATGTGCTCTCAACTGCTTTTCAATGGAACCGGTCCACAAACCATTATTTGGCATTTGTCACCTCCGCAGTTTAGGGCAACATATCCTAAACAATGTTTTTTTTGTTGATCCCTATGTGCAAACAGTTCCCAATTGATTTGAAAATTTGCATGACACTCAAACACAACATATTCTAACCATCTACCATTGGAATTTTTAGTTGGACATGTGTCGGTGGGTGTAAATCCATGTGAAAGGTGTGCAGTTGTGGCACCGTTGCCTCAAACTGCAAAGCTTCTCCAAAAATAAGAAAATAATGGATTCAAGATTTGTGAGCAGATTTGAGCATGAATATTGCCCCCTCTTTTGAATGAGGGTAATATTTTGTCAAATGAGATGATTTGAGTGGAGGTTCGATCAAAAAATCAACCCCAATTTCATTTTCAAATTACTGCCCCTCAAGACCACTATTGACATTCCTATTATAAGCTCTTGCGTAACAAAACTTCAATGTTTACAATTTGGATTGTGGGCAGTCACCTACAACTTGCAAACATTAGTACGGTTGGATTTGTCAAAAAAAACTTTAGATCTTCAACTACGGTTGCTGAAACCAACGTCATATTTTCTAGGCAGATTTGAGGGAAATTGGACATGGGAAGCGAGGGGTTAAACATATGTCTTTATGATGTTTGCTCTTTGATCCTCACCAAACCGCATACCAACCCAATGTAAGGTTCCAATCAAGAAAACAAGCCACTTGAAGACCCATCTAGAGTAGAGGAGCCCATAACCAATCACTTAAGAGATTATGCGCCATATCTTGAAAAATGTTAGGCGGTGCAAATTTCCCATGGAAGATAGAAATTCAAAAGGACTACCATTTTTTCAATAATTTTATTCCTTACATTGAAATTATTGTGAATTTTTGAAACCAAAAGCTGGCTCAAACATATTACCAATGTCTAGCTCATTTCAACGGGTCATTCCTCCTCACTTTAACACTCAAAACCATAACATGTGTCATGACACTATTGGTTCTAGCCTGATTGAAATTCCGGTACCCTAGAGATTGGCGACGGGGTCTTGATCGGGAATAGGCGCATGTACTATACATTAGAGAGAAGAGCAGGAGCAACAATTGCAACTTTCAAAACTCTGGGGTAGCAACTCAAACAAATAATTACAGGGGGCTCATCCCAAAATTTCACAAAGGCATAGATTATGTACACATAATTGTACACATAATCTGGATTATGTTTCAAATAATCTACAACCTTCAACTACATGCTTCTGCACATCTATTGCATGGCCTCCCCTCTTTCATGGCATCAATGAAACACATGATTTGAAATTCCTTATTGAAGAGGGGTTGAAGAGTTTCAAAAGAGAAGCGGGAGAGAAGCAAGTCGGGAAGAGAGTTAGGGTTAGGGGTTACAAGCCAAAACAATCTACATTATCTTCAAATTTTTGTAGATTAGATAAATTATAATTAGGTATGACGGAGACCAGATTATGGACTAGCCCCCCGTCCAAGAGAAGCCCACATTAATCTCAAATTATTCATATATTATAATACATAGACATGTTCAAATCAATTTTTTTTTACGTATTATGGAAGGTCTCAATGTGCACTACATCACTCCATTCTAAGTTGTGTAGAATTGTTCTTTGGTATGAATTACAAGGATAATATGGATGGATTATCTGTCACAAATTCTTCGTTTGAGTTGCCGCCCCGGGTTCAAAACTCTGTCTATCTCTCTATCCATCTTTCCATTCGATTTTCCAACACCTACGGCTCACATTTCCATTTAGTAGCTTCGATTCTCTGGCTTTGTGGAGCTTCTTCACTCACCTTGTTGTTTACTTCGGCAGCAATGAAAGAAGTGTAAAGAATTGCAGTGAACACGAATGAGCAGAGCGAGCAGTCGAGTTTAAGGGAGATGTGTAAAGCGTATGTGTGTTGAATGTGGGGCCAGTCATTTAGACACGATTAGAAGCAGCAATTGCAACGGTGAGAGTACTTGGCTTCGGTTCAATACTCTCCTAAAATTGTTTCCAACGCTTCAACAAACTGTTACTTAACTTGATTGATGTCTCTGAAGCTGGCTTTGCGGAGCTGAAGCTAACTTTCTTTCCGGTCGGCAGTGTTGAAAGAAATGAATTAATGAATGCGATGAGGGGGGAGCGTGGCAGCAGAGAGGAGAGAGGGAGGAGATGTTAAGTATGTGGAGCCAGTAGAGAGAGAGGAGGAGCAGAAGTTGCAGCGGCAGTAGCAGTTCAATCCTACTTAATATAATAATGCTTTCTTTCCGTTCTACTCGGTTACCTTAGTTTCTCGGAGTTTGCGGAGCTTCACTTCTTCCTTACTGTATACTGTACCTCGGCAGTAAAGAAAATAAAAATGGAAGGAACTTATGAGAGAATGAAAGAGTCGCGGAGCGTCGCAGCAGAGAGAAGAGAGAGCTTGAAGATGTGAAGTTAACTTACCTATGTGGGGCCAGTAACTTAAATAACGAAGAACAGAAGAGGAAAAGAAAACATACAGGTTGAACGGCTGCCTTCAATCCTCACTTTCTTTTGGCTAATAACTTGACGTAACTTGACTTAGTTTATCTATCTTTGCGGAGCTTCACTTACTTAAGTTATTACTTTCCGGGAGCCACTAACCTCGGCAGTAAAGAAATGTATGAAACGACAGAAATGAACGACGGAGTCACTCGCAGAGCATGATCGCACAGCGCATATATATATATATATATATAGAGAGAGAGAGAGAGAGAGAGAGAGAGAGAGAGAGAGAGAGAGAGAGAGAGAGAGAGAGAGAGAGCTTTCCAAGGAGATGTAAGTAAATGTGGGGCCAGTGATGGGGACGAACAGGTTATGAGGACGAAGGAAGCGATAAAGCAAACGCACAGGAACGGCAGCCTTCTTGAATCCCCGGTTACCTACTTACTTTCACTTGGCTTAGCTTAGGTTACTTTCCGGGACTCACTAACCTCGGCAGTAATGAGAGGAACGAATGAAACGAACGATTGAATGAACGGAGCCTGGGAGCCTCGTGGCAGCAGCGAGAAGAGAGGAGAGCCGGGAGATGTATGTCTGTCTGTCGTATGTGGGGCCCGTTTGAATCAAAGTAAGTAGAGAAGAAGACTCAAGAGCCGGAGCAGGGGAGCAATTGCAGCGGCAGTAGCATGTGCAGGAATTGGTGCGTGAACTTAGTGCTGCAGGGTGTAAAGAGGCCGCCTACTAGCTGAGAAAGCCCCTTGCCGCGACTCCCCGGCCCTTGACGTCCGCAACTCCGCGCTTGCTTTGGTTGCTGCAGGCGCTGCCAGTGATGCACCAATAGTCTAACTTAGTCCAGCCAAGGACACTCAAGTCTCGAAGGAAGCAAGGAAGGAAGGCAGCTGGGGAGTAAGGCAGCAGGGAAGTTGGTTCTCTTGTCCGCCGCCTACGGCAGGGCACGCTGGGCTTTAACATCGCTCATCACACGCATAGCTGGGATCCAGCAGGGACGAAGACAGAATCTTGGCCCAAAGCAAAGCACAGGCAAGCCAACTGAAGCAAAGGCAAGGCAAGGAGAGGAACGGAGGAGAGGAGAGGTGAGGAGAGGGTGGGAGGAGTGAGAAGAGTGGTTGTGGCTCTCTTTTCTTGAGAAAGATGGCGATATCATGTGTGGAGATGGGCTGGTGAGAGAGAGAGAGAGAGAGAGAGAGAGAGAGAGAGAGAGAGATTTTGGGGGCTTTCTGTGGCGATGGGAGGTGTGCCAGGAAGAGTTTCTGGAATGGGGAGCTCTGTGTTGCGAAGAAATACACTCAGGCGAAGTTGGAAGAATAGGCAGCCGATGTGATGGGTGGGTGGCTGCCCTTTTCGTTTTGTGCTATTTATTTTTATTTATTTTTCTCTTTGTCTTTCTTTCTTCCAAAGTGGAGAGGCTCTTTTTGGCCAATGTTTGAACTGAAGTCTTTCGCAAGTGGAGCTCAGCAAGAACGCCGCAGTTGGCTGGACGCTTGGTGGTTTACCTTGTTAAAAGAAAAGAGAACAAACGAAGTGAAGTGAAATGGGGAAGTCAAGAGTTTATGGAGATGGATTTTATGCGCAGGCACCCAGCGAGGAGATATTGTTGTCACTGCACTGCTAAAACTCTTATCTAGAACCATCTTTCGGTCACACGCTATCAGATTTTAGATCACGGCTCTCGAGTTGCCCGGAGTTGATTCTAGCTACTCTTCTTTGGTCCTCCTTCAATGCTGAGTGGGTCAATTGCAAGAATAGGGATGGAGATCACGGATTTGTTGTTAGCCACCGAATTGTTGCAAGTGGTCGGCGATCTTGTTGGTACCATCTGAATATATCATTCTGAATACGAAGCACCAGTATGTTTGTTTCGACTATTCAACGGAAAGAGTGAAGAAGGAGGAGATAGTCGCATATATGCATCTCTTGTAGGTAGTCAAGCGCGCAAGAGAGCTTTTCAGTACAGTTTCCTTTCCTTAGTCTCCTATTTATTTGTTTAGCTGAATTTCTCAGTTGTGACGTGACCCAAGCTCCTCAGCGCTCAATCTGGGTTCGCAGTAATTTATCTTGGCTAAGGTACCATGGGTGCTTGGATTCCTTGTCAAGCAGGCAAGAGTGTTAAATCCTGTAGAGTGATTCTTTAATAACGTCTCTGTAATTGAACTGGGTTGTGAGAAGCAAAAGGAACCTTTGATCTTGGTCTTTGACACTTTTCTCTTTCTTTTGGCCTGTTCCGTGTTCCAGACACAGCGAAAGGCTCCAGGGCTAGCTTATAAGTCGCAATGTACTGAAATTTGTGCACTTGTGAAAACCACCGCTGACACTTGGAATGCTAATGTAAGATATGTGTACGCGACAAAACAACGGAAGATTGAAGGGATTGAAGAGACTCTACTTTTCATCAGAAGTACTTCAAATCTCAGTGATTTCGAATAACATTTCAGTATAGATTTTCTTTTTGATTCTTGCTCATTTGGGAGTAACATCGCCGAAATAGGGTCAAAGCAAAGCAGGTTCTGCTTGTTTGTGTGGTGAGACTAATGATCCTTCTTTTTATGCAGTGCAGGCTTTTGACGATCTTCGCAACCTCCATCTACCTCTCTTTCGAATTCGGACATGGTTTTCGAGCTCTCAAGTGGTTGCGAGCGTCCCCACGGCTAGCTAGCTAACTAGCTATTGTGCGAGGATTCCTGTTTCAGTGTCTAAATTTTTCTAGGTGTTGAGGGGTAGGAGCCACCTCCCTCAAGAAAAGTCGCGGGCTACCTTGCAAAGTAGTGTGATTTTCGCGTGGGAGACGGACGGTCTTAAAAGTGGAGAGCAATTTTGTTGGATAGATAACAGTGGATAGTTGAAACTTGGTCACCATGGGAGCAGGACGAGGTGCGGGTAGGGGAAACTTGGAAAGTGTAAGGAGAGCATGCAGGACGCTGTTCTTCATGGTGATTATGGTGGGATCACTCTTTGTGTCATCTGCGCCTTTGCTTGTTTGCATCGCAGACATCTGCACCGTTTTCTCCGCTTTCACCTGCTGCACATCCTGCTTCTCCTTCCGGGTCGACTGGGCTATTTACAGTTTCCGCGGGTCGCTTGTTGATATTCCACTTCTATCGATTGCTCGATCACTCGCTGCCTTTGGTAAGCAATTCTGCTGCTGTAGAGGATAATTTTTTTTGTTATTTTCCTCCTCAATGAAGAATTCTGGGATGTGTTAGGGAATTACCTACTTTTGTGAAAGATCTGACTTTGCAGAGCATCTCTTCTTTTCATGGGCATAATTTCTCTTCATGCATTCAATATGCTCACTTTGTGTCGTGATGATGGTTGTTTGTTTCGCAGTGGCTTACACAATCTGTGGCACACCAAGCCTATGTCATGGCCCTTACCTGGGCATCACTTTGGTATTTGGAATTGCAACCACGGCATTCCTCTCGGCCAAAGTGTGTTTTTATGGAAACTTTGAATCTCCTCTTGGGTCACCCGTGGCAATTCCAGAAAGTAGCAACAGACTGGCATTACCGTTGCTGCTGATTTCGTCGGCTGTGTTCGCCTTGGTGCATATTTTCGTTGCCTACAAGGCGAGGTGTCATGCTCGGCGCAAGCTATGCTTTGAGCGGACAGATCCTGAAGGGGTGAGTTTCCTAACCTAAACTTAGCTTATCATTCAAATCAAACCAAATCGCAGGATATTTCAAATTAGAACCTCAAATCACTACCTGTGGCCTGTTCTGCTGCACACACATGACGATTCTCCAAGAAATCAAATTTTGTCATGTAATTTACTGATTTTTTCTGTTTTACCTTGACCACAGGGTTCGGTCTGCAAAATTTCGATAAATGGGTATCCAAGGAACCCTCGAGCCTCATCGCCACCACTGTTCAGGAAGATCGACTTGGAGAGCAACTTCGTGGCAAACCCACAGCAAGATGACGACATTGATGTCCCGGCAAGGATGCTGGCCGATGTGGACAGCTTATTTATGGACTGCAAAGGGCTTGTGGTGCACTACAAGATCACCGAAGGCAACTCACCGATTAGTCAAGCTCCTTCAAGTAACACATACGATAGCATCAACAACTATGGGATTTCCTCTTCAATTAGCTCCCCATCCTTCTCTACAGTGTGGAATCCTCTTGTCCGGGCTCCAACTACTGGCTCCTTGTTTTCTTCTTCTGTCCATACACCACTTTTGAGTAGTCATTCATCTTTCAAATCCTCATCGCAGTCAGGAACCCCATCAGACCTCAATGGCTGGCCTGCGATCATGCAGGATACCCAGAGAGGTATGTCTGAGGGTTTAGGGTTGCCATCCTTGCCAAGTAGCAATGGCAATGGCGACTGTTCCAATGCCAGAACTACAGGTGTTGTGTTTCTCCATGGATTTGGAGGTGGTGTGTTTTCCTGGAGGCATGTAATGAGCACAGTGGCAAGGGAGGTCGGATGCCGAGTGGTGGCCTTTGATCGACCTGGATGGGGGTTAACTTCAAGGCCCAGAAGATCTGAGTGGGAGCAGAAGGGGCTTCCAAATCCCTATGATTTACACACACAGGTATCCACGTTCTTGCCTTCTACTGTCACTGCTGATGTGCTGAATGTTGGTATACTTAGCTTCTGTCCAACATTTTACAAGACTTCTCTTGAATTGTTCCAGCCCTTTTTGATCAAGATCTCTTGCCTCTGTTGAACATTTTTGAGTGTGCATGGGTTTGTGTACAAGCCTGTTTTCTTATTTTTCCAGTCCTTCTCGATGAAGAATTCTTTGGGTTGTGACAGTAAGAGGTGCCTCCTTATCCATTGATTCTTCCTGATATGTCTGATTCCGCCGCAGTAGCTAAGATTTTCCTCCTGCTAATCACAAAGAATATGTGTCACTTCCTTCTACTGTCACTGCGGGTTGCTGGATATTGGGATTTTAGCCTCTGGAACATTCTGATTGTGAGTGGGTCTGTTTATAGGCCTACTCTTGAGTTGTTCGAGCTTTTCTTGATTAAGAATTCTTTTGGTGTGTGTCAGCAGGAAGTGCCTCCATATCCATTGATAATTCCATATATCTGATTCCATTCTAGTGGTGAAGATTTCCTCCTACTAATCAAAAGAATATATGTCATGAATGCAGGTGGATCTTCTCTTTGCATTTTGTCAGGAGTTAGGGCTGACCTCAGTGGTCCTTGTGGGTCATGCGGATGGAGGCTTGCTAGCTCTCATGGCTGCTGCTAGGGCTTTGAAATCAAAAGATTCAATTCAGGTCTGTTACAAGCTTACCTTTTGTATCATTCCTCACAAATTCTGACCATGACAAGTCTAAAAGAGCTTGTGATTCCCCAAAGTGATGATTGTATTCTAGCAGAACTTTTCTGGAAGTTAGTCTAAGAACGTCATAGTCTCCCAGTAGATCGTCACACCACACCTGCATAGTCTGAACTCTAGAGCTGGTGAGGGTCTTGAGAATTCTAAGAAGTATGTAGTCTTATTCGTTTTCTTTTCCTTGGTTCAATGTAGAAGAAATTACTCCACAGTTTCCAGGATGATAGTTTTGAATCATGTGACAAAAGGCCTCAAACCTGGGTGACTTGAAAAGGTCTGACTCAATGGTTGTTTCTTTTATGCAGTTGGAAGTGAAAGGATTAGTATTGTTGGGCGTCAGCCTAGCGCGGGAGGTTGTCCCATCATTTGCTCGAGTTTTGCTGCACACATCTCTCGGGCGTCACATGCTGAGGCCTCTTCTCCGGTCCGAAATTGGGCAGGTCACTACCCGCCGTGCTTGGCATGACACTTCCAAGCTAACCTCTGAGACATTGGATCTTTACAAGGTGTGCACAAACTCTTTGTACTCCTTGAATTCACTTGCGCTGTGTTTCCAAGCTTTTCCAATGTGGGTCACTCAAAAGAGTTTTAGCTTTTTTTCTTGTGATATCTAAATGGAAATTGATGTTTCTTGCAGGCACCTTTGCATGTGGAAGGCTGGGACAAGGCTCTTTCAGAGGTGAGCAAGACATCCATGGTGACAGCAGTTTTGTCTACCTCCAGTGCAGCTGAGCTGGTGAGATGTGTAGGGAACCTGCCTGCTCTTATTGTTGCGGGCGTCCAAGATCGCTTGGTTCCACTGAAGGCTGCACAGTCTTTGACATCACAGCTTCCTAACTCGGTATGTCTCTTCTACCTCATTGACAGAAGTGAAGGTTATCTGTGTCTGATACAATTATAGGAGGGGAACTGAACAATCTTGAGGTTGCAAGATTTCTCACTCAATAACTGATCAATTTTCTCATCAACATTGTTGGGTGATCTGGTGCATCTGAGTAGTCTAGGTCACATGCTTCATGGGATTGGTTGATTGATTGATTGACTGGCTGCAACACTTCATCACTTCTGAGACCTGAACTTCAGGACGGACTCTTGAAAGTACAGATGTCGTTTTATAATGAGAACTTCATTATGTTTCTTTTTACTTCATTAACAACTGGTTTGTTCTATTTTGCAGAGATTCATTGCTATACCTGGTTGTGGACATTTACCTCATGAAGAATGTCCAGGTGCTTTACTAGCAGCGATGGTTCCTTTCATTTCCCGGGAGCTCGATGATGAAGCCAGGTACACACTCTCCAGAAAGGAGAGAACTCTTTCTGATCCTTTTAGTGATCGAACAACAAACATGTTGACAGATCCTTTCAGGTAGAAAGGAAGGCAGGAAAACAAGGATGAAACGATTTTGTAGCAAGTAGTAAAGTAGTACAGTAGATGATGATAGTAGAAAACCTTCATGATTCTTCAAGGAGTCACCGAATGATGATTCGACCACGTTGCGTCATGTCATGTCCATCCCATTCATTTGAGGAGATCAGCACACCTCGATGACACAACAATGTTTTGGGGAGGAGGGTTGAAAGAAATCTCTACCTAGCAGGGCTTGTTTATCATATTTCCGAAGACATCTTGGCCATCCTTTCTCACAGCAGAGAAGAGTGGAAGCTGAGTGGAGGACCACCACCTGCGTGTACTTTTATTAGTGTAATCTAGCAACAACAACATCAACAACAACCCATTTAGCAGCAATGAGGATTGATGGGGATAAAAGAGCAGCAATTTCTGCTCCCACCTCTGAATATTGCTTGTACAATGTCCAATCAATATGAAACAGTGACCGGTCTTTTGTTCCATAGGGAATATGATATTGCATCATCTCTTTGTTGCTGAGTATTGGTTGAGTCATTGTTCTGTTGTGACTTGTGTTGTTTTTGTTTGAAGCTGGAAGAATTGTTGATGATGTTGTGATCAGATCTCAATTCACGCAGAACAGCATGTCATCAAATAATAAACTTAGTAGGTACAACAAAATTGCAGTGTGGCACTGATCACTAACTTCTATAGGCGAGTGGACAAAGATATGCAGTTACTTGACTCAATCGAACATCTATACTTGATTGGTGGGTGGTTTGGTTAGGATCAAAGAATAAACACCATCAAAGCACATGTTCAAGAGAGATAGGGCTACGATTTCAAATTTTATTAACTTAACACTCGAACTTTTGTCCAACGGACACCCATCTTGGAACTGGGTAATAACTGGCACCTTGAATAAAGGAGCTCATGAAATAGAGAACTGAAAACTCATCAAGGTTACTTCGGTTTATTTTCTTAATTGGACACTTATATTTGATTTGTTAGATCAAAGAATACACAATATAAAGGCACATGGTTGAATCAACTTGGATTACATTTTAAATGTTATTCACTGCTGGTTTGAGATGATCCTAAACTACTAGATGATAGTGGAGAGGTACCCAATACCCAAAACCAAACGGAGTGGTTGGTTGGTAGTTTGATCCCGCCCGTGAAATCTTCTCTTGATGGAAAAACTAGCCAAGGTGGTCAAGTGCATGATGTGTTTACAAATAAAATAATGGAATAAAATGTTATGTGGTACACATAGTAATGTGAATAACATTAAATGCGATAGGAATTCCATTGTGTCTGTTGAGTTGTAGAACTCAAATCAATATTCCAGTGGTTATTGGAAGTGCAAATTCAAACACCTTGGGAGGTGAACACAGACAGTTGAGCAGACATCACAAACTACCAAAGGCAAATTTATCATGTTGAAACAATAAAATGTTGAAGTAACATCATGAAATTCCCATGAATGCTAGGATAATTGCATGATCCTATTTTCTTTTATGATGTACCACATTACAATTCTATGAAGACTTTTCGTATAGAAGATTAATTCATATGCCACTAGGTATAATTATCCTGATATGATAATCAAGTCAAACACAACCCTTTGGAAATTTGTGATGCAGGAAATAAAGATACCATGTGAGATATTAAAGTAAGGTATGCAAGTGTCATTTGGCTACTTTTCTAAAATCGGACAACAACATTTGATCGGTGTGATAAAAAAAACAAACACCATAAAGATACATGTTTAAAAGAGATTGGACCACATCTTCAAATTGTACTAACTACTCCACACTCAATAATGAACACAATTGGGAGGACCTATATTAATAATCAAAGAATCAATAAATATGCACTTTCGAACACCATAACTAAATCCAAGGAGATCTGATTTCTAATCCGTTTCCTTACGGATGCTTCATCGTAGATTTGCTAATGCAACACAAGTTCCGTTTTGTAACTCTAATTGGTAGTAGTTGGAGAACATGAAAAACGGACCGAATAATACCCACATACCTTAAAGGTGCTCAATGTACACAAAATGGACAGTCTGAACAGGTATCGTGGAGTTGGCTCTGGTCCATTGAGAGCCAATGGCCTGTCTTTTCTGCCCCAATTTTGTCGCCCACCACTCACTGCACAGTTTTTTCCTTGTACGGAGGTGTTCATTCCAAATCCAATAACAATAATAAATACACTCACCTTCTGGGTATGTCGAAGTACTACCACATAGTTTACGTCTGAACTGTCTTTGCATGTCCATGCTTTTGGCATACTCAGTTGCGCACTCATACTCAACAAGCTACATACCACAATTTTTTTTTGCTATTTTATTAAATAACCAGTTCACTACACCTGGCCAATACAATTATAAACTGGATGCAACAACAACTTCATGGAGGAACAAAATTTGTATCGTAATTAGTCATTCACAATTTGACGATCTTTCACTTCTTGTATCTCAAGGGGATTCTATCATTCAGACCAAAAACCCAAATTCTCTCTTCAAAACGTGGGATATACCTAGAAAGGATCAACATAATCAAGACTTCAAGAGTGGCATGACCTGCTGAATACCATACACAATGCACGTGATAAGCAGGCCCCAAAGTCCAAAATTGTGGAATGCGCCTTTCATCCTGTTTATAGGGGTCCCAGTGTAATACCTGCAGATTGGAAAAATCCATAGACATCAGCGATGTTTCCTATTATCAAACATAACATTCTTGAGCCAATTTGGGGTGGGCCTATTTCCACTCAAGGAACTCAAGCCTAATTTCTAAGCCAAGCTCCTATTAAGGTAATCATATGATCATATAGGTCCCCCCCACTTATGTTGACTATTGCGTCTAGAATGGTTAATAACTTTTGAACACGGAGTCCAATCTCTTTCCAACACATGTCTTTTTGGTGTTTGTTCTTAGATTGATACCAACCGTTCACCACTCAAATATAGGTGTCCGTTTAAGATGAGGCACTGAATTAAGCACATGTACCTTAGTCCTCACCTCATTGTTACCTATCTTAGAACGAGAAACCAACACACATTCATTTGAAGATTGACTTGAGGAGAAATGCAAAAAGCATCCACATAGGATACGCATTGTCAATACAATGGATGTCTCCAAGAAGTAGCTCTTTAAGGTCCTCCCCAACATTTGCTCAAGAATGTTAAAAAGGTATGCCACAGAGAAACATTGTACAAACATGTGATCAGACTTGTTTGATACGACAGACTTAGATATATGAGCTTACCCAAGAGAGTAGACCACTCGTCCAATCACCCACACCATACCACACCTGCTCCAACAACAGATTTGAACCGTCAGCACAACCTTGTACCTCAACATTGTACCTTGTGATCAAGGACATGCCTAGAAGGTCACTCCTAGAGGATCTTGAATCTTGATCAACATATCAAACTTTCAGAGGCTAAATTATTATGTATAAATAGAAAAATGTTGAAATAACATCAGAATTTTCACTTGATGTTATGATAAATACGAGACTTTGGTATTTGAGGGTAGCTTAAACTAAAGGCCTTTACCCAAATCCCATGGGAACTTTGAGGTTAAGCTGCCTAAAGCTGGAATAGGGCTAGGAGATGGATGACCTTCCTAACATTTGATTTCTAGTGCGGTCCACCCAATCATAGTGGCGGACATAGGTGCAGGTTGGCTTGTCCGTGGCCATTCAAGATTTATGGTTTAGGGTTTAGGGTTTAAGATCGTAGTCTTCCGGGGGCTCTTTAATTCTTGTGATGCCTGTTTTGGAATTACACATAGATTTAAACCAACTAAAAAATGAAGCAACATCATAATCATGCGGGTGTAACATTGGAGTCATCCTTCTCTACTTTTGTTATTCTCTTTTATGCTGTGCCAAATCATATTATTACAAAGCAAATTATTCCAGCATAAGATTGATACATACATTTTAGGATATAGTTATATTATACACTACTAGGTGTAATAATTACATTATTCACCACCCTTTGGACGTTTGTGATGAACTCTCAAGACAGAAACAGCATGATGATCTTCAGCACAGAGCAGGTGAGTTGGAAGAACATTCAGCTTACACAGAAGAGGTGATTGGATAACCGAAGCCACCAATTAGAAGCAACGTCAAGAATGCCGGATAACTTTCCAGAGTGTTCTGGTGCGCTCGTTGATAACAGTTGAATACAGAGTCATCAGCATCCTCATACACCTATGTTGGTCAACATCCAAATGAAGTCCAGCACGTCAGAAAAGTAAGAACTCTTAAGTGAACATATATTCTTGTAAAAATCAAGGTTCAAACATCAACACTTACACTTACAGATAAAGGTAACTAGTAAACCAAAAAATAAGAATCAAGAGAGGTAGTCAATCCGAAACTTTTAGAGTTACATACTCAGTAGAAAACAGTTAAAGGAAGCAATCAAAAACTAGAATGAAATAGAAAAAAATCACACATCCGGCAATAGCCAAATGGTGGCAAGCTATTTGATCAGGAAATAATTGAGAACCCTCCACATATAGCTGCTCCACCAAAAATTGCGTCAACTCTGATGAACTGTGAGTCGGAAAGCATGATTTCACATTCAGCAATTACAAATCAGAGCAATACTAATCATTGGTAAATGCTGATACATGATGTTTGGAAAATGCTTCAACTTTGCCTATTGATTTCGAAATGCAGAAAATCTCGGGAAACAAGAAATATGTACCCTAGACACATCTAAAAGTGCCCTGCCAATATCCTGGACAGGAAATTCCAATTGTCCGTTCCAACACATACCTTTGGATATTTCACGCCACTCCTCTTCCTTTGAAATGCAACCTGCATTCAACGGAAACAAGGGTATGTCCTATTTCAGAGCTTCGGATGGGTTGTTGCAAGGGGTTGAAGCATAATAGAATAGTTAGGGTTTAATTGGCAACAAGTTGCAAGAAATACTTGTGGGTGCTTAGATAAGAAAATAAAACACCATTACAATGTGAAAAACTCCAATTCTAATATCTTCTAAGATAATGGGTGTTGGAGTTCATTGAGCGCTTGAATTCATGCAACCTTCAAATTTCTTTCATCTTTTGTTCAGATATACAGAATCACCAGGGTTTAACTGGTAGGAAATACTTGTAAGTGGCGACACAAAGACATTCATCATTACAATGTGAAAAATCAAATTACTATTTCTTTCATCACATACTTCAATTGTTGGATGTCTATTCTCAATGTGTGCTTGAGTTAATGGAACCTTAAAAATTGCCTTCCTATTTCGTTCCAACACAAGGTTGAACTGCACGCAAGTTGCAAGAAATGATACTTTTGGGTGGTGACACAAGAAAGAAAACAAGGGATACTGAGAAGCTACTACTCAGGATTTAATAGAAATGCATATAGATGGATCCCAACTTACTTCAATAAAAAAAGTTCACCATCACAATGTGCAAGAATAACATGCCAATCTCTTTCAACACATGCTTTTAACATGAAAGATAATGGTGGTGGTTGAATATCTGTTCTCATTCTGGTAATTCCCATGCTTTAGAATGTGACACAAGGAGGCCTTTGTTGCTAAAGAGTGGAACTCTATTGACCTCATGGGAAAGAAATTAGATTATCTCCACCTCAAGGACTTTCTCAACTATGAATGTGAATCATACTTAAAGAAACCATTGATTAGCACCCTCAACGAACAATTATTGCTGCTTATTGCACCTTGAATCATAGACTTGCCATTGAAATTGGCCGATGGTCAACTATCTCAATCTCTAGAGATAACATATTAGGCCATTTTTTCTCTTACAATGTAGTTGACAATGAGGAACAATTTGTGTTGAAGTGCCCTTCTACAACCCCATTCCATTAGAGATAAGTTCCTACGCTATTTTGAGAATGTAGTGCTAGGGAATCCAAAGTCTATCTTCCAATTTGACCATCAAGTTGATATTAGCCTCTGTCCCTACGGAATTAGCCTCTTGAACACCATCTTCATATACTTTTAGTCCCATAAGCCTTTTGGATTCCCGGAATTTAAGCTCAATTTCATCTCCTTTCAGTGACCAAAATGCAACCTTAGAAATTTCTTCTCTCGTCCAAGCAACCACAACCGAGTGGTCCAAGCAAAATTTGAAAGAAATACACAGAGCGACACAGAGAAGAAACAGATTCTGATCAATCGCCACGTACCTGAATCATCTGCCATTGTGTGAGAATGGCACTCGCAGAAGCCGTGAGGACGACATACCCAAACTCCGGTGACATAGGCACCACAGATGCAGCCACTACAACAGGGCCCCTTCGGAGGCGACTGGGAGCTCCCGTTGGCTTCTTTGTAAGATGCTTAGTTGCAAACCCAGAAGGCTGCAGAAACGAAGTCCGCATTGGCCCAGCTGCCACCATCGAGTTCATCTTCCTTCCCCGAAACTTTTGAACCTCACTCGAAATCTTCCAAACCAAAACCTACCCTCCTTCCCTCCCCTGGCGATCAAACAAAGGAGAGAGAACACGAGCTGAATGTACAATGTGTGAGGTGTGATTCTCGTGCTTCTTTGAGGAATGGAATCAAGTTATTGCAGCTCTGGAATTCAAGCCAGCGAGCAAGCTGAGCGCGCACTTCCTGCATGTTCGTTATTTTCTCGTCGTCTCTTCACCGACGAACTCGGTATGGGAGGGTATCGCAGGGTATGTTTCATCGACGTGACAGTGGAGGGTATATCCGGGTATAACCGTACAATGGGGAGCCCGGGTAATGAGGGGTGTATCCGTGTATATCCGATTCAATGAAGAGCCAGGTATTGGAGGGTATATCCGGGTATAGCCCCTCAATGAGGAGCCCGGGTAATGGAGGGTATCACCGCGTATAGTGTGTTCACACCTCGAGCCAGTACTTGATGTTATTAGGTACCAATGTTGGTCTCATTTTTTAATACCCTTCGGGTATCTACCTGTAATTGTAATGAGGATTTAAAAAAAAGGCAAGGGTGTTTGACTGTATTTTTTATGTTTTTAATTTATATATATACACACACACATCATGCAAGAGCTTTCTTACATAGGTAAATTTTGTCTAGTAACAATATAGTTTAAAATGGCATTGCCCAAATAATACGTTGGGTTTACAAAGAGTTTTTAACTTTGAGTAACCAATCAAATCTTAATATTTGATTGGTATTTATAATTTTGGTAGGTTCTTTGATACCATTATTGATGTTGATTATTGATATCCATGCATTTACTTATGTATTAGTTTAATAATGGTTATTACTATTATTGGGAATATTTTTCATGGATATAATCTCTAGGAATATTGATTTTGCATAACCTATTCATAATACTTGGACCCTAATTGGAATCGGACTCGTAACCACGAAAATTACCTACCGGCTTCATAACCTTTTTGTGAGGGTGGATGAAACTCATAAGTGGACTAGGGTATGTCTAGTGGGGCCGGGGATTCGTGGGACTCAAGTATAATCATCCATGCGGATGAAAAAAACGCAGGAATCATCTAAATGACTATTTTAAGGCAATTTGATTCCGGAAATAGAGTCAAAGGCCCCGAATTAGTCTAGTGATGTCACATTCGAATGAATCGGCCCTCAACCCCATAGGGGGGCTTTTTTTATTGGAGCCACTTCATCCATGATATTTTGGATGGATGTTCCTTAGTGAGTGCCACGAATCCCCAGCCGTCTAGTGGGACTGGGTAATACACGCTAGGGTATGTGTTGGGAAGAAAGTACAGTCTAACGTCGTTAATACGACACTTGTTTATACGAAACTCTCGATATTACAACACATTTTTGCGAGACCAAACTCCTTAGTTCAAAACTCCCTTTTTTATACGACTACGACACTCGATAATGCGACATTTAGAATCTTTGTTTTGTCCTATTAAACAGGTAGTTAATGCTAAAATTCCTTTCATATGTTATGTACATCTAAAATACATCCATTTTCACTTGGGAACTACTTGGGAACTTCACTTATCATTGGGAACTGAATGATAATTAGGGTTACTAGTGTAGAATGGACATGGTTTGGGGAACCAACTATGCACAAGACTTTGATATCAACATTGATGTTCATTCAGTAGATGTGGATGATGTTGCTCCACCTACAATAAAGCTTAGTGATGCTAAACGTCATGCATCATTGTTGTCTAGTTTCTTATTAGACAACTCTTCATATTTTGGTGTTAATGAAATGATTAGTTTTCAAAAGTTAGTAGGGAATTTCGAAAAGATGACAGTTACTAACTTGGGTAGGCAACACCAAAGATCTTTGGACTCTTATTTCAAGAGTTCTTGAGAATATTTGTATTTGTTTGGAGTTATAAGTTATTATTTCATACCATCTATATTGCTTAAACTCGTTGTATATATTTTTAAGCTCATATCACTTATGTTTTTGTATTCCCTCAATAATACGACAACTTTACACCATTTGTCATATTAATGAGAAGACGACACCTCGATAATACGACTTTTTGGTGTTTCCCAAACGTGTCATACTAAAGAGGGAGAATAGTAAAACCCTAATAATCATCTTCATCGCACTTAAGTTCTTCTCGGTTCTTGCCCTCTTGTTTTCATGTCTTTTTGGAAGGTGGGTGGAACACCACACCACCATAATGACATGAGGAGCATGTAACAAGCAATGAGCCACCATGATAGCTCCCACTTGCATGCATTTGCAAGTCCTCGCCTTCATTATTAGGCACACTCTAAACTCCATAGTGTCACACCTGTGGCAACCAAAGTGCACGTGATATTACAGAGTTTTGTAGTGTTAACATGGATGCGTGATACTATAGAATTAGTGTAGCATGTGACATTATGGAATAACACAAAGGAGATGTGAGGACAATTTGAATTCGTTCTCCCGTCACCTACGCTAGTGTGGTTTACTCCACTTGGTCCTTCCTGGATGATGTGGCGGACGCATGCACCAACTTTCAACAAGTGACATAAGAAGAAGAAGAAGAATAAGAATAAGAAGGTGACACTCCACATGTCGACACATGGCGCAATGTGAGGGTGTGGGTTGACTTCTTGGGTGGTTTGCATTAATGACAAATTTCGTGATATAAGGGAGAGAAATGTGACAATAAGGAGTAAGATTTGAGCTACGAACATCCGTTCCCTAGGGTTTCGGGATATGAGAGAGTGTGTGACATTATGAGGGTTGATATTACGGAGTTTAGGGTGTAGCTAGTCTCTCTATCACCATACGGTCAATTTCCAAAGCTTTAGAGATACAGATCCTCCTAATGAGAAGTGCTTTGTAAGCTCCTTCATTGCTATATTGAAAGGTTATAGAAACATGTAGTTAATTTGGGCCAAATTTTGACAAACTGCTTTTGAATGTCATTGAATCTTAGAGAATATATCTAATTTCAACAAAATATTTCTCCCTCAAAACTTGCACATAAACATGTAGTGAACTATGATGTTTCTACTTTAGGATTTTCACATCATGAAGTTGCATACTCTAAATTTTGGTGTACATGAGTTATTTGAGTTTTGTATATAACATTCCAATTTGGCACACTTGATTTCACAAGGGAAAACTAAAAACACGTTTCATTACCCATATTCACATTTTACCGTTGGGGTAAATATTAGTTTCATGTCAAAATATGAAGAAGTATACCTACCCAAGTTCATGCATAACCTCTTGGGTTGTATCTCACTTCCTATTTTTTTTTGAGCATACCCGATTGAAATTCTAGCAAATATTTATCTAGAACTTAGCACATACTTTTATCTTAGATTATCCATTGAATAAGACAAGCCCGTTATCCTTTCATGAGGGTTCCCTTTAATTGCACATACCTACACAACACTGGTTATTACTGAGCCTGGGGGTTGGACTGTTCATACCATGTATGAACTAACGTGAGTGTAAGAAGGGGTATTTTTTGAGGCATTAGCGTACACAATATACATAATGGAGAGGTATTATCTTTCTTTAGTGTGTACATTTAGAAAGGCTATTAAGGATGTTGAAGGAAGGCAGATATGCAAAAGGGGGTCCTAGGGTTTAGAGAAAAAAATTGACAACAGAATGTGTTAGTTTCATCCAATTCACATTTTCGTCCATTGTTGTCAAATGGTAATAGTCCTCAATGACTCCCTTGTCCGTTCTTGTTACGGTTTGCATTTGGGTTCTAGGACAAGCTAGAGGCTCTTGGAGTGCTCATGGGGTCCCTTGAGTTTTCCTCTCCGGATTGTGGCTAAGTTATTATGCTCTTGTCTTTGTTTGTTTGATGCAATCAATAAGTTACATGCTGTGGATGAAAAAATTCAATGACTTTCTCATTAGGAAGTGAACACAGATTTTACATGTAATAGGCACATTAAATTCATGAATTATATATTGTATATGTAGTGGAGGCATTTATCACATTAAATTGAACAACTTAGTATAAATACACGAGTCTATTTTCTAGCATGCCGTTAGTACATATACATTTTTTTTCCTTCTCTATAAACTTCTCGTATATAGGGGGTTTAATTTCATAGTGACCACGCACATCAATTAAGTTTCCAATGAAGAGTCCACCCCCTGGGCTGCTAAGTAGCCTACACGCAAGTCAAATTAGGTGTAAATAGATATCTTTGGGCAAAAGGTGTCACATGTCATCATGTCAGTGGTTGGGACATCTTAAAAAATAGTGTGGAAATTGAATTTAGGCAGAGACGTGCCCAATTAGACATAAGCATCCTTTCTAGTTTTTTCACTAACAAACTCGACTAATGGAGGGAGTTTCGGAGTATAGTCTCCACCCACTAGCCTAGGGGATGGAGGTTGTCATTGGGTATAGTCAATTCAACGCTACATGATGTGTTCACACCTCACAAAACACAATTCTACCACTTGACCAACATATAATGAAGTGTATCACAAACACTTGACAATTTGGCCATCGACATTTTGGGTATGGATAGTATACGTGGAGGTAAGTGCAAGTTGGGTTGGACATAGTTGACCACAAACGTCGCAAAACGGGGACGCTCAACTTCAAAAGGAAAGGACTTGCTTTAAAATAGACCTAATGTTTGGTCCAATTTTTTTCTCAAACATGCTAGTTTTTGAAATTCTTTATCACCTCCAAAAGTTGGATTGCAAACATCCATCCATGATTTGGCTATCTCCTTTGTCTCATGGAAGTGTACACATCTCATAGTGTTAGTTTGATAAATTTTTTGCCATTTGAACAACACATAATGCTTTTGACTTCCCCGCGGAGAAGAGGAAATTACCGTGTGTGAGCGTACCTCTCATCAATCTAATATAAGAACTTGACCTCTATAGGTTTGTTGCCGATTCATCTCACATGAGCTCGAGTAGATTAATTCATAGCCTAAGAACTAATTCCGATGTCAAATGAACTAAGAAAAGTAATCTCCATATTGTGTACTATTCTAGGGCTTTTATGTTGGATGAATGAGAGGTATGCTTGCATACGATAATTCCCTCTCTCTCTCTCTCTCTCCCTTCCTGGGTTTTAGAAGATGTCACTTGACATAATGCATAAGTATGAGTAGATCCGGAAGGTTCACGGATATCCAAATTGGATGCGGGTATACATGGAGATAAATGCAGGACCATGGGGTTATGTTTAAAGTAACCCTAAAGGCCACTTCACACACGAGACTGAGAGCCCGTGACCGTTACACTTCAAGCACTCTCATTGGTGGAAAAGGCGGAGCTGGTCCAAGTTCGCTTCACACTACGCTTGCGGGACCAACGGAGTATGTGAATGCAAGATGGATGTAAAGTCTACATGGATTCCTACGTGGCATCGAATGGATCATGTTTCATGGTCACTTGGATTATTTCCAAAAACCACCTCTTGGAGGTAGGCCTAACACAAAATTGGGAGACCATGGCACTCCAAACGATCACAACCGTTGGTTTATTCTATTTCTATCATGTGCGAGGACCCACATGAATAGAAATCCATTGAAACAACATTTGGTTGAGGGCCCGGTCACATATGACTTCACACTACACTTGAGGATCCGTGACCACACTACATGATTTTGGAGGTGTCTTAGGACGGCCTTTCGACACTTTCTTTTGGGCTCTCACAATTTCATGGTCACGGCTCTTGGCTCGTGCATGAAGTGGGCGTACTCAAATCTTGGGGGGGACACTTCACTATACTTTGTGTGAACACGTGCGTTAAAGAGGTATTTAATGTAGGGGTATTATGTCTAGATGTTAGATTTGAACACACCGTTTAATTATATAATTCCCTAATATGGTGTATTATTATGATGCCTTACTATAGTTATAACTCACATAAGATTTTTTTTTTCAACCCTATGTTCATTATAAAAAATTAGCTCACCCTAATTTGTGTTTAAGGATTGCCTATGTTCATTACAAAATTCGTTTGACATGCAATGAGAACTAGCATGAACAAGCATCACCACAAATCAATAACAATGCAAACAATCATCACCACCATGAGAATCAATGAACTATGAACTTGAATTACTAGCATGAACTACAACAATGTTTGTGTTTAGAAACACAAGTCTGTGCACTGCAGTCACAAGCAGACCGACAAATTTAGAACTTTAGGGTCCAAGGTTTAGGGTGAACGAAGTTGGCTGCAATCTATTGCTGAGAAAACAGAGTCTAAACAACATTGTTGTTTTCCAAAATCAACACTTTAGTCTGTTGCACACAAGTGGAAGGAAGAACTTTAGAAACAAACTATAATTCTATCAAAATCCCTATGCTATATTATATCTAAAATCTTGATAAATTTCAATACTTAGTATACCCCAATATTATTTATAATATGGATTTTCAATTTAAATAGTCCATAGTTATATCCAATAATTTTCTAAATTTTATTGCTCATGAATAAAACACACCCTATATTTTAACGCACCATGTTTACTAATTTTCCTAAGTGTCCCCCCCGAGACTCAAATGGGACTCTCAACTCCAAATGAAAGGATCTTGCTCAAAATAGGTCATTTTGGCCCATTTTTATCCTGGCGGTTGCTCAAGCCAATGTCCGTGGAGAATTTTGGGCATAATTGGTCGAGCTCCTAGTGTTTTCAAGTCTAACCGGTTACATGTTGACATCGTTCGGAGTTTCCTTATTAATTTGTGGAATATTCTCTAGATCCCTCTAACATGATCGATACTGTTCCTTGAATCCTTGAACTTCAACTGGTAATCTCTCAAACTCAACCGATTCATCTGTAACTAGCACTCAGTTCTCCCCAGTCATTGGTTCAAGCTCTTGATTTCATCAACTGCCTTATATACTTGTAGACAGTAGCATCTCGACAAGATGAGCCAAGCGTTCACTTTGGGTCTGAGAAATCTGGTGAAGTATATTTCACTTTGGGTCTAACTTATCTGTTGTCATGTACGAAAGAAAGGCCTGGCAACAACTGCTGGGATTTGAGAAACGAGTGTTCGGGATGTCTTGTGTCTTTGACATCTTTCAAAGAAAGCTGACATGTCAATAGTGGACGATTTTGACATCAAAGTGGCCGTGGTGATGTTAACTGCACTTCTTCCATAATAAGTTATCAGCTGTCTACTACAAACTTTTTGGGTTCCAAATCCTACACACGTTGTACAGGAGCTTGGGTGAAGAATATAGTATCTTGTCGATTTCAATAACGGCACTCTTGAAGTCACTTCATGTCAGCGGCCAAAAACACCCAGAATATATTAGAGTTATCCTTTTAACTCAACCAGTTTTTTGGTTGGGGTTGGTGGTAGTTGTTTTGCGTAATTCCACGCTTGGTAAGTTTTCGGTGCACCCTTGGAAGTAGGTGTGGAGGTTTGAACGAAGGACATTCTATATCAGTTCATTGGAGCCGAACTCATTTTCGCACCGAACATATGGAATGATTTTATCCAAAAACATTGTTCGGGGAGATTTTTGGGCATAATCGGTTGAGATTTTAGTGTTTCCAAGTCCAACCGGTTCCATGTTGACAACTTTCGGTTTTTCTTTATTAAATTGGGGTACATTCCATAAAATCCTCTAAATTTACTGGTATTTTTCCTGAAGTCTCGAACTTCAACCGGTTATTTCTTAATAGCAGCCGGTCCTCCCTGTTTGTTGATCCAAAACAACCAACTCCCGACCAAAATTCTGGTTGAGTTAAAGAATAACTCTATAGCCTAACCGACATCATATATACTAGGATCATACCTAGTCTAGTAACTTCACAATCATCATCGCGTCCATGATCAGTCCGTCAAAGGAATTTTCGAGTCTCGAGAACTGGCATCCCGCAGGAAAAGGTGATATGAAAGTAGACAGATTTGACATGGAAGTGATACGAAGTCTTGATGTAAATTAATTCCCCTCCACATCCATTAAATCATGAACATTTCTGCTGTCCACTACTTTCAAACCTTTCTGGTTCCAAACTCTTCGCATGTGCAGTATTATATACCATCCTGTCGATTTCAATAACTTAATTAATCGTTGAAGTCACCTCTTGTCAGGAAACACCAAGAATATATTGCATCACCAACATTATACCAGGTTCATACCCAACCTAGTACCTTCGCTATTGTCATCAAGTTCCACGATCTTCAGTCGGTCACATGAATTTTGGCATGTCTCGAACTGGAAACTTTAATTAACGATCCTGACTGTTGAAATCTCACATCACCTCACCACTTGATTACTGGAAACTTTAATTAATGATCCTGACTGTTGAAATCTCACATCACCTCGCCATTTGGAAGCTCATTGTCAGTGTGTATGTTTGACAAATTTCATTTGACTTCAACTTCAAATCCAAAGTGTCACGTGACCTTTTCAAAAACAAAAATGAATGTCAATGGACATATACATTTTATTCTTAAATGTCACCTTAATTTTGGGTTACACAATATTTTAGAAAAACTAATATTTTGAATAATCAAAATAGAATCTTCATTTGTGTCAAAAAAAAACTATCAATTGAGTGTAAGTATCCTTCGGTCTCGCATGTTTCTCCAAATGTTGAAGATGATAGCCCAATCCATTCCGTTCACTTCAAGTCCACAAAGAGAGACCCGCATAAGAGCATCAAGGGTCTTCAAGTTCAATTTATTATGCATGTGGCTTTTGATTGCATTTTGTTTGAAAAATCCTCTCTCACAAATAGCTATACTTGATGGAATGAGTTTAATTTTTTGCCAAAGTTGCATATGTTTAGGCCAATTTGTGTGTTTTCCCAAACTGCTACCCCATATGCGCCAAGCCTCAAATATCGTTTGTTCTCACACTCATATCAAAGTGTTTTTGTAAAGTGTCAAGCTGAGACGCCTTAGAATTAACCCAATATTTAACCAGCCAAAGCATCACTCTTCGAGATCTACTTGAGCAAATTGTTCATTCACATACCTACACAAAACTGTCGTGGAAATACATCCACAAGAGACCAAGAACAATGGTCTTGTCGGCCTTGTACTTAGCCTCCACCACCTCTCTTATCACCATCTCAGTTGTAGAGCCTTCCCGGTTACAAAGGAAACTACAAGAACAAGGCTGAACTTAAGTATGTAAGTGAGTGTAGGAAGTTCTCTTATTGTTATGGGTTATGTTTTATGGATACTTGAACTGCAATTGATAGTACTTAAGTTGCCTAGTAATACGTGTCATTTCAATTTCTAGAGTGTCAATTGACGTGTGGTTTTTTTCTTCACAAGTCACAGTACGTGTCAACTTCTAAATTGTGCATGTCAATTGACGTGCATTTTATTTTTGAGCGAGTTTTTTCGTGTCAAAAGTGAAAAACTTGCAAAAACTTTGTCAAACATACACACTGCTCATCGTATTGATGTCCACCTAGTATTTGGCTTGAAATTCTTGGCATGCACAGGAGCTGAAGCCGAAGCCGGATATTTACACTACGGGGATTGCAGTTCGTTAGCACTGGTTCTCTTTCAGTAGACAGGTTTGAAATCTATGAATATGGATTGGAAATTCTAGTATTGTAATAGATTTTATAACCATCCAGCGGAAAAGAATTGATGGTAAGGAGCTGCAATGTCTGTAGAGTTATCCTGTAGATGTCGATTTCACTAGCGTCATTCGTGAAGTCACTCCTTGGCAAGGAAAACTGAGAATATTTGTGACCAGCGTTATACTAGGTACATAAGGTACATGTGGCCATATTGTCAGTGCTTCGAACTCCACAAACATTTTTGGCTGTTGATCGGCTCGGGAACTGTCTTATGCAATCACCAACTGTGACATAAATCAAGTTTCTAAACCGAAGATGCAAAGATGCAAAGGTTATAAGAATCCAAACTTAAGATTCTCCTACTTGTTAAGTACTAGAGAGTTAATTATATTAAGGCTCTCCCGAACGATTTGTGTTCACTATTGAACCTAGAATGGTGTCTAGATTTTGAGCACGTAGTTGAATCTCTTTCTATCTAAAGCACGTCATCTTGGTGCCCATCCTATTAGTACCTACAAGCCTTGCTATATACCACTCAAATATAGGCATTAGAATACAAAGAGTGACCACATGAGCCCTACATGTCTTACCAGTAGTTGGAAGATCGTCAATCCCATTTAGAGCAGTTCTTCAAATGGAATTTATGATTCTCTAGATCTCGAAATATTATTTTGTCATGCTTGTGGCAATGAACGGCAAGAACCGGCTACTACACTAAATAAGATATTTAGTGTCACATGGTATTTAACGTCACTATGGTAACTTTTTGGATGACACTTCTAATGAATGAGTGAACAACTATTGTCATGGATGATGGATGAGTTCATCCGTTGGCCGAAACCCTACCTTCTCTTGTCAGCAACTTGTGATGAAAATATTGTCACGGATGATTGGAATTTGGGTAAAAAATCACTTTGTAAGTGACGGTAATTGCAACACTGTAAATCTATAATCCCCCAATTTTTTTACAAGGAATGACAAATAATGGGGTTAACATTTAGTGTTGGTGACAGTGTACCATAGTTTACAATTAGTATCAAGCAAGACAATTGGAACTGGTGACACTAAATATCATATCATATATAGTGTAGTTACATATCAGCTGGTTCACATTTCCAAATCACTGGTTCAAAATCAAACTCTAGAAATTAACCAAATCATATTCTTCTAGAATTTACTATTCAAATAATTATGCAAAGAGATAACCACAACAAATTCAATTAACAAGTGTTTAATAATTGAAAAGTAAGGATGTTGATTGAGTTGGCTCAAATTTCTCCCCATTCATTGGTTTGTTGAAATCCCATTTCATTTCTCAAGTTCATCAACTGCCTACTTGCAACATTCAGATTAGACGAGCCAAGCCTGAGATTTGCGATTAAGAGCTTCTGGAAGATAGGTCTATCTATTCTAATAATTGCAAAGCGTCACGATTTCATCCATGTCATGTTTCATCCAACCCGACTTGCCATGTTATCATCCTACCAAAACTCATACGCTATCTATTCACATCTGTCAAACTCTATTTCACAAGAAGCAAACGTAAGCGCCCGCCCACATCACAACCACATGTATTTTACCAAAATTTACTTTTGTGTCAAGTGTTGTTTTTGCAAAAAATTATGTAATATAAATTTAATTTGTCAAATATGCTTTATTCTACTTTGAACAAGCTTTCGAGCAAGTTTAGACATATGCATGGATTTTTGGGTTTAATAAGAACGGTTATATACATGCACTTCTAGGTCAATAAACCTTATTAAAGAAACAAAAGAACTTAGTATTAGATATGAACTGCATCCCCGTTGCATTTGTTTTTGTTGTAGGCACATTTCAATTGCATATACACTCAGCTATTTATGAGAGAAAAGCACACATCTAGACCAATTATTTGGCCACATAGCTTCCTCAAAGCATGAATAATTAGAGTTTCCATCATATTCTTCTAATTGCTGTCCTCAGTTCACTTGAATGGTTTGCAACATACATGTCTCGACTGTAGAAAAACACTCTTGGATGCATTGTTGTTTTTGGACAAGTCCTTTGTTCATATTTACTTGAATCCTAGTTTTCGATGGTGTGTCCTAAAGAGGAGATTGTTGAGATTTGAAAAACTATTTTGTTTGGAATGTCTTGCCCTCTGCACACGTCCATTGAAATCTCGCAAAAAGCTAATATGAAATTTTCGGTTCCAAATTCTCTAAGCCATACTAGGATTATCATCCCGTTGATTCCAATAACGTCATTCTTGAAGTCATTTCTTGTGAGCCGGAAACACCAAGAATGTATTGCATTCATGACCAACATTATTAATGAACGGGGACAAATTTTCAGCCAACTTGGTCAATATCCTTACTTCTTAATTACCAATCGGTTATTTTCTTGTATTCTACTTAAAATAGCCAATTTATCTAGACTATAGTTCAATTAATTTCTTGGAGATTTGTGTTCGAACCGGTTGATCTGTAACTAGTAGCTACCCTAAATATGATATTTAGTGTCACCCATTCTAATTCTCTTGCTCAATACTAATTGGAAACCGTGGTATAGTGTCACCAACACTAAATGTTAACCCAACATTATTTGTCATTCCTTCTAAATTTTCTTGGGGGATTATAGATTTACAGTGTTGCATGTACTGTCACTTACCACGTGATTGTTCATCCAAATTCCAATCATCCATGACACTATTTCATCACCAAGTTGCTAACAAGAGAAGGTGGGGTTTTGGCCAATGGATGAACTCATCCATCATCCATGACAATATTTGTTCACTTATTCATAAGAAGTGTCATCCAAAAAGTTGCCATGGTGACATTAATTACCACGTGACACTAAATATCATATTTAGTGTAGTTCTCCGAGTTCATTGAATATTATACTAAGATAGATGTGCTTACTTCGGTAGCTCACCTTAAACACGCACCTATATTTGAATGGTGTGTGGTTGGGTGTGAAACTAAGAACAAACACCAATATGTACGATGTGTGTTCAAACGAAATTGGACTACGTGGTCAAAATTTGTTAACCATTCTAGATGCAATGATCAACATAACTAGGGGGGTGGGGGGGGGGACCTATATGAGTATTTTATAACTCAGAGAATCTTTACTTTGACAATGAATAGGATATTCATACAAGCTCCAAAAATCATGAGGAAAGTGACAACGGGCATGATTTAGATCTCCCAATCGTCTCACAATAATTGCGTGTCTCATGTACTCCAAGATGTGATGGTTTTGGGTATACCTGCCTTAACTAATTGGAGTCTTTGACCATAATTTAGAGGTCTATTTGGCTTAAAATAACAATCACTTGGAAATAATAATCAATGTTTTCACCCTCCCCTCCCCTGCCCCCGGTTTACCCTCCCCATTGGTATAGAGAGAGAGAGAGGGGAGAGAGAAAGATGATTTATTTACGTTCTCTATAGATGTGAAAATATAGTGATGCATAACATTATTCAGATCCATAACAATGTTCTGTGGGACTGACAATATTTTGTGGAATATTCCCACACTCAACCTCAATGCTGGAATATTCTATAGAATATTTTCAGTCCCATAGAACACTGTTATGGATCTGAATAATGTTATGTGCGCCCTAGCCCAAGGACTTATGTTTATATTAGAGCCTGAGCCCAAGGGCTATAAAGTACAAGTAAGCCCAAGGACCAAGGTGCAACCTAGCGTAAAACTTTAGACCATCTTTTAATGATTTAGCACTGCTACAATGCATTGTTAAGAAATTAGAATGGTGCATTGTCCTATTACATGACTTGTGCCCTAATCGGGGTGATATCACTTTATAACACGACCTCGTTTATAATGGAAAAAGATGGGCTAGTGCATTACGTAGGAAAGGATGAACACAAGGATGTAGGGAGAAAGAAGGGCGCAGAAAGAGAGAGAAAGGTGAAAGGTCTACGTGTCTTCTAGATATGAGAGGAGGAACTACATTAACTCAACGATGTAGAGAGAGAGAGAGAGATGGATGGATAGAAGATCTACGCGGTTCGTAGATTTGAGAGAAGGAAAGGATAACACAAGGAAGGCAGTGTGTGAGAACTTCGGCTCTGTTGCAGCAATTCCAGCAGTAGCTATGGCAGCCATCGCCACACCGCCACGAGCTTGCTGCGCAGCCACTACCTCTCTCAACCTCACCAAAAATTCCTCCTGCACAACTCGGAGCGCACAAATTCAATACACACCTCATTCTCTAAGCTTCAGCTCTCTGCGAATTTCGAGCTCCAGCTCGGTATGTGTGCCTTCACAGCTGCTGCATTGTATGTGGATGTGGATGTGGATGTGGCTCATTTGATTCTTGCATTTTCATTTAAAAAATTTCGAGTGAAGTCCGATGCTAGGCATTTTTTGGGTGAAATAGATGTTGTCCAGAGTTTCGGGTAGCATGAGTGCTTGGTATGGATGTCGAGCTTAGTATGTGTGTGTGGTGGTGCTCATTGAGTTCCTGGGTTTTGAGAAATTCGAGTGAATTGCGATGCTAGGCATTTTTGGTTAAGTAGATATTAATGAGCGTATATTGAGAAATTCGAGTGAACTTCGATGTTAGGCATTTTTTGGTGGACTGTTCTGATAGTTTCTTCGTGTGTGGGTGGAAGTCGCCGAGCTCGGTATGTGTGTGGGCTCATTGAATTCCTGCTTTTTCTGTGTTTATATATTTATTTTATTTTAAACTTTGAGTACAATAGATCGATAGCATTGGGTATTATATATAGCACTAGTATATAATGTATCAATGCTGGAAATAATTGGAGCTCGGTGTGGCATTGGATATGTAATGTTTATGACATTGATGTGTTATACCGAGCTCCAATTTCAGCATTGATGTATTATACCCCAGTCCTGGAATACATCATTAAAATCCTGTTTTCTTCGTATAATACATCAATCCTGGAATTGTTTTTCAATGTTGGAATTGGAGGTCGGTATGTGTGTGGATGTGCTCATTGAGTTCCTGGGATGTTAGGCATTGTTAAGTACACTTTGCTGAGGGGTTTTTTTGTGTATGGGTAGAATATCTTAATGCTAGAATTGGAGCTGGGTATGTGTGTGGATGTGGTCATTGAGTTCCTGGGATGATGTAATGCATTCTTAAGTAGATGTTGCTGAGAGTTTCTTCGTGTGTGGGTTTATCAGAGGTTGACAACAAGTGTGGAGGAGGAGACACAGTATGGTATCAGAGGGAGAGGAGGGCTGGTGACAAGAGCCAAGGGGAAAGGTTTTGGGGAACTCTTGCAGAAGAAGAGGAAGGATTTTGGGGATGAAGAAACAGTGATAGATGCAGAGGTAGAGAAGCCCGAGGAAGCGAGACCGTGCCCTTGTGGTGGAAGGGAGGAAGGATTAAAGTATGGCCAATGCTGTGGTCCTTACCATGGTGGCGTTGTGGAGCCGGATGCTACCACTCTCATGAGTAAGCAATACTTGAAGCCTTCCATCAAATTCTTCAAACTCTTTGCAATGAACGTAGGGGGCACCAAGTAGCTTGGTCGTGGCAACACCTAGATGCTTGAGAATGGAAGGTGGGTTCCAAGCAGGTTAGTCGCCGCAACACTTAGATGCTTGAGAAATAGAAGGCGGTTGTGTGCACTTGTATACCAGAGCAACCTAATGTTTCAAGCCTTCCATCAATTTCTTGGAACTCTTTGCAAAGACCATAGGGATCACAATATAAGATGGCGGGGGGCCCAAGTAGTTTAGTCACTGCAACACTTAGATGCTTGAGAAATGGAAGGAGTTTGTGTGTACACACGTAAGAGAGCAAACCTTCGTCAAGAGGACTTCTCCCTTGCACTACTCTTGCAATCACAAGATTGCATTTGATCCTTGTTGCCCGCGAGGAGTACTTCACTTTTGTCATGACGTGTATCCCTTTTTTATTTCCTTTTGCTATTTATTTTTTGTCATGGGAGATAATAGTGCTGATGAATCAAGTTTTGATATGGGACCCAACAAACAGATAGGCGAGAAGGAAGCTCTTGATTAGTATTGATTGTGGGTATGTGCAGGAGCCAGGTTTAGTGCGTACGCACGGAGCAAGGTGGACTATGTTGTCAGAACAACGCACCGAGAGAACCCTGACTTTAATGGTATCCCACGTCTGGCTCCCTTTCGCTCCCGTCTTGCAAAGCTTGATTTCGTGATTTGCATAGAAGTGTACATCTAATTGGGGAATTGAAGTGAATACTTTCCAATCACAGAGTTTGACCTAGGTGTCGGAGCTGCTTAGGTCACGGAATTCATGAGAGAGGGACTATCATACTTTGTGTTTAATCATGTTCTATGTGATCCGGTGAGCAATGTCCATTCACTATTTATTGAGCCTATTGATGAAGGTGAGAAGGAGCTTGAAGCTGATGTTCGTGCTACTTGTGATCGATTGCGCTTCACCAAGCTGGAGATTCTAGAGTCTGAAAGCACTGCAGATGACGAGGTATCTAATTCCTAAACCCTAAACTTTAGAACCCAGAGAAGAGTTCCATGGAACATCCCCCTCCCCATGTTCACAAAGCCTGAAAAGCCTTGCTACATGGACACTAAGCTAGTTGCACGTATTTCCAACGCGTTGGCGAGTTTGGGTACCTAGAGGGGTCCAAATTATTTGCCTGTTGGATAAGCCATTCAAACTGGATTCGGAAGACACACGACTCAAAACCATGTTGTGTTCATTGTACCCTTAATTATAGGTTTTTAGAATAGGACAACAACCGAAATAGGTGCACCTATTTTGTCACACAGGCAAATGGTGTCTGTGATCTAAATGCAACCATTATAATATCCGTTTGGATTTGGTTCAGGCTTTTGTGTCATTCCGTGTGACATACTCACTCGCGAAAGGAGGCAGAGGAGGAGACAAGAAATTCTTACACGAGAAGAGCCGGTTTGTGAAAGATCACGACCGATGGTTGTACCGTGAAAGCATCCCCCTTTCCCAAGCCTCTTCCGCCGCGTGGATTGCATCCACTACTCCCAACTATGTCGACCCAGCCCAAGCTCGCAAGTCTTTCTCCAAGTCCAAACCACAGGCGAACCTGTCGCCCCGCAAATCATAAGTGTCAGCCAAAACTTTGACATAGCTGCAGGTCAAATAGCTGCGGCACTTTCTGGTTCATTGAGATAGGAACATTAGATTAAGTTAGACATCTCAGATACCCGCAAATGGCGACCCCGTTCCAGGATGAGCAAAAAGGTTGCTTATATATCCCATATGCATTGAGGATATATGCTGAAGCAGGTATATAATCCGGGAAGACAGACTCTCGGTTGTCTCTTCGGAGACATCTGATAAAATTGGAACGATACAGAGAAGATTAGCATGGCCCCTGCGCAAGGATGACACGCACAAATCGAGAAATGGTCCAAATTTTTTTCGAGTTTTTATTCTTACCGGTTCATGGTTGGATTCTGTCCGTCTTTTAAACAGAGGAAGAGACAAGTCTTGCTGGTACAGTAGTTTACTGATTCATCACGAGATGCAACAAAACTTAATGTTTTTATTACAATCTTTTGAAGATTTTGCAATGAAAGATTCATCACTGGGAGAGTTCTGTGGCTCGGGAAGTTTGGATAGTGTCATGGAAGTGACTATTAGATTGACATTTTTGACAAAAGCTTGATGTATTTCCTAGTCCCATAAGCTTTCTGGCTTCCTGGACTTTAAAATCAATTTCATTTCATTGAGAGATCTGTACTCAACGATCTTTTGTTAAAAATTTAAGTTCCCTGCAATATATAGAGAGGATTAGGATTGGTGAACCATTTCTTGCAAGCAGTCGGATCTTGTACTCCAGTGAATTTCCTTCTGGTGTAATGTGGATGTTGTGAACATAACATTGCTCAGCTCATGAGTTGTGTTCATGGACCTAGCAATAGATTCGAGAATAAAGACTCTGGATGTTGGAATCCCAGTGCTTCAAACTGAATCTAAAGACGGCACAGCTGAACACATCTCATCAACTGAGTAATGTGATGAACAATCTAATGAAAACATAGATTTTCCGTTGACCTATGTAGATGTGAGAAAGCTATAAGTTGAAACCCTAAAAACTATTTTCCTCAAGAATGGTTGTGGCCTTGATATAGATTTTTTTATAGCTGTTTAGATATTTGGAAGTTGCTTTTATAGTATGCAATTTATCTTAAAATTGCTTAGATGTGGAACTGTCATCTCATATAGCGTTGTGATATGTACCACATCTTCATATATCGTTGTGATATGTACAGAGATGTGTTTGATACCCTTGTGTTATCTTGGTGATCTGTGGATATATCCAGTAGCTTGTAAGTTGAAACTCTGTAAATTGATACAGGCCTAAATATATGGTGTCCTATTATTTGGAAATCTAAATAAAGATGGGTCTAGAGTAAATATCTAATTTCTTGATAGATGTGCTCGAGTCGTGCCTTGTCTTGGGACTCTATTCAAACAACTATCTAACATTGGGCTTGTCAGAGTCTCTTGAATCATACCCAACAAGGCGGTCTTAGATTATTCACGGTTATCACCATGCGAGCATCAATTGACAATGAACGTGCAGCGTAGAACTAGACTTGTACAATTCATACAATTTTAATCTGCAATTGAAAATATAATAGCGCCTCTCATAATGGGAGAAAGAATTTTAAAAATTGTACTCCCCTTCTTTGTGGTGGAATTCTCCAGATCTCGGACAACTAACCAACTAATTCAACTATTAGTTAACTAGTTGCCTTTTGTAACTATAGTTGTTCGCGATTTGACCTGCCAAAAAATGTAGTTAACTATAGTTGTTTTAAATTCGGTCTGCCAAAATGTCTAGTTAACTATAGTTATATCTAGTTAACTAAAGTTGAGCGCAACCTATTCACATAATTCTCTTATAGTGTTGTAGTGTCAGTAGTGTGTTATTGAGATCAACATGTTCCTGAAGATGAACAAGCATTTACTCAGTTATGACGTATTTGAGGTAGTCAAGCTTAACTCGCAATGGGAGTCTTTTATTCCCAAGCGACCAACTTTGCCGGAATACAACACCAACGATGAAGACAACGACGACATCGAGGCAGATGATGAATATGAGGCTTAACATTTCATATTTAATAACTACAATTGACTATAGTTTTTCTTGAAACTTTTTTTTAGTTAACTATAGTTAGATACATAGTTATAATTGTCTAAAAATTTTCTAGTTAACTATAGTTGTTCTTGAAATTGGTCTTAGTTTTTTCTAGTTAACTATAGTTGTTCCCTAAAATGTATTGAAAAAAATCTAGTTAACTATAGTTATTTTGGCAGTTGTCCAAGGTCTGGAATTCTCCAAATAAATACCACACCAAATACAAGATAATAAAGAATGCCCTTCTACAAGCCTCGGTCATCTTTCCCCCCATTAACCTACTACATCCCACTCTCCACCCCATGCATACCACCTCCATCCTCAACCCTCCCACCTCCAACTCCGCCCCCCATGCCCATACCTCTCTCATCCATCTAATTGCTAAGCACACCCATCACATAAATCTCCGCTTTCAAAACCTCACTAAGGAAAGACAAATGGGGCGCGCGCGCGCGCACACACACACACACACACACACATAAGAGCAAATGCACACCACAATCCAACAATAGAAGAATTTTTTGAAAAGAGAGTAACACATACAAAGACCATTAATTGAGATTAGGCCATTTAATTAGGTTAAGCACACCAAGGCCGCCACAAATGGATGAAAAAAATAGAAAATCTTTCATTGTCGTGAACTAGCTTTGTACTAAAGTGCCGAATCTTTTATTTTTTTATTTTTTTTGAAAATTTGATTTTTTTTATTAATTTATTGCTACCGTGCCGGACCCGCTTTCTCCACTTTAATTAATTATTCGGCATGAGATGCCGACCTTGACGGCCAGGTACGGTAATCCCAAATATCCCAATATCTCCTCTCACAATGAAATACACAACGACACCCACCCTCCCCAATTACTACCACAACAAAGAACCACTTCTCACCTCCATACTCGTATTTCACACTCCACACCAAGCCCACATAACCACTTTCCTACACTCACTATCCAATGCATTGATCGCCACAAGCAACACATACACCACCATACCTATCCCATACACACCTACATATATCACCAACATCCCCAAAATGTGGCACACCACCCTTTCACCACCGCCCCCACACCCAACAATCATATTATACAAATGGCTCATTCACACCACTAAGGAAATGGAAACATAGTAGGCTTGGGTGTATTCAATGCACCATTAGCTATTAATAGTGCTTCCAAACTCCCTTGCTACTCGAATATCCTAAGGGCTGCATTATACACCTTACTACTAGTTATAGAACATACCAAAAAAACTCACCATGGACACCTTCATCTTCACCAATAACCTTAACAATATATACCTCTTACTAAATCACATAAGATAACCTTCTTCCTAGTATAACCACCCAGACAAACTCCTCATTGCCCTCAACATAGACGCCATCAAGACCTCCATTCATAACATCACCATCAAAAAAAGTTAGAGCACACTCAAATATAGTTGGAAATGACAAAGCCAACAAGCTAGTTAAACAAAGAGCACTTGAACCACGTATCATGACCACCCCTTTTCATCATGTTGGCCACCAAATTCCATACTAGCCGGCAATACCCCCAACCTCTACACAACATGACAGCTCAGTACGTAACCTCAGAAGCTGCATTGAAACAAATTACAAAACACTCTCATTTCAAATCCCACAAACACAATACCAAATGTTAAAAATTGGCTAACCAATGAAAATATTCACCCCAAATGGTCTAACCTTCTTTGGGATACACCTTGGATCACAAACACCCAACTCACACAAACCCTTAAATTCCGGTATGTTAGATACCTCAAAAACTACTGTAGGAAACATGGCCTCAAAAAAGATATCCCACCATTTTGTGACAAGTGCCCACTCAAAAAAAACAACAATTGCCTACACCTCCTCTCATGCTGCACAAATAAACACATAAACAACCTCCGCACTAGTCAACACAACAAAGTAGTCCACGCAATGGCCAACACACTATTGGCACACCCTACCACAAGATGCTTCACACTAATAAACGCGGGAAAACTCAATGAACAAACACTGGACAACACCATATCATTATGTCTCCTCCCATGTTCTTGCTACCTCCCACGTTGCAAGTGCCCTACACAACTAAACCCCGATATACTATGCATCCTTGGAGTAGGACCTATGGCCAAACCTTCATTCTCACCAAACTCCAACCTACAAGTTCAACTCTTTGAATTCACATACTACAACGATAGATTCCCCTTGGAAGCCACAACAAGAAACTTGACAAATCCGTTGTACTCCTCCAATTACTCGCCCAACAAGAATGGCAAGTCCTCCCATCCATAATCATAACATCCGGAATTTTTGGCACCACACCCCAACCACCAAAAGCCTCATAGCCCTAAAATCCTTACTTAAAAAATTCACAAACTCATGGATACCCTCTCACAAATCTCCACCAGATACTTAACATACATTATCCTCAACAAAAGAAAACTCGAAAGAACCCCGTAGTCCACCTGCAAAAAATAGGTGTTAAACCCCCTCCCCCCATGTTCACACAAACATTGACTAGGAGAGGGTGAACAGACATAGCACGTCGGTGTAAAAAGCACCGACATTCCTTATTATTATTATTATTATTATTATGATGATGATTATGATGAGTCGGAATTCTCCACAAATGTCGTTGATGTGAATAAGATGTGATACATGGTCTATGACATTGAATCCAGATTCAGCACAACTGATTATGAAGAGGAAGCAAAATCTTAGTCATGATTAGGTTCGTGTGATATATAGCATATTTCTCAAAGAGCACTGAGGATTGAGGTCGTTATGTGCCGCTTAGTTGCATATACTAATATCACTCGTATTTGAGCAACCAAACAGCAGTAGTGCATTTTGGCATGACCTCTATAATATTCAATGTGTACTATGAGTGTGTTCTTCCAGCCAAACAGCCAGGAAAACAGTGAAATTGATTATTGATCTGAAGCCTACACTAGGATGGCCCATTATTCTTACGATTGCGATTAATCATTCATTTGATAACTGAAGGGTCTTCCTATACATGCATACAGTATGCGGGTGTTATTTGGTTACTTTTCTTGATGTCGTTAGGTGTGTCGTTAGGTGAGGATCAAAGAACAGATACCATAACAACACATGTTTAAAAGAGATTGGACTATGACTTCAAATTTTGCGTCAAATTTTGTGAACTACATCACACACATAGTGAACACAATTGGGAGGACCTATGTATTCAGTTAAGGTATCAAAAAACGAGCACTCCCAATAACCATAACTAAATCAGGGGAGGTCCAGGTTTTTGTTGATGTTTTGCAATAGGTTTGCTATTGTAACACAAAATCAAAGACTTAAATCTGATCAACAGAAGATGGGGAACAAGAAAAACAAACCGAATAACACCTGTAGACATTAATGTCCATGCAAGAATACAGAAACATTGACACCCCTAAACACATGCATTGCCTTCACAAGGCCTTGCACCTGCATGACTTCACCACATGACTAAATATGTACTGAAAGTAGACCGTGATGAACATAGTCATGCCTTAAAAACTGGGTGGAGAGCTCCAGGACCAATACTTGCTCAGTTGGGAGCTTTCAGACATTATGAGGCCTTGCTACAAGAAATAGAACTGTTAAACTTGAGGAAGAAAGCAGGTTTTAATTTTATTGTGTAAGCAATTGTATCCTGTGGAGTCTAAACGTAGGGTGTAGCAAGCCTGCTATCTGCCAGCTATTCATTTATAAGAGGCTTTGCCACCAAAATTGGGTAGCCGTAAATTTCCAAACAGGGCATCTCCCCTACCTCATCTCTCTTTAAAACCCAAGAGGGTCAAAACAACCAACCAATCAACCAACCTAAGCGAACAAGAAGATCCTAAATTGTATACCTCTCAAAGGAAGAATCATGAATGCTTAATCCCGCACCTCTTGAGTAAAGGCCTTCTTTGCCTGTACACATTCAATTCAGTTTGTCAACAAAGACACTGAACTGCAATTCAGCCTATATAACACCCTGGTTACAGGTGTAATTTTCCACTGAATAATTTTTTCCATGTTAGCATGAGCTTCAAGGATGACCTCAATTCGGTTAACCCTTCAAGGTATCATCTAGAGGGGTTTAAGATTACTGCTTGGTTTTTAGCTAAAAGTGTCAAAGGCAACCCTATCTGAAATTAGCCCATTTATCACACACTATTCCCATCAAAGCTTACACATATGTAAAACGAATTATAGGGAGATTTAAGCTCATATGAACTAAACTCAAATACATACCATGTATATCTAATTAACATTGTCACATATGACATTATTTCCATTTCCTCTTTTTAATAGATTATGCTAGGTATAAACTCAATACCATAGTCCAACTAAAAAATATTTCATACTTGTTTGGGGAATCGTACAAAATGTCACACATCCCTATAAACACACCCAGTCTGGTCCTTTAAAGGTGAACTAACAGGCAACATATGAATAACAAGCACCACAACACCTAGAATATAGAGACTCGGGCAATTAGAAGACAACGAACCTGTTCCAAAGTCAAAAACATGATGACATTCCAGGAGCCAAGCCTGCCAAAATTAGGCAAAAATCCCTTGTAAAAAGCCATGGGACCCTGCAATTCAATACCCCCAAGTCAGTGCACCTCCCTAGCTTCCCATTCACATGAATACTTAAGATAAATCCCAGCTACTTCATCTCCTTCCGGCCTCCTTCAGGGTTCCCTATGCCATTTTTTTGTATATATTTGTATAATGAGACACGGATCTTAAAACAACAGATTTGGAGCACATACATCATTCTTGAATGTCTGAACAAAGCAGTCGATTGTGCCCTTGTAGGCAGTGCTTCCTCCCATCATTCTTGATTTGACCTGCCAATAATGTTCCATCACATTATTTTATCATGATCACTCTTAGATCTTAAATCCAAATTGTCAATCCACACAATGACTTTCATCTAGAAGCAAACTTTGCAAACTTTGATTGAAAGTGAGCATACTAACCACATCAACAGGAGAGCCGACACAGACAGCAATGAATCCTGCTCCCAGTCCGGAAAGAAGGTGGGTAACAATATTGTCCGAAAATCCTGGTATCTTCAATAATGTCTGCAAGATGAAACCAGTTCATATTAGGGCCACATTACACTAGAGCTTGATGGCCCGTGATCATCAAAATCTAAAATCTCTCATTGGTGGAATAGGCCAAGAACGTCCCACTTCACTTTGCTTGAGAGGTTGAGGGCCTAAGTGACCGAGGAAGTTTGAATGGATGAAAAACCAACATGACATGAAATGAATAGTGTGTCATGGTCTACCAGATTTTGTATCAAGCCTGCCTCAAAGAGGTGGGCCTAACACAAAATCCAGAGACCATGACACTTGAAAATCTCACAATCCTTGATCTATATTAACTTATTGTGTGGAAGGGAGCACATTCATAGAATGGTAATGAAATGGCACTTGGTTGAGGGCCCGGTCACATATGTCTTTACACTACACTTGAAAGCCCATAACTACAGAAATTTTCCTGGTATGGCCTTCAGATGAGTTTCAAGGGCCTCCCATTTTCATGGTCATGGCCCTTGGCCATAAAATGAAGTGGCCCTTCAGTAGGTGTTCTGAGTCCAATATACAAAATTCAATTTTGAATATACATTTAGTAGCAAGCACATCCATAGCTTATTTCAGTCTTCTAGTACAAAAGCCCACAAAGAAGTAGTCTGTCTAAGTAAACTTACAGAAGGATGACAAGAATCCTAGTAACATACAAAACAAAAAAATATCCACCTGCTTGACTTGGTCATAACTCGCAAGTTCTGCAGCATTGATAATTGCATTTCGTGCAACATTAGGACCCAGTCCAGTCCACAACTTAGTAAATCCTTCCTGAAAAAAAGTAAAAAAGCCCAGAATGCATGAGACATAATAAGCAATGCTTTCACAAATCTGCATGAAAAGTTGTGGCAAGTTAGCAGATTGAGTTACAAATCAGCAGAAAAGTTGATTCCCTGCCATTAACCCTTAACAGTGATCGGGGAGATTTTTGGGCATAATCGGTTGAGATCTTAGTGTTTGCAAGTCCAACCGGTTACATGTTGACATCCTCCGGTTTTCCTTTATCAAATTGGGGTATATTCTATAAATTCCTCTAAAATGATCAGTAATTTTCCTGGAGTCTTGAACTTCAACTGGTTATTTCTCAAATTTAACCGGTTCATCTGTAACTAACTGCCGGTTCTCCCCAATCATTGCCCTTGAAGGAATCTTCTGTTGCTTTTAAGGAATTCTTCCTGTTACTTTTACCATATGATGTGAGAAGTGACCCCATCTAAAATTAACTGATTTACCAATGCATTCTTCCAATTGGACCAATACGGCTATGAAAAGGAAATACAGAGATTTGGGCTCGACAAAATGACTTAGATTCTATACATACCATGACTAATTGATCACCATTGTCACATATAACCATAAATCACTTCCTCTTTGTAGTAGGTTGTGTTGAATATTGTATTGATCTCATAGACCAAGTGAAACAGCTTTGATACTTGTTGGGTGCCTGTACAAAGCATGCAATGGTCACGTGAAATCCTTTACGGGTTAAGTTGCGGCAGGTGCCAAACCTGCTTGACAATGGTTGAGTACGCATTCATTGCTCCACTATACCGACGTGCCACGCCAGGTGGCAGCTTGCCCTCAGCTTGTAGTCGAACCTTCACCAGATCAGTGGGACTGGCTACACAGATAGCCAATGCACCTGCACATTCCTCCCATCACATTCCACGTCAAGATCACAAAATACCATAGAGGGCTCTTCATTTCGAACAAAAAATATTGATTTCGTATACACGTTGCCACGTCTCATTCCTACATTAATTGAGACCTCTTCAATCCCATGTGGACATTGTATTCCAGCATTTGTAATGATGAAATAGGGCGCCCTCTACAGTGACAGCTACTTTGCTCTCCTTCAAGCATGCTAAGGCCAGCATGGCAGATTCAAAAAGTGATTGAAAACCATGGCCACTTTGTTGAAGTACTCCCCAACGTGAACAATGAAAGGATTATGCAATGACACTAAAAGGCTATCTTTGTAAAAATCAGTACTTGGCAGCATTTACTGCAAATAAAATTCTGGCCATATCCATCCTATTCTGATGATTGATATACAGACAACGGTAGCACCCGCATTGACTCTTTATAAGAATGTACTAGAAAATAAATAAGTAAGCAGTGGCTTTTGTGCATAACATTGGTAACTTCACAAACAAAGTAACCTCGTCCTCAGCTATTAGATTGTCTTCAACAAGTCAAAATGCTTTCCCATCCAGTTATTGGAGTATTTGAGATGAATAGTAAGCATTTTCCTTCAAGACTTTGTTTTCCACATCAGCAGGTGATACCCTACAAAGTAGACACATAATCTTATAGACAGATGACCAACAGAGGTTTTAAGCAAACGACCGACCTAATTCACACTCCAGCCATTGATTTAGGAGATGGGTAGACAAAAGGCCTATCAAAATGGACCGTGAGAAACTTCAACTCACTTGAAGCACTGAGAACTTAAGAGAAAACAAAGAGAGTGAACAGTACTGGGAATACTATTCAAGTGTTAGAACGGTACATCTACTTAAGAGAAAATGCACACCTGTAGTAAGACCTGCTGCAATTTTCTTGAAGAGTGGAGCATCTCCCACATGATCTTTTCCAATATAAAGGTTCTTGACCTGTACTCATCATCATAACAAGCCCAAATAACAGTTAACCTCCACACATGGACAAACATCTCAGACGCCTTTGCACAACTACACTTAAAGAATCTATGAAATCAAGATTTGGGAGCACTTACTGCAAACAACAGTCTGGTCATGTTCATCCTACTCTGATGATCAATATACAACAAGGTAACACCCGCATTAACCCTCTTCTGAATTTGTTATTATAAGTGCGCATCACATTGGTGACTTCGCAAACAAACAAACAAATCTCATCCTCAGCTGTTGAATTGTCTGGAACAAGTTAAACATACTTGCCCATCAACTTACTGAAGTATTTGAGATGAATAGTACAAATATTTCCTTCAGGATAAACAGCTGTGTTCAATTACAAATTTCTGGTCATGTCCATCCTACTCTGATGCTCAATATACAGACAGTGGTAAGACCCTCATAAACTCTCTTCTGAATTTGTTATTAGAAAAAATTCAATGGTGGACGATTGCACATCACATTGGTGACTTCACAAACAAACAAACCTCATCTTCAGCAGTTGAATTGTCTCGAACAAGTCAAATTACTTTCCCATCGACTTATTGAAGTATTTGAGATGCACAGTACACATTCTCAGCAGCTTCAAGATGCACAGCTGGGTTCAATTACTCCCCAAGGCTAAATATGAGCTTTTGTGACAAGAAACATCAACTCTGGCCATGTCCATCGTACTCTGATGATGGATATACAGTGTGTAACACCCTCTTCTGAATTTATCAAGGAAAAAAGAAAAAAAGAAAAACCCAAAAAACCAGTGGTGGTTATTGTGCATCACATTGGTGGCTTCACAAACAGACAAACCTCATCCTCAACTGTTGAAATGTTTTGAACAAGAAAAAATACATTGCCATCGACTTCTTGAAGTAATTGAAAATGTGTGCTATGCATCTCAAATACTCCAAGAAGACGAGGACAAAGTATTTCTTTGATTATTCAAAACAAATTAACAGCTGAGGACGAGCTTTGTTTGTTTGTTTGTGAAGCCACCAATGTGATGCACAGTAGCCCACCACATTCATTATATGAAAGTAGTACAGAAGAGAGTTTATATGGGTGCTACCACTGTCTGAACATCCATCATCAGAATAGGATGAACATGGCCAAAATTTTATTTCTCCCTTATTTGACCTTCGAGGAATTGAACACAGCTTTGTATCTTGGAGATGCTGGAAATGTGTACTATGCATTCAAATACTCCAATAAGTCGATGGGGTATACCTATCTAAAAATGAGGGAGAGATGCTAAATACACATTTTCAAGTACTCCAAGGACCAGATGTACAAGGAGAAACAAAGGGAGGCAGTAGAAAAGTGATCAGAATCTCACGGGTTCATAAAGCCCAATGCGGAGACCCCCAAAGAGACATTGCCGATGAAGCCCGGGGACGATTCCTCTCCACAGAGACGCAACCCCTTCTTCTCTAGCGATGGTGGCCATGGTGCCGAACATGCCTCGATACTTTGGAACCACATGGGCTTCACCTGCCAAGGCTTTCCCCTGAAGCTGTAACCTCACCTTCGCTGTGTCCAAGGGAATTGTGCAAGTCTGAAACCACCACAATGGCCTCATTAATTTCATTACATGTACTCATTTTTAGATAGGTATACTAGAAAGCACTTTCTTCCAGAACTCACTAGATCAAAGGGCGGTTGGAATCTAGTGTGAATCTAGTAGAATGGCTGTGAATCTGCATGATCACCAAACTTCGTCACCACCCAAGCAAAAAATAAATAAACCCACCTAACCCAAAATCAAATGAGAGGTAAGTACCCCTCAAAATCAAGGGGGAAAGGAATTCCACAACATAAACTACCACCTCGCATCTCTATTATTCCACCACATTCTTCAAACGATCGGAACCCCAAAATCCGGCATAGATGTGAAATCTCGGGGATCCAAGCAAATCCATGTCCATATACATGGTTAAAAAAAACCATCTTTGCTGAAACCATAGTAGGACCCCATGTTTCCCAAATCAAACTACCCATAACCCGAAATGGGAAACAAATGGCCAACACTAAAGCCGAAAGAAAATTCGATAAACGCCCACGATTCACAAGCACCCAATACATCAATACACCAGTAATCAATACATCAACTAATAATTCCTCCCTCCTCACCTCCGCCCAGCAGGCGCTGAAGGCGCTGGCGGCGAATGTGCCGTAGAGGGGGATGAATGTCTTGGGCTTTTGCTCCGCCATCACGTCCCCTCCTCAATCCCTTCCTCTTGCGAATCCCTCCTCCTTGTAAATCTCTTCCTCTTTTCTCTCTCTCGCTATCTCACACACACAAGAGAGAGATTCTTCTCACTCCCCCCGCCCCCCCCAAGATTAGCTACGCAACCAGTTTAGCTTATTGGCTTTCAAAGTTGTGGCCTCTCTCCCAACTTGCTTGTCTAAGAGAAGAAGAATAGTAGCGTCGGAGAAGAGAGGAGGAGAGAAGCGTAATCACTCGCTCTCCGAAGCTAACACAAACAAGTTTATTCGTCTCCATGGAACTTTGGGAGGCGAGCAGAGCGAGAGAGAGAGTGTGTGTGGGTCCCACCTCCTCCATGCGTGGGGTCCACAACCGCCCCAGCTTCGGTGGTTGAAGAAATCCTCACATGAAGTGATACCCGTTTGGTGGGTCCCGCCTCCGGAGCTGATTCCATCTCATACACTCTAAACTCCGTAGTATCACACCTGTGCACGTGATATTACGGAGTTTTGTAGTGTTAACATGGATGCGTGATACTAGAGAATTAGTGTAGCATGTGACACTATGGAATAACACAAAGTGCAACATATTAAATGGTGTGGTGTGGTCCACTCCACTTGGCCTTCCCGCGCAATGTGGCATATGCATGCACCAACATTCAACAAGTGGCATAAGAAGAAAGAAGGAGAATACGAATTGTTGTGACTATATCACGATATAAAAGCAAAGACCAGAAAACATATGCAAAATGACTCTCAAGTATATGTTTAAAGAGGGATACAGATCACCTATTTGTAAGAGAGTTGTAGCCTCGGTAGTACCAACACTTCACCTTTGTTTATTTTAGCCTAAGTCTCACTTAACCTAAGTTAACTGGGATCGTTATCTCAACACTCCTCCTCGATCCCGGGTTACCTCGTTAAAAAACTATCTCTGATTACAAAAACCTTTTCTCAAGGAAAAATTTCAGAGTATAGAAAAAGAGTGTAACCTAGTTTGGGATAAGCTCATAAAGAGGCTTCATGCCAGACGCCTGAACTAATCTTCTATGAGTATAGGCGGGAAGAGCTTTGGTCAACATGTCTGCAATGTTGTGTGTTGATTCTACCTTCTTCACTTCTATTTGCCCAGATTTAATTAGATCTTGGGTGAACCCAAATATTTGAGGACAAATGTGCTTCACTCTATCAGTTTTGATGAAGCCCGCTCCAACTTAACTCACGCAGGCTGCATTGTCTTCATAGATTATTGTTGGCTTGGCGGCTTGGTCAATCCCACATTGTCTTGATATGATCTGCTCCATGTTCCGAAGCCAGATAGCTTCTCGGATAACTTCATGGAAAGCTATCAGCTCTGAATGATTTATTGATGTCGCGGTGATAGTCTGTTTGACTGACTTCCATGAAATTGGGGCATTATTCTTCACAAAAATGTAGCCGGTTTGTGATTTACCGGATTCTTCATCAGATTTGAATCCAGCGTCTGCATACCCTGTGATGTTGGAAACTCCTCCTTGAGTATAGTATAGTCCCAGATCTTCAGTCCCCCTCAAGTATATGAATAAATGAGTCACTCCCCTCCAGTGTCTCAATGCTGGCTTCTGACTGTGCCTAGCCAAGACGCTGGTGGCAAATGATATATCTGGCCGAGTGATGGTGGCCAAATACAAAAATCCCCCTACCGCTGCGAGGTATTTTGTTTTATCTTGAAATACTTCCTCCTCCTCCTCGCATGGTCGGTACGGATCATCAAACGTTTTGCTCCGGCCCATCATGGGTGCGATGACAAGGGGTTGGCTTGATCCATCTTGAATTTCTTCAAAAGATTCTTGGTATAAGTGGTTTGGTGTAGCAGGATTCCTCCTCCCGGTACATGAGTTATCTGCATTCCCAAGCAGAATGAAGTCTTTCCTGAGGCGTCCACCAGCACCAAGAAATACCTAAAAGGTCCTGATTCTGGGCCGATAGGTCCACAAACATCTCCTTGTAGCCTCTGGAGCTTCGGTGGCAACTCAGTGGGTAACTTCCATCGAGATGGTCGCATGATAAGTTTCCCCTTGGAGCATGCACTGCAATCTCCAACTTTATTAGCATCACTAGGGCACACCTCATGGCCAAACAACAAAGGATGTATCCTAGGACCCTCTGGCGCTCTTTGTGGTACTGCTGTGGCCATTCTCTCGGACCTAAAATCTATCGTGCTGATAACGTGTTGTGACTATATCACGATATAAAAGCAAAGACCATAAAACATATGCAAAATGACTCTCAAGTATATGTTTAAAGAGGGATACATATCACCTATTTGTAAGAGAGTTGTAGCCTCGGTAGTATCATTACTAGCCTCGGTAGTACCAACACTTCACCTTTGTTTATTTTAGCCTAAGTCTCACTTAACCTATGTTAACTGGGATCGTTATCTCAACACGAATAAGAAGGTGACACTCCACATATTGACACATGGCGCAATGCGATGGTGTGGGTTGACTTCTTTGGTGGTTTGCATTGATGACAAATTTCATGATATAAGGGAGAGAAATGTGCTAATAAGGAGTGAGATTTGAACTACGAACATCCGTGCCCTAGGGTTTTGGGATATTAGAGAGTGAGTGACATTATGGAGGTTGATATTACAGAGTTTAGGGTGTATTATGCTTTTAGAAGGTGTTCATCTGACTTCCTAGCATAAAAATTTGTAAGTAGTGTGGGGTGGAGTACTACCGTTCTCCCCTTTAATATCACACGTTTGGTCGCACAAAAAAGTGTTGTATTATCCAAATGTCGTATACTGCATAATATGACATTTTGGCCTCAAATGTTGCACTATTGAGGTATTTCAAGAAAATTGCCTATTTCAATGTAAAATGTTAATTTTGTTCACACAATGAAGATACATAAGTATGAAGGAACATTTTTATTGAAGAAATATGCTCACAACATCACACAATATGGAGTTTAAAAAATATATAGTCACATGACGATGTCGTCACCGTGTCTCACACTACGAAAGTAAGAATTTATTGTCTTCTTATGGTGTTTGTTAATGTTAAAAATTGACATCTTGTTTGATTTATCCATAAAAGATTGCATCACATTTACAACTGAAAACTCCGAAGGATGTTCCACTACAGATTTTGATAGTAATTGGGCATATTCACGGGCCTGAGGGAGCTTGACTATTGGTGTTGGTTGGTCATCCACATCATTCCCCTCCATTGGCTCTTCATTCAAATCTAATGGATTTCTCTGCCCCATGCCAAATCCACCCACTCATCCATGTTGTACTCTGCATCAACAATTTCCTGTCCTACCAATCGCACATAATATTCTACAATAGGCATTTCTTCACTTCCAAGATTCAAAGAGGAAATGAGACTTGGCAATTCATTTGTTGTTTCTTCATTCTCGATTTCTCACGTTCATCATCCATGACAAAATTAACACTCCAATGTGCAAGTAAAATCTTGGACATCCTTCATTTGTTTCATATGATTTGGGGATTCATCTCTCTCCACACTTGAGAGCACCAAATAATAGCATGCCTTACATTAGACATTATTTTCCTCAAGTCATGGTGAGTAGTAAAAAAATCAATTGAAAGAGACTCCATTCCAAGAGCTTTTTCTTAAACTAAACTTTGAATCAAGCATTATTCCATGATCCAAGGGTTGTACCACACTTGTAACATTCAGGTGGTACGAAGCAATAGTAATATTGCTCAACTGCAAGGTTGACAAACCAAACGAGTCATCCCTACCAACATGCTTAAGGGAATGAGTAGCATAATTGTCCATAAGTAAAGGTACCTTCTGCTTTTGAGATTTGAAATGTGCTTTGAGGCTTCATCATCCAACTCTCAAACACATATGATGTCATCTAGGCCCTCTGGTTTGCAAACCATCGCACATAATATGTTAGCAACCACCTTCCAAAGCATTTTGGGCATACATATTTGTAAATAATTGCAAGTTTTAACTTGTCAGTGTGTGTCATGTTTACAGCAAGAGCGAGAGTGAGATCAAGAAGAGAAATCAACCTGAGCTTCATAATTATAGTATGGAAATCCAACAATCCCTAAACCCTTCAACCTCCACCCAAACCCAAAGACTCAAACGTGCAACGTTTGTTTTGAAACCAAGGTTTAAAACAATTAACTTGAGTTAACTTAAGTTAACCCATTGATGAATTCATCATGTACTCCCTGATCCCAAGGCAAATGATTTAGTGTGGGTCCCACCACATACACGCATTAATTACCTCTGTTATATGACAAATTGGGCCTTAAAATGTCGTATTACAATTGTTGTAGTCATAATATTGGAATAAATTAACACTTGAAAAGTTTGGTTGACGGGAATGTGTCGTATAATCGAGGATTTGTATGATCAAAGTTAGATTATACACTAAAATATTGTATTTAGTGTCATGTGGTATATAATGTCATTGTGGTAGCTTTTCTAATGACACTTCTTATGAATAAGTTTAAAAGTATTGTCTTGGATGATTGAAATTTGGATGGAATCCATGTCAATTATTGAAACAAAGTTTGGTACTATATTAAGAGTCTTTGAGGGAGGCTAAATTTTGAAAATTACGAGTACACCGTTTATGGTATTTAATGTCAGGTACATTACTTTGCGAAGGGCCTAAACTAGATGCCTAGAAGTTTCGAAGTGTCACGTTCATTAATTGCCAAATATGATACTACTTGTCATCATAAGTAATTTTTAAAGTGAAAAAAATATTGACATAGCACATTGGGATACTTGAGATGATAGTATTGTGATTTAGCCTTGCAAGGGGAATATATTATTGAGCAGACTAATGGCAAGTGTCATGTGTTTACATTTTAGTATGCAAGAGGAAGATACTCTTGAGCATAGAAATGCTCAAGGTCATTTGTGTACACTTCAATAAACTTGTAGTCCATTGTGTAAGATAGGCATACACCTCATAACACTACTGAACATACTCATGCCAAGATATTAGTAAGCACACTTGAACGCCAGATGCCATGAGGTAACACTCATGGTGAAGTTGTTGGTAATTGGTGTCACTAGCATGCGGCTCAAAATAGGGTAAGTGTCACTATTATGGATGTGACACTAAATACCATAAATGGAGTACATTGATTATCCCACTTAGTGTGTGTTACTATTCGGAGTCATGCAATGCTTTAAACTATTTAATGAGAATGTAATAATTCACCAAGCAAAGTCATTTATTTCTATAATGTCCAAACAACCTATTGAACTTTTGTTAGTAAAAATTGAACTCATGAGCAAGATGTTATTGCATTGCGTAACTCCGAATAGTAACATGCGCATTGGAATAATCAATGGAATGAGATAATGAGGTCATAATCATGGTAGAAAATATTGTCTATACATGTTATAGAAGTAAGAATTTCAGTAAAAACACATATTCTCCACACAAAGCCCTTTTCACCATAACAACGCAATAATTGAAACCACATTTTGATCTTAACATGCTAAGCCTCATGATGCCTCACCCTAGACAAAAGAAATATACAACCAAGAGCTAGGAATGGGTGTATCGTGTTCCATGGGGACTTTGCCACAACACTAAGAATTAGGTTGTCGTTTTTTGAGAGTCACATTATGTAATATCAACCTCCATAATGTCACTCACTCTCTAATATCCCGAAACCCTAGGGAACGGATGTTCGTAGTTCAAATCTCACTCCTTATTGTCACCTTTCTCTCCCTTATATCACGAATTTTGTCATTAATGCAAACCACCAAAGAAGTCGACCCACACCCTTGCATTGCGCCATGTGTCAATATGTGGAGTGTCACCTTCTTATTCTTCTTCTTATGCCACTTGTTGAATGTTGGTGCATGCATCCGCCATATCGCCCGGGAAGGCCAAGCGGAGTGGACCACACCACACCATTTAATATGTTGCACTTTGTGTTATTCCATAGTGTCACATGCTACACTAATTCACTAGTATCATGCATCCATGTTAACACTACAAAACTCCGTAATATCACGTGCACTTTGGTTGCCACAGGTGTGATACTACGGAGTTTAGAGTGTATCTCTTTCACTTAACAAAACGTGAGGAAGCATGTGAAGGCTAACTTTAGCAAATATCAAGTCACCCCTATTTCACACACCACATGTGCCCAGTTACACAAAGAAGGCAATAGTCGCACTGGCAAGGTCGGATTTGGAGCACGTGAGAAGCTCGTGCCACCTAGGCATTGACACATCCACGTGCTCATGACACGTCATCGGAATCATCCTCCTATTCAATAGATTTAGGAGCACGGGCTCTTTGCTATGTGTGTAGTTGGGCACAGTAGCTTGGGTTGATAAACTACACTACACTACACTACACTAAATATTGTATTTAGTGTCACTTACTATCTGGAATTATGCAATGCTATATCTATTTACTGTACATCTCACATTTTGCCAACAAATGTCAAATTGGTTGTCTGGACATTATACACCCTAACCTCCATAATATGACCCTTCTTAATGTCACTCCTTCGCTTATATCTTAAAACCCTAGGGAATGGATGTTCTCATACTAAATCTCCCTCTATTAGGGATCTATATGATCATCATTTGTTACAATTTGAGCTTTTTTCTTCACTTTGACAATGAAGAGGATATACATGTCACGAGCTCCAAAAATAATGAGCTACCACGATGTGCATTTGCAAATCATCTCACACTACACTAAATATTGTACCTAATGTTATTTGTCTTGTTCAATACTAATTGTAAATTGCCGTGTAGTGTCACCAACACTAAATGTGAACCTAGTGGATCATTCCTTGTAAATGAATTTGGGCATAATAGCTTTACAATGTTGCAGTTACTTTCACTTACTAAGTGTTTTTTCATCCACATTTCAATCATCCATGACAATATTGCATTACATAATTGTTAGGATGCAGAATATACCAAAAGTGGATGAACTGGAAGTAAGTTAGGGTGACAATATTTGTAGACTTATTCATAAGATGTGTGATGAGAAAAGTTGTCACAGTGGCATAAAATACCATATGGCACTAAATACAATATTTAGTGTAGTTGCGTGTTTCACATCCTTATGCAAAGTGGGTGTAGAGACGAGAAAAGTGTTCGTTTAAGACCCGCTTACCCTAGCATTAGGGATGAATCTCAAGGAAAAAGGGTGAATCTAATGCCATTCATCCCTCTTTCCCTAAAAGATTAGGGTCAGTTCACATGGGTTGGGTGCCACATTGTTATCCAAGTCCCAAGTCCCACTCATATTAGCAAGTCTCAACATGGAGGCAAACTCCCAACTATTGCGCCTCAACAAACCATTAAAATATGCTTTATATTCATTGAAGCTGGATCTTGATTATTTGATGCAAAAATATTCACGGGACTTGTGTTGAGAGTTGGGTCTAGCGTTTTGCTCGACCTACCTTGCAACACAAGTCCCAAGCCTCACCTCCAAAAAGTGTTGCCATGTAGGCATCCATGTCATACTTGGGACTTAGGACTTGGGACCCGTGTGAAGCGGTAAGTCCCAACTTCCATGCTCTCAACAATTGAGATTTCACATATTATCCTCAAGTGACTTGGGACTTAGGACTCGGGACCCGTGTGAACCGGCCTGTAGGGGCACTTAGAGACGAGAAAAGTGTTTGTTTAAGACCCGATTACCCTAGCCTTAGAGATGAATCTCAAGGAGGAAGGATAAATAGACTAATGCCATTCATCTATCTTCTCTTTCCCTACAGACTAAGAGTGAGTTTCCATGTAGGCCGCTCACCCACCAGATTCTACTATGAATAAGGACAAACCCGCCCAAATGTAGAGGAAATCTAGTGGGGTAAGGTTTGTGTGTGCCAACTACCTATTCCCATCTTCTCAAATCCGGGTCCACCTGCTAACCTCCTCCTCCTTCTAAAACTAGTCTTCAAAACCTTTGATGACCGGCACTTGTAGGTTGAAGATTCTTTAATGAACGCATAGAAGTCTAACAGCCCATGTCCACAACCCTCCATATTCTAGTGGACCGCCAGAATGTGGATGGTGGATTGAGCTTAAGTACATGCGAACACCTCTGACCCACTATTTTCTAGAATCTAGTGGGCAAGCGGCCTACTTGGAAACTCACCCTAACTTCAACTCACTCGCTCGCTCACTCACTCACACGGTGACACTCAACCTTCACAAGGCTCTTCAGAAAGACTCGACGTTAAGCGTTGGCGTCGCTTGGCACTCCTACTTTCCTTTCCTTTCGCCTCTTCTAATTCTCATCTCTTCCGTTTCTTCCCATGAGATCTTAATTCCCATCCTCCCCCAAACATAAATATAATATCGCCCAGCCTCCACTCTGCATGCAAACAATCACCACACAGGGAATCGGAGAGATGATCAGGTGGATGGGATATTCTTCATGGGCTCTGGATTAGCAGTAGTTACACTGGGAGCTGAATAACTCCCAGAAAGAATCATCACCATGTGGACGATGTGTCATGGGCATCCGGCTAATGTTGACGCTACGAAGTGCAGGAAGGATGCGAAACAAGTCTGTGTTGTTGTTGCAGCAGAAGCAGCTGGATCATGCGACAAGTAGAAGAAACTCATGGGGTCTGCAGGGAGTAGGAGATCACATTCTGTGATTGTTGCGACGGCTTCTTAATACAGATTGTACCCAGTTTCAGCTCCTGCCTGCCTGCCTGCCTGCCTGTCTGTGGTTGACAGGATTCAAGGTACCCATCTGATGAGTGAGGAGATCATTTGTGATGAGTTGAGCACATTGTGCACGGAGAAACAAGTAGAAATTGATGGACCCAGCTGAGTCACAGCAGTTGATTTCCCGGGTGGCAACGAGTCTCCCTTTTAGAACAGTTGTTTTCTGCACACTGCTAATGGATTGGTGATTTCTTCTTTCGCAAACAGGAGGGACACGCTTGGAAAGAGGGCGTTGGGAGGATGAATTCATTTCTATGATTTGTGTCGGAATTCGACTGGGTTTTCACTTTCAAATGTCATTTTTAGAAGAAATTGATAGCCGTTTTTTCTGAAACAGGGGTCACCATCCAGACCCCTCGTCTATGTTGAACTTCACTTCTCAGGAATTTTATAGGATTTCTTTGAATTTTGAGTCTTGAATATGCTTATAATACGAAAGCAGCTCCCAAATAGTGCTTCTTGAAAACAATTTAGCAGCTCCAAACCAAGTTCGAAGACGGAGACCCTTGCGAATGCCATAGCCACCCCAGGAGCTAATTGTAGGAAGCTGAAATTCTTCATGAATGTGCACATTCGAATTCTCTCCTTTAGAACCTCTGTTTCTACATCACTTCCAATGCGTCTGATGAATTGAAGAGGGCATTCAGACACATGATCCATTGACACCACTTGTGTCTGAATTGGAAAAGGCTTACACTTTCAAATGTCATTCTTAAAACTACTTGAAGCAGTTTTTCTAAACCATGGGTCACCATCCAAACCCCCTAGGTGTTTAATTTCACTTCTGGGCAATTATGGGACGCTGAAACTCATCCCGGGTGGAAATTTTATGCTTTAGAACGATTTCTCTCAATCACTTATAATGCTTATGATGAATTGATGAGGGCATTGAGAGGAATCCGTTGATATTGTCTCTGTCTGAATTGGAAAAATGGTTTACACTGTCAAATGCCGTTCTTAAAACTACTTGAAGCACTCTTTTTGACGCATGGGGTCACATCCTAACCCCCTAGGTGTTTATTTTCAATTCTAAAATTTATAGGGTGTTGAAACTCGTCCAGGGTGGCAACTCCGCCCTTTACAACAATTGTTTCTAAATCACTTCCAATGATTTTTATGAATTTATATTTATTACTTCACAATGAGGGCATTGAGAGACATGAGACCGTTGATATCATTTGTGTCTGAATTGGAAAAGGTTTGCACTGTCAAATGTCTTCCTTAAAACTACTTGAAGAAATTCTCCACAATCCAATTGTGGGTCACGATCCAACCTTCTATATATATGTATATTTTCGCCTCTAAGGATTTATAAGAGGCTGAAACTCATCCCGGGGTGGCAATTCTACCCTTTAGAACAACTGTTTCCAAATCACTTCTATTTCTATTTATGAATTGATGATTTAGTATTCCACAAAGAGTCAGAGCAACATGCTGGGAAACTTTGAGGGCTTTGAGAGACAGGAATCTATTGATATCATTCAAGTGTATGACTTGGAAAAGGTTGACACTTTCAAATTCATTGATGTCGTTCTCAGAAATACATAAGAAGCAAGATTTTTAAAGCATGGGTCACACCCTCCACACACGGACTTGCATTTCACTTCTAAGAAGATTTATGGTCTTGGAAATGCTTGTAATACAAAATCAGCTCCAGAACAACTGCTTATCCTCCGAACCATGTTTTGAAGACGCTGACCCCTACGGATACTGCAGATAGTTGTAATTGCGATCCCAGGCCCGGGAGCACATTGATTAATTAGCAATGGCGGCAGCGGAGCTTAGAGCAAAGAAGTACATGAAGGAGACGGCGTGGATGAAGTATTTGCGACTGGAGGAGTTGAGGAGACACAGATGGCGGTGTTTTCACATGCAACCGAGCATCGACAATCTTCCTCCCCCGATTAGCGTGCACCAGCTGACCAACAGGAGGAGGGCCGATCTTCAAGAAGGTCCAGCAATCCTTCCTCTTCCACTTTCTCTTGCAACAACAACCACCTGTCTTCAAGCTGAATTCATAAGTCCCATCAGTGTTCTTTGAATCGGTGTTCCAATCACATAACATTGCTAAAGCTCCACCTGCCACTTACCACCAGGGTGGCAACTCTCCCTTTTGAAACAGTTGCTTCTGATTCACTTTTAATACTTCTAATGGATCCATGACATTCAGCTTCTCTGAGCTGTTCCATTCTAAATAATATTCAGTGACAGTGCTTCACTTGAATTTCACTCATTTTTCAGGCTGAATCTATTTACATACAAGCATCCATAAGATATAATTCTAGCACCTTACATGACATATATCTAGCCCCCACCTAACCTTGTCACTCAGTCGATGATGTGCTCTTTCACAAAGAGGAGAGACTTACATGCTTGGAAAAAGGACATTGAAAGGAACCCACGATTTAGAGCTAATTAGAAGCATTAAATTTTTTTTTTATTAAAAAAAAAAACCCCTAGGTCACCATACAAACTCCCTTGGTGTTGAATTTTGCTTCAAAGGAAAAATTCATATGCATTTTTTAGAATTCATAGTTCTAAAATTGCTTATAATGCGAAAGCAACTCCAAACCAAGTTCTAAAGACGGTGACTCTTGCGGGTGCTATAGATAGTTCCTGTCCCGGGGACTTACCCTAGGCATGAGAATAAATTGACCAAGGGCCACAAATAAATGTGTTGTGATTCTCAAAGAAAACGACAGCTTCAATCTTAATGTTGCAGCAAGGTCCACATGGAACATGACGTCTCTTTTATATAGAATGGGCAAGGGAGCAGGAGGCTTAGTGATGCTATGCATTGTTTGACATGTGACTCATACGTATACAATTCGTAATAAAACACAAAAGAAAAGCGACATATCAAATGAGACATCCGTCTCTATTGACAATCAGGCAGCAAGAATCAGTGCCAAACTCAACAAGCGTGTCTCAGGCCCAAGAGCAATATGTGGTGCAACATCCTGTCTTCAAGATCAATTGAGTCTCATCAATGTTACACCGCTGACCATTGTTTGACACGTGATTATTTGTATATATGAAAGTCGTTACAAAACAGAAAATCCTTTTGTTTCTCAATCTTCGAGTGCAAAATGAAGACATCTATCATCAACGGTTAGGGAGGAAGGATTAGTGCTAAACTCAACATGCGTGTACAAGGCCCAGGAGGACTGTGTTGACTCAGTTCGGGTTCCTTGCAATGTCATAAAGGGGAGTACAACATATCTGTTACAGAATTTTGATGATTTATTTGGTTGGTCTATGATTGGAAAAACCACATAGTAGCTGGAGGATTGCAGATTCTGACAAAATGTAAGTTTATGAATGTCTGCAGGTAAAAAGACCTCACCCAAGCCTCTTACCTTTCCTCTCTGTCACACGCACCCGATGTGAACCCATACCTGTCTGGCTTTTTGATGGAGCTCAGACATCACCGCTCTGGGATCCCTATGTTGCAAAATAATAAAGATTAAGAGTGCTGAGACCAAAAAAAACAAAAAAACAAAGAAAAAGGAAAGAAAGAAAGGCCAAGGAGGGATAGAGAACCAGCCCTGGCACTCGACTCTGGAGGTCCAGAGCACCATGATGTCCTTAGAAAAATACAGAGCAAAATTTGCAACTTCAAACACCCTACCTTGTATCTTTGACCTATTTATCCATTGCAGCCCCATTCTTGAGAAAGAAATGCAGTGTGCTTGCAACCAATGGATCACACATGGTCTGGTTTGACCAGAGCCAAACAAACCTACACTTCTAGTATATCATGGTCATCATCATATGCCCAATGACTTGCCAACGCATCATCATCTGCAGGGAGCAGGATGAGAATGTCAAATTGCTCACTAATTTCGTAATGTTGATTATTGGAAATGGAAAAATTCCTACTGATAGAATTGAGTCTTTTTTCTTAAGCTAACATTGTGATGAGAAGGACTGTTATAACTGGGGCATGGTTTGATATGATCTCTGCCGATGGCGGACCAACTCACCAGTGCTGGGCGGCGCATCGAATTGGATCGGCACATACAAGAAGGGGTACAAGAACCTGTGCGACGTCAGGCCATGGCGGAAGATTACGGGTATCGTACCCGACGATCCTGCCCCATTCTCCACCTTAAAATTGGAGCCACGAGCAGGTAACACCGTATTCCACCACTACATTCGCACAATGCAGGTACGTGGACTTTATGTGGTCAACTCTTAATTCGCACACCGTATTTGTGTGGTATATGGCAAGGCTCGTATTCAAGAACGGAGACCAAAAAGACATGTGTTACGATGAGATTGGATTCTGTGCTCAAAATATCAACACCATCCTAGGTTTGATAGTGAACACAAATGGGAGAGCCTATGCGGTCATTTGAGAGCAAGAGGATCTTCACTTTGGACTCTTCAAACGTTTGCATCTCTGCTTTGATTCTGAAACTTCAAACGCAATCTGCATAATTTACAATTGGTAACTGGATGAGTCAATTCCCAATGTGATCGAACAGCCAAAAAGAAATTCCCTAAACCCTGAACCCTTTACTGAACTTCAAATGCTTGCAAGGAAAAGAGATATTTCTAAGGTGCTGAGCAGCTATACTTGAGCTCTTCATTGAGCGGTAAACAGATATATCTAATTATTGCACACATCGGGTGCCTTTTTTGCTCGCATCTTAAGATGAGGTTCCTAAGGAAGTATAGGTCATCTAAGATGTGATGCGTATTTGTTTGCAATATTATCTTCCTCATTAGGAATACCTGGGCCAATGGGCATTACAATTCCGAGCAATTCACACGACGTCCACGACACACTGCAGAAAATTCCAGAAACTATAGTACTCACCTTTCGACTGATTTTGCTCGTATTTCAGAGAAACAAGGAGGTAAGAGAGTTGGTAAAGGGAATATAGAAACTGGTAAGAATCAGGGCTGTGGAGGTAAGAAAAAGGATTGCAAACCCTGTGAAAAGAGTGTTTGGACAATCAACTGCGGAAGTAAAGACCCTAACATTATCCCCAGATCTCACTGTCTTACTGAATAGATCATTAGTAAGTTCACAAGTCCTAAGAGTAACACTGTGACATGATTCTCTCAACAATCAGCTTTCAAAGTTTTTTTGGGCCAACGCCCCATGTTCATCTGACACATAAAGTCCATCTCTATGATAAGCTTCGTTGGCCACCGGATATTGAGAGAGACGACCCTCTAAAGTCCTTTGACCCCTCAATTCTTGAGGGTGAGGAGGAGTTTAGAGGGTTGCCTCTTTCAATAACCGCTGGGCAATAAGGATTTGGAAAACATTGGGGTTTGTCGGTGGAATGAGCATGTGGTCTTGCATGTGGCCGATTATTGAAAGAATCATCTTCCTTTGACCATAGGAGTTGCTGTAATGTGGAACAGGAATCACGTCTGTAGAGGTTCATTCTAGGTCAGCTTTAAATTCAGCTCACCAGATCTCCAGATCGTTTCAGATGTCAAGATATTAATCAATATCAGAAGTAGAGGGACATCACCCACTAAAGACTTGAACATATGCAGAATTTGTTACAAAAGTTTGTGTCATTCTCATAGGAGTATATTTACTCTCTTGTGTTTCAAAGTAGGTTTTAGTCATGACAACTTCTTGACGAGTGAGTCATGAACTTGCTTGAAATTGGACAAGCCAGTACTAACCTTGTTGCAGCCCTCTTGGAATCTCATAGTTCACATACTAACACACAAGGTTGATACTTGAACCTGGCAGTACCCAAAGTAAGAAAAAACCAGAAAGAACTAGGTAAACATCGTACCTGAACTTCTTTGATCTCGTTAAACATCTGTTTCTGCGCCAGTAGAAGGGACACCCTACCTAGGAAAGGAATCAGGGATGGGTGAAGTAGACAAGTAGAACTAATCAGTGCGGTATCACCAAATTTTCATTCGATGAAGGTATGAATGTGCAGATCGGGAAGAAGAGGTTTTAGGCGTGATTGTTTGCATATTGGAGGCAGTAGCAACCTAGTAGTGTTTTTATGTATCACTTAATTTTGGTGAAAAGTCAAGACGTAAGTTGCTTACCTGTGATTTGTGAGTTCCCATTGCTGCTTTTCTGCACTGTGCCACAGATAAATTGCGCGTAATTGAAAAGAACCTGTTGGAGCATAGGCATAGGAAACAATGGATACAGGACCACTACAGCATGCTGCCGAGGAAAACTAAGTATCTCGTCAGAGGGCAAGCGCCCTACAAAAGGTAAACAGTTTCGTCTTGAACAGGATCACAGGTCAGCAAGTTGAGAATGAGCATCTTCAACACTCTAGTAGTCTCATCCTATTTATCAATAAGTTTGAGTGGAATTGCAGAACTACAAGCTGTAATACATTCTTTTGTAATAATAACTTGTAATTCAAGTGGCCCAAAATGGCACTCATAACTGAAACAAATAAGAATACGGCTGCATTTCCAGACCAAAACGGCCGAGAACTATTGACGAGAAGCTCGAGTCAATCCGGAAATGGGCAATGAAACACCATATCAGGCAGCAGCCAAAGCCCCCGAAGCGTGGATTTTTGGCAATGATAGCATCAGTGTTTTCAAGTCCACCAGTTGAGGAAGTCAAACAACTCAGCCTCTCATCAGTGACCGAAGGTTAACACCCAGACTCTCCAACATAAGCTTTTGCTTTCAAACTCAATCAATGACCTGATTATCTCCAATGCCACTTAAAACAGTTGATTTCTTCTTTCTAAAAATTGGCAATCAGGGTTATGTTTTTAACTCAACACTCCATGTTCTGTGCATGCTTGGAGGTAGTGTGGTGGTTTGAACAAAGAACATTCTATATCAGCTCACCAAGAGTCAAACTCAATTTGGCATGCCAAGAGGTGCTAAGATGAGTTTGGCCCACAATGAACTGAAATAGGTTGCTCTTCATTCAAATTCGAATACTAACTACAAGCATGCACAAGTGGAAAGAAATTATTGATATTGTATGCATAACAACAAATGGAAAATCATTAAGGGACCAACTCTCGACACAAAGGCCCATTAACAAAAAGGTTTCGTCTTGATCTAACAAACATCTACTCCTAATTGCATTGCACTAACTTGGGACGTTCCAACCTACACTGGTGTGTTAATTTTGCAGAGGAAGCTAAGAAAGATCCTCAACTAGCTCTACTTAAAGAAGTCCAGGAAGCAGGTGACCCTCACTTTTAAAAATAAATAATGCCGGTGAGGCCGCCAAGGTAAATGAGACTGCTGCTTTGGTTGATCACAGGCCAAGTACCCCATCTTCACACGCCATACCTGGTGTAAATATTGGAGTACCCTACAGCAATTCACCACCATAGATAACCATTATGTGGCTAAAACTGAACACTAGTCGGAAGATAGTGGGCCTCTATTAGGTGAACATCACGGAACAATGGACAAGAAACTGTTAATGCTGCTACACATGCACACCCGAGCCATTGGCTTAGTACTGTCTAGCAGCATAGAACTGAGTGAAGCTATGCAGAGATTTTGAATAATTATTCACATAGCTAATTTGTCACATGCAAAAGACAAACTAGGGGCTCTACATTCTGCAAGTCAACAATGTGACCTTCTTTGAAGACCTGTAAACCTTGACGCTTTGGAAAAAGTCAATTGAAGTTTCACCTGAAAAAAGTTGATGGTCCCAAAATGTGTACGTTGATTTAGTATTGAAGAGACTAAGTTCAACAAACGAGGGAGAACAGATGATAACCAAGAGCAAGACAGACAATTCTGACAATTGTTCAGCTGAATGTTGTTTACAGCCCTGCGGTTGGTTTAGCCATTGCAAATGACCTTACCACTGCATCAAACCAGCAGGAAGTTCCATGGACCATTTTCGTCCTTCCCACTTTTGCCTCCACCTCACATCCCACCATTCTAATAGAATTTGTTTGGAACCGGGTCTATTGGAAGTGCTTCACAGATTGCAGATATTTAGGTGAATGCCTAACAGAGCATTTGGAACAGTTTTTCATTCCCAGAACTGCTAATACCAGTTTAGAATCACAATTAAATGGGTAAAAGGGGTTGCAAGGAGACATATTTAAACTAGTGGAAATGCCTTCACACAAAAGCCACTCAGACATAGCATATGAAAAATATGGGGGAAAGTCTACAAGATGACATTCAGAAGGTCAAATGCCATCCACTCACACTGAGTACGGACAAGGACTAACAATATGATCATATAGCCTTTGTTGCCAAAGATGAATTTCTTACAAGAATTAAAATTCTGAATTTTTTCCTTATCCCAACTAGTTTAGATGTTACAAGCAGGGTTCAAACCTGAGATTTTAAAGCTGAAGTTGACCTCAAATTTTCTAAATAATCCCCACTAATATCTACTTGCAAAAATTTGTACCACAATTGGTTTGATAACCTGCTTCTGTACACTACGTGGTCAGAAAACCCATCTCTCTAGCTGCACTTCCGCCTCAGAGAGGTCTTTTTGTGCCTTTTTCCGCCTATAGAAGATAGGGCAATCTCGGCTGCAATTCAAAAGTGTTCTGTTATTTCACAGCAATTTTGTATCTTATGTATGATAGCATCTGGCAGAAAGAAATTCAAAGACATTGAACTATATTGCCAAAAGCTAAGAATCACTAACCAGTAGGCATTTTTGTAGTCAAATTTCAAGTAAAATATAGAGGAGAACCTGAAACAACAACTTTTACAAAAGGTAATATAATGCAAAGGACATACCTTGTACACAAAACATCTTGATGTAGGGACCCTTGGCAGCGTTGGCATTGTGTCCACAGCCTACCGAACAGCTGTTCCAGTTCCCTCACTAACATAGATATTTCAGAGAGCACCATCAGTATATGAGAAGTCAAGAAGGGATAAATAGTAAGTAAATATATTTGCAAACATTAGATTCACATCATTCAGAGTTGAGGATCCGTAACAAACCAACGAAACACAGATGCAAGTGCAGAGAATACCATTAGAAACTGTCTTCTGATATAACTGAGCTTCACGACCTTGACAATGCTTGCACAAAATCTGGTTCTCTTCACTGCAAAAATTGCACATACTAAATTGTGAATTGCAACCTACAAGTTTGGGAAAGTACAGAATGAACCAAAATGAAAAAATCCCCATCAATGTAGGGTTTAAAGTTTTGAACTGGTATAGCAGATCATGTACATACTAGTATCCAGATTTTGAAGCCCAGGCTTGTATTGAGAGTCAGAGAGATATACCTGATAGGAGTTCTGCAACCAATGCAGCTCACACGTTTCTTGGCAAATTTCATGATACCACTATTCGAAGGTGTGGATATTGAGACAGATCGTGTGTGGCTTCCATGGAGTAACTCCCTGCTTGCATTCTTAAGGATCGGATCGAAAATTCGCAGTAGTGGCTGATCAAAGTATATGACAATCAGATTTTAGGAAAGGCCCTGTGAAGAAAGGTGCCTTGGAAAATATCCTTTTTAACTTGATTGATGGTGGATTTCAATTTTCACAAACCGTTCTATACCATGTATCACCTTGACTTTCCCCTGCCATTTCTAATGTTTGCACTACTGCAGTCCTTGGAAAGAGAATATTATGAAAGGTCTATGTTTACATGTAATCAATAAAGGAGAACCAAGGGTATGTCTAAAGAAATAACCTTCTATGAAACGATATCTGGTAGAGATAACCAATCCAGAGTCTCAAGATATAAATTAGAATCAGTTGTGATAATACCTTGCTAAGCTGGTTCTCCAAATAGTACTGTGGATCAATTGGAATGTTGTTCTCCAGAACAAATATTGGATCTTCTGATTTCTCATATGCCTGTAAAAATGCAAACAGAATTAACCTCCAGTCAAAAATGATGCATGAAGAGTTCCTTCCACCTAAACGGATTGGAGGGCAACCTACAGCATCAACAGCACCTGCAAATTGAAGGGTGCCAGCAAAACACAGGGACTGAACTCCTACCTTTGCACCTTTGGCTGCTTTGATGATGACATAAGGTACACGATCACCAACGCTAGGAGCAGTTGCAGCATCTCGCTAAATGCAAAAGCCACACAAAAGCCGGCTTTGAATTATTTTGGTTTGCTTAACCTCTAAAGATACTGGAAAATCCTAATGTAAGAAGGGAATGGCCAGAGCAAGAAACACAAATAGATTATCCAGTGCACAACTTAAGGAACTGCAACCTATATACCATTACCTTGTGTGAAATTGTATACAGAATATCATCTACCCAAGAGGAGGGCCCTGCAAGAGTGTGCACTTTAAGAAACCAAAGACTGAGACTCAGCATGTTGTTTTATATTCACCTTTCGCATTCGTTCAGCTAGCTCAACATGGGCAGTTTTATTCTCATATGCATCCCCTGCCTTTGTCAGACCCTGTCAGCACATCCTAGTATGTAAGTTGTGGGAGCGGAAGGAACCAAACATTGCAAGTTGTCTATATGCACCAGTTGCGACTGTTTTGAATGTACCAGCAAGTGCATTTAGGAATTCATAAAATAGAGATATATAGGACCATGAAGGGAGAAAGAAGAGATCAAGGTGCCATGGAAATAAGCCTACCTTCGTAATAACAAGAAGAGACAGATCCATTCGATTCATCAAGAGGTCTGAAATGGTATTCTTAACAAACTGAACAGCTCCAGGAATGTCACGATCAATGAGAATCTTATGGAGGCACTCTGTCACCAAGTTCTTGACAAGCAGGCAATTGTCTCTTCTCACTGTCTCTATACCTGCATCCACAAAAATAGTCAAGAATCATGCTACCTCTATTTGACAATGAAATCTCTTCGTCAAGTATTTACATCCCCCACTGACAATTTTACAAACACACAGGATACCTATTCCAAATTAACAAACTGGCTAAGTTGAACCTTTAGTATCCATCTTATCATATTTCTCTGGCTTGGTCCACAGAAGTCCTGCATATCTTTTCTTGCTGATAAGAAGATATGGCCAGTAAACCTTCTCAAACTCCAACTTGATAGGCTGTTGCAAAACCAGCAGAATACACTTGTCAGCAAAGAGAGGCAAAGAATCTGTTATCATTTCCTAGAATTACACATATACATTCATGACGAGATTCCATGAGTTGTCAAAGCAATTACAGAATCATGCATGTAGACCGCTCAAGAACCCAAAAGTAACCAAGGCACTCTTCTCAATAGGTAATAGTCAGCTCCCTTCAGAGAATTCTTAGTCAGCTTAAGTGAGACAATCAATAATATGGCCACCTATTTGACCAGGATTATATGCAACTAGATCAGAATCTCAAAGGTTACCTTTGTGAAGGTATCACTGATATGTTGTGCTGCTTCCCTTCCTAAATTCATGGCTTCTTCAACTTCAGGAGTTCCAAACTGCACCATCACTGAATCGGTGTCTCCATAAACAACCTGATCATCCAGAAGCAGCCACACGATCCAGCATAAATGACCAATGATCACAAAGCCATGATGACTTACAGGAGAATCATCTGTGAAGCATGTTCTGTCAACTTAAGAGAAGTGCACTGCGTCAAATAGCATGTTTATGCATCATTCATATTCCTCGTATTCATGCAGAGCTGTAGAGATCCCTGTATACATACCTCAGCATCATAACTGTAACCATTCCCTGTATTGAACTTCTCTTGCACTAATTTCTTGGTGTGGTCTATCATCTGTCGCCCTGTTACGCAGCAATGTAAATATTAAAGAACTCCAGAGTCCCATCACAATAAGGAAGCACTTCACATCACTCTACTCATTAAGATTAACATCCAAGTCAAGAACTCAACCTGGCATTCACCATATTGACAGTCAATTATGATAGGAGCAAAAAGTATCTTCACTGGCAGCACAAAGAAAATATGATAGAAACGGAACATGGAAATGGACCAAATTGACAATAACATGTTAAACTATGCACGTATAGCTACTCCATGTATCACCGTTGTGAACTTACCGTAGCTAGTAACACTAGAAGATATTTCCAGACAAGGCAACTGCCCAATGGTTGCACCAGTAAAGCCATACACAGAATTTGCACTCACCTGCCAAAAACCAGAACAAGATGAAATTGGTTCCCCTATTCTAGCATCCTTCTTGCCAGTAACACCAACTCCATTCTAGGTTCCCTTCCTATTCAGTTCTTACATAAGGAAGCTGTCCTGGTTGCACAAGAAAATCTCACAAAACAGACATTAAGTAGAAGCGACTTCTGCCTTCATAAGAAGGTATGAGAAAGGTGTAAAGCAGAAACCTTGAGAGCCAGTTGGCGTCCATCAAGCACAGCTTTCTCCAGCGGATCTGTTGCTTCCTGTCAACAAGCACATGCCCTCTTCAAAACAATGGACATGATGGACATCACCAAAAGACAGGCAGAGTTGATAAATAAAATATAAGATATGACAATTTCCAAAAGAATTCAATCGCTGAGTAGAAACTCCTTCCAAATAAGACATTTGGGTGGCGTTCGGGTTAAGGCAAGATGATGTCCCTATGCTTCTACCACAATTTCACATTTTGCCTTATTTATTGTTAAAGCATTGTTGATTCATGACACATACATTCCTTATGTTAATAACCTATAAATATGACAAGAAATTATCAGGTCATTACATAAACATACCTTTAGATCAGCTTTGGCTCGCTTACGAGCTGCCAGTAGCTCTTCAAGAATCTCAGGCAATATTCCCTGTAATGATTAACATGCCCCTATTCAGAATTAAACCTCATGAAAAGAGTACTACAAGAGGGCCAAAGGATAGAAGGACAGTAGATATTTCTGCAACCAATAGGACCAAGAGGACCAACTCAGAATGACAGGCACCACAGAGAAAACTTGTGCTGTTGTGGACATCATCAAACAGATTTCACTTAATTCATGTTACGTACGAAGATGAACAACATGGAGAACCCCATAAGCTCCTAGAAGATTTAAATGACAAACAAAACTACTGTACAAACATACACTTGAAAAATACTTTGGCATACAGCATGGCCATGGCCACAATTCAAACAGCTTGTCACCTTTTCTAAAGTGGGCTTCACAAATATTTCTCCAGATGGAGTTTTAGTAACAAGTTCAGGTGCCAGGTTGAGTTTGTGCTGGTCCTCTGCCCTCACCTATGATCACCAGAAGGTATAGTAAGAAGAACAAATCAATAGCAATTCTAATATCTCATGTGAAGCTAAGCAAGCAGTTCCATTAAGGACATCAGTCCATATCGGGGATAAACCAGTTTCCTAGTTCTTGGTGAACTGATTTGGTATGAAACAAACTTCATAGATCTTTCAGCACAAAGACTCACAAGCACAAGTTCACTATGTGCATCCTGTCATAAGATGCATTCCCTAGTAGTTGACACCCTTCACTCTCCAAACATGACAATATTTTAGTAACCAAATGTATGTGTAAAATAAGGAAGTTACCAAGGTGCAGTAACAAAGGTTGTAGGCCATCATAATGGAAGGATACAGCGACGCAAAATCCAGTGTTGCAATAGGTTTGTCATAGTAACCAGCCTTTGCCTCCAAAACCTATTGAAATAACATAAGCATCTTGTATGAGGCTACCAAGTACAAGATACTTAACAAGACCTGATAGATTAAGGATAACAGAGCAATCAGCTCACCAATGTTGACAACAAATCCATGCAAAGTAGGAAAAGGCCCTCACAGTTGCTCCTTCGAAACCCTCTCCTTGCCCAGCTCCTTGTGACTTTACATTTGGCAACACAAGGTTTCGTTGTTTTGCTTTTCTCAGAAGTTGTGATAAAACCTGCCACACATTACAAAGCACTAAAATTTTACCACAGCCCAGATCCAATTGTGAAAGTACAAATGTGAGTATATATACATAAAACCTGGAGATAAAATTGTGTCCATGATAAACCTTCCAGAAATAGGACAAAGCGTCCTTTAGCATTTGAAAGATCAATAGAGATCTCATATTACTGTATTCTTTAGCTGGCAAGGTTATCCACAATGAGAAATTAAATCCCACCTTTATACTTTGGCCTCTGGCAAGAAGAAAGGAGATAGGAACACCCGTCACACGTGCCATTTCAACATAATTGTATATATACATGAGCTTGTCCAGCAATCGCTGTGGCAGATACGCATCCTGTATAGAGATCAAAGGTTTTAGGTCAGAGTTCATACAAAGTTCATCACCTTATAAAATATTCAAGGCTGGTAGATTTGGAATTATTCCCCTATTTTAAATGAAAATTAAGCATATAGAAGATAGTGCGAAAACCTTAAGACCAAAGTTAAGCACAGGGAAAAAGCAGCCCAAGATAGCACATAACATTCAGAAGTATATTGAGAGCAAGTTACAGGAAGAAGCACCTTCAGGCAATAAACAGCCAGCCTTCGGCGGGTTTCAGGGTTGCCATTCTGTAGGTCTGATATAATAGAATGGTGTACGTCTTCCTTCTGCTCCCAACAACACAAACTTCAACATGGTGTATATGCCCATTGATGCTTTAGTTGAAATGAAATCATCATCCACATGTCAAAACATGAATAAATGAGATTTGAAGTGAACCAGATGAATTGAGATTTACTTGTTCTCCTAGGAAATGGGAAGAGACTGAATTTAATGAGTAGGAACTGAGCTTGTAGTCCCTCTGCATTGCCTGTACACAAGTTTAAACTATGAGAATGGTACTCATTTCTCATTCCTGCCACATTGAAGACTACAATAATACCAGAAACATATTTAAGAATTTCAAACACAAGGGCAAATAAAGACCTGTATAATGACCTGGATGACATGGTTAAGTGGTAGGGAACCTGAAGAAGATCAAATTGGACCCTTCCTTCTATTGTCACTTCTTTGCTTTCTCTTGTGCCGTATTGCCTGCAAAGAGATATGCACAGTGCTTTAACCAGCTACAGCAACAGAAAAACCTATGTCTGTCTTCGTGGCATGGAAGACTCTATCAACCAAGTTCTCACTAACAAAGACCTGTAATATATATATATGATACTCGCAAAAAGCATGACACTTCTGACCACTCAGTAGACCATGTACACCATACATCAAGCCCCAGGTGATAGTGCATACCTTGAATTAAAAGAAGCATCCTTCATACGAAGTCGACTGTTTCTGATTCGACCAAGTATTGGAAACTCACTCACATGCAATGTTTGTGCCCTCTGCAAGTAGTAGCAACAAAGCCAATGATGGAATTTTCTTGAGTTGGGAAGCCTTGCAAATATCATGCAACCTTACTATAAAATGATAAAAACTGTAGTGAGAGATGAAGAAGGGGTTTTCTAATGAAAGAGAAGCTTCCAAGTGAATTCTTGGTGTATGGTGAGAAAGAAATAACCAACACAAAGATTGATTAATAACTTGTAGGTTTGAAGAACTGCGCGTTGTACCTCAATGAGATAGGGCAAGTCGAACTTGCAGATGTTATATCCAATTATAATGTCTGGATCAACCTCTCTGACCAAGTCCTATAATCCCATCATTCACACGGTTATGTGGAATTACAAAGAAACACTTGAATCTTTACAAGGCTACACTATGTGCCCATCCATGGATGAGAACTTAACATCCTTCTTTGTAACAGCCAGCACTTCTTTGTTAGTATCAACTTTGCAAACCTTAACTCACTAATTTGTAGCACATATCTAATGAGTAGTAACAACAGTGTGCCTAGTCAAGGAACCTACAGCAAGAATGGAATCTATGGCAACACAGTATCCCCTGATACAAACACACATTTTACACTGAAACCGATAGCACAAAAAATCAAACTATGAAACATTCATGCAGTGTTGTCTTGTGTACATACCCTCCAGGCAAGGAGAACATCCTTCTCTGAATCAAAAGACATGACATCAACTCCCACAATTGGCGAACATGACTTGAGGGTCATCACATTCTTCACCATAGGTCGATCCTCACCCTGCACTGTTACCAGGTTGGCAATCTGGCCCAAACCCAAACGGACTTCCTTGACTAAGTTGGTCAAGTACTGTACTCTTTGTTCAATCTATAATATGTAAGATGACAAGAAAAGCATTGTCTAACATGAAAATAAGCTCACATGTGTGGCCAAAGAGCAGAGAGTTGCTTGAATCTGACATGAACAAGATTCTGAAGTCAGGCTTACTCACTTTTTGAACTTAGGTCATTTCTAGTGCATCAAGGTGAAAGTAACCTCAAAGTCAACATGCAACACAGTACAACAGACCTTACCTTACAAGATACACACCATCTATGCAAGCATGGCTAAGGTTCTTTGTTTGCATGACTCTAGAAGTAAAGAGGTAGAAGTTGTTAGTTTTCAAAAACAGGCAAGGGAACCAATTCACGATCTCAACTTACCTGAATGACAGGGTCATGCTCTGGTTCTGGAAAATGACCTTTCCTTCCAGCACACTCAATGTCAAAGCTCAAAATTCGAAATGGAGCCATCTTTGAATACTGACCAACGGGCGCATGGCTGACGACTTTGCTGTAGCTGTGTATGAAGTCAAGATGGCAACAACACCATGGACAACTCTACCACAAACATTTGATTCATATTTCAGGGCTTTACCCAACTTTTCATTTTGCCCAGCCAAGAAATATAGAGGGATCATTGTGGTACAGAAAGTCTGTGAATGACTGAAACAATGCATCTTCTAAACATACATTTTAGTTACAATGGATACTGTATGTCCACTTCCAGCTGGCAATAGGACAACTGCCTTGAACTCCTCAAGTAACTCCCAGCAGGCAGCTCAACCCAATTTCCACCAACAACATCACAATCAATCATGAAGCGCAATGCAAAAAGCACATTGCTCTCATACGTCAAGAAGGACCGTTGACCCACCCCCTCAATGTTGATACCTTTCTCCAAGATTCCTGGAGATCCCAAGTTAGCCAACAGCATTCAGTAGAAGAAAGAAAATTAATCCACAGATTACAAAAGTCCAAAACTACATCTTTAATAATGCCATCACAATTATTTGTTACCAAGATGTGAATCCATGATTCAAACATACCTCGACAACCAGCCACCATAGTTGGAAGAGCAACGTAAATCTTCAGGAAGGATCGAGATTTTTGCACTTGGTAGTACATGAGACTGCGCTTCTGGACAATGTCAATCTTGGTAATAAAAGTTTGCGCTTTGCCATTCCTGTTTGCCTCTCTCATGCGTGCCTGTCACCTCATCAACATCTCATTCAGATTAATAACCACAATATCAAGGATCTCAAGGTTTCCACAACATTCTTGGCTGAAGTCAGCCTTCATAACAACATATTTAGCACTGTGACCTTCAGATTCTCAAACGCAACTTTCATATACAAAATGAGGCAATGGTATTAAATAGACTGTTCAAAAACCCTACTATATGTCATTTTGCAGCCCACATGAGAACCCCTTTTAGAGATCTTCACGAGCGTTGAGCATTTAAATAAAGTGGGAAATGAAGTCTATCTTCTTACCTCAAGTGTGGTGCGGAATTTGGGAACATCATCTGGTCCAATGCCATCAAGACAGCTGATGTAGAAGTAGGGTTCAAATCCATGTATATTGCAACAAACACTATACCCTGCTTTCCAAAAGATAGCAAAAGAACAAAAACAATATAGTTCAATATTGTGCATATCTGAGGAAATGTTGGTCAATCTTGAGGGTTGAAGGACCGACATGCTTTGAGCAATGCTGATAAACTCCGGGGCAAACAATTGGATCCAATTCATGCCTCACACCATGTAATATGTCTCTTTGTGTGTTTATAAAATCCTCCAAACGGCAAATTCCTACTCAAGATCTCATGGTAAGTCATGCAATAACTCCAAATGTAGACAAGCCAAGAATATCCACGTGAAGCATCACTTAAAATTCCTGGAGCTCTCCACAGAGTGGCTCCAACACATGGAGTATAAATTTATTATGGAAATTGTCTCAAATGTCAGATATCAACATGCTTTGCTCTTGTTTCTTCATGTGTGATAATCCTTCTCTCGCATAAATATATGATCGTATTGGGAATCTCTGCAGTCTGCCTTTGAAGGCTAATCTCTTTTAAGCTCCTAATAGAATAGCTTTGTTTGAATCTTCAATGGCTCCAGAAATGTGTTTTGATGCTTGTTTTACATGACTTCAGTGTATTACAATCATGCAGCAGAGCATAAGATAGGTCTTTAGAGAACTAAGAAAGAAATGAATAATATGGGCCATGAACTCCTTCTCTGTGGATACTTGGGTGTCATATAATCCTTAAACCCTAAACCTGAATTTTAAGCAAATGACACATCGACAATGACATTCTGGTGGGGTAAAACCAGAATCTACACTCTGCAATATTGCAGATCAAATTGCATGCTCCTACAGTTCAATTCTTTGGCAGCAAAAACTGGCCAATTAAGAGACATCCGGAACTCAATTAACAGAATCATCAGAAACCAAAAATCGAGGAGGATGCAAGTGTCACCTTCTTGGGTGACTCCAAACATTCGCAGCACTGCAGCAGGTCCACTCCTGTAAGGACATAGGTCCTTGTGGCTTTCACCAACAATGTAGTCAATTTCCAACTGCTGAAACACTGCAAATGCACTTTCACCTCCGTAAGATGCATTGCATAGGCAGTCGGTAATACCCATGATAAATCATCCATACATAGTCTTATTCCCCCCATATGCAATCAGCCGTTGCATCTTCACGAGAACCACTAAAAGCTAGCAGGATGAACCTCAATGTTAGTTCAATTAGCACACATTACTGGCACACTGGTCCTTATGGCTTTCACCGACAATTTAGTCAATTTCCAGCTGCTGAACCAGTGCCAAAGAACTTTCACCTCCGTAAGATGCATTGCACTGGCATTCAATAATGCCCAAGACAAATTATCCATACATAGCCTTATTCCCCCCAAATGCAATCAGCAATTGCCTGTACACGAGAGCCACTAAAAGCTAGCAGGATTAACCTCAATGTTAGCTCAATTAGCACATATTCCTGGCACACAGGTCCTTGTGGCTTTCGCCAACAATGTAGTCAACTTTCAGCTGCTGAAACAGATGACTGCATTGGCGGTTGATAACGCCTATGATAAATGATCCACACATAGCCTTATTCCCCCCAAATGCAATCAGCAGTCGCATGTACACGAGAACCACTAAAATCTAGCGTCGTAACCTCAATTAGCACATTTCCTGGCACACAGGTCCTTGTGGCTTTCACCCAAAATGTGGTCAATCTCCAGCTGCTGAAACAGATGCATTGCATCGACAGTTGATAATGCCTATGATAAATCATCCATACATAGCCTCATTCCCCCATGTGCACGAAAACCACTAAAAGACAGCAAGATTAACCTCAATGTGAGCTCAATTGGCACATATTCCTAGCACACGTACTTTGAGCACATGAATTAGTAATGTATGCTGTCGTGTGACACTTCAAAGGCATGATGAGTGAGCACCTATGCTGTTTGATTGAGTGGCAGACATGTGCAAGGCAGGCCGTCTCCACTTCACGAACCGGGCAGCCACACTGGTAACTCCATTGTCTAACTCTTCATCACGTAGCAGAGTTTCTTCTAGAAACACGTCCTCGTCCTCTTCTTCCATCATATCTGGGGGCAGCGGCCCTTCCACATATGATTGCAGCCGCTTCGACGGCGGCAAATTGGCTTGCACACCATTCCGCTTCTTCGCGTCCATCTCTCTCTCTCTCTCTCTCTCTCTCTCTCTCTCTCTCTCTCTCTCTCAAATTCTAACTACAAATAAACACTACGCCAACAATCCCCAACCTTCTTCTTCGATCCCTCTGCTCCGCATATTCTCGACTTAACTAAAATTTCTTCGACAGAAAGTCAGTTTACTAAGCTCCAGCTATTGATACCGTAAAACTTTCTCAAACCCCCGGTACGTGAGTTTCGTAGGGAAGTAAAAACCCGTCTGGCGAGCTCAATCGGTCGAATGAAGCCGGGGAAAAAATTGCTTCAGACGGCTCGGGGGTTTGGCGACGGATGGCATGCACGAGTGTGGAATTGCTGAGCTCAATCGGTTGAATCCGCCGGTGGGGAAGGAGAGGATTCTTTTGATTCTTCGCTGCTCCTGGGGAGGAATGTGATGGCGGGAAACGGCTCTTCTCTCTTCTCTCTCTCTTGTCTACTAGATGAACTCTGTCATATATTTTAGATGATATTCATCGATTTGGTGGATGTCCTTAACTACGCTAGTAAATTATGTAAGGTATGTGGGCCCTTGTGGGCCCTTCCAACTTCACAGAATTTTTTGGGCAATTGCAAACCCTATCATTGAGTCCCATAAGCATTTTGGCTTCCCGGACTTTCAAATCAATTCCATTCATTGCGAATCTGAGATATTTAATTTATTTCAAGTTCCAGAGTTGGACACAATCGAGATGCAAAAGTTACAAGAGGTCAAAGTGAAGATTCCTACTAAAAAGACTTCCTATCAACCCCTTGGATCTTCCTAATTATGTTGACTAATGAACCTAAGATGATACTTGTATGTTGAGCACATAGTCTTATCTCATTGTAAACTGTGTTTGTTTGAATGAGGGGTTCATTCTTAATTACAACCCTTGCCGTATACCACTCAAATATGAGTGTCCAATCAAGAAGAGTGATGGTCCACATGTCACATAAGTAATCTAACGTTAAATATAATGTAGGTGAACACATGAGTCAAATGTTCATCCACTGTAGAGAAAATAAATATCATTGTTTTAATGTGGACTCTTATAGCAATTTAAAGTGGACCTATATGATGATGATGATTGTGATATTCTACAAACAATAGAGTCTTGAAGAAGGGTGGACACACGTCAAGGTTGCATTTAGTTGCTAACTTGATTCTAATTTCAATCACAAAAATGAAATTGGGATAACAATGTTACCACAATTTCCATCCACGTTATTTTCCACCCCCGCTACCCCGATTACATAGTTTAGTGTACTGAGTTTTGTAGCATCTAAGTTGGTCTCCCATCCATGCTAGAATAACTTGAGTGATGTTCTTGGTTAATGCAAACTGGCTTAGAAGTTAACATCATGTGCTATAGAATAAGGTAGAAATACCATAAAGCGTTAACCACCCAATCGCGGTGCACTAGACCGCCTCATAATGGTAAGTGCCATGTCTTAAATGGCGCGGCAACTTCAATGCAGTGTAGCCAATGGGAGGCAAGATCTAACGTACTCATGATTAACGGGTTTAGGTGATAATCTGTATCCATATGAGGAGAGCCTAGTGAACGGGAAGTGGGTTGGACAAACTTTCCACTTTGAAAAATTGTGGAACTTTTTGTACAAGGCAGAAAAATACGAAACAACTTGCATTCTTCATGAATTCTTCTCGTCTATCTTGGAAAATTATCTCATGATTGTCAGACCAGATCTTCAATGCGAATCGCCTTATTTTAACGGTTTATGGTATTTCTACCTTAGTCAGTTGCATTTTCATCTCCCCAATGTATGCATTTAATACATGGACATTGCATTGAAGCTTCTAGACTTTGGTTGATATGCAAACCACTTTGCGCTTAAGTAAGTGGGCCCAATTCAATTACTTATGGTAATCAAAACATCTATGTTTGAGCAGTGGTATGTGATTAGACGTGTATTCAAGATCAAGTGCACATAAAAGAGAAACTTGGACTGCATGCTCGAAAGTTGTTAACTTCCATGAGTTCAATAGCCAACATAAATCGGGGGGGGGGGAGGTGAAACATAGTATGAGATATGTGATAGATTGCATTCCCAAGGTTTAGGGTTTAGGGTCTTAGGGTTTAGCGACTCTGCAATGACCATCAAAGGATCACATCCAATGTATATTCAACAATAATATTACAAAAAGTATAGTTGCACCTCTCACGATCGGTTCAAAAGCATGAGCTTTGAAAAATTATCATAATCACAAAACTCATTGGTGTAAAGTTGCAAGCACATTTATGATCTTGAAGTGATAAAAGTTTAGTAGTAGACCTCTTGAGACGTATCACTTCATGAGGCACAAAGGATAAGCATAATCTCATGAAAATTCTACTATCAAGCTTGTGGAGGCCCTCATATTAGTAGAAGCAAGTTCCAATAGTTGCATTTGGAGAATATAAAATTTGTGAATAAAAGATTCGAGCAAGATTCATTCATTTGAAATTGGAGAGTTCCAAATTTGAAACATTTCATTAGACCAAAACTAGGTGCAACCCTCCTTCCTCATAAGGTACATGGGCCTTATATGGTCGATCTTCTTAATCATCCGCATGTATTTAAGTGGTATGTGGCAAGGCTTGTTACAATATTACAAGGAGATTGGACTATGTGTTCGAATATAGGTGTCAATTTTTGGTTCAATAATTAAGAAATCAAGAGGGGTTATATCAATGCTTAAAGAAAAGAGGAATATTCACTGTGAGATATTGTAACTTTTGCATCTCAACTTCAATTTTGAGTTTTAAATAGAAATCTTCATGAATTGCATTTACTAGGAAAATTAAAAACTTTTGATATGGATCCAATCCAATAGCCGTGAAGTTGGAATTGCCCACAATGGAACCACATACTATATACTACACGAGTTTCCCACAACTTAATTTGTTGATGATACTGGTAATAATTTATGGTCATGCATAATAGAATATGATAAAACAATCACCCATATCAAATTCTTACAAAAACCAATGTGGCTCACACTAATTTTCAAATAAGGATTTGTGGAGCATTGAAAGTTAATATGGCCCACATTGATTCCTATTATGGAATTAATTTGACTTCTAGAGAATTGCTGTGAACCACTCTAACAAGACAAACTAGTGTACCGTACTTGGCCGTCAGGGTCAACATCTCATGCCGAATAATTAATTAAAGTGGAGAAAGTGGGTCAGGCATGGTAAAAATAAATTAATAAAAATTTCAACAATTTCAAAAAATATTTGTAAAAGATTCAACGCTTTAATACAAGGCTAGTTCACAACAATGAAAGATTTCTTTCTTTTTCACCCTTTTGTGGCGGCCTTGGTGTGTTTAACCTAATTGAATGCCCTAATCTCAATTAGTGGTCCTTTGTATGTGTTACTTTTGGATCCTAAAATGCCACTGCAACCTCTGGGTTTGCCATGATTTTGGCCACAAGCTCTTTAGGGGTTAATTCAATTTGCTCTGCAAACAATAGAAAATTTAGGCTCATAATGTCCGGTTTTTTTATAAAAAAAATTGCACAAACTAGTTATGATGCTACGGTATGCAATATTTTTGGATTTTACTACATGAAGTTGGCTCAATTTTGTAATATTGGGCATTCTCTTCAATGAATAACTTTTCTTTTCAACTCTCTTCTCCAATAATTTCCGATTTTTTTCAACTTCTATTTTTTCATTTAATTTTTGCCGACCCTGACGGCCGAGTACGGTAGTGACTTTGAAACGTCTCAAAACATTAGAGTTATATATGTAATGTCTCTCAAAAACTCATGTTTAGGTGGGCAATTTTGCCTCACGTTTGACAGATTTATTATGTTTTAAGGAGTATTCAAGTGGCGTTAGAACTCCCAATTTGGGTAAATTCAAGTGGAGGTGTTTGACTTTGACCCAAAAATGGCTATATAAAAATGAATTTCATGGCAAACGTTTGAAAGCACCTAATTGGTACTCTCAAAAATTTGACAATGAATTGAGCATCATATAATTGTCTCTTGGCCAAAGTCAAACAAATTTGCTTCTATTTATCAAAATTGGAGATTCTCACACCACTTAAACACTCCTTAACTATTATGATTTGTCTAAAGTGGGGGGAAACTCCCTAGCAAAACACAAGTTGTTAAGAGACTTTAAGGGCCTCTTTACACTAGAGGCGAGAAGCCGTGAGGAGAGAAATTTCAGGCAATGGGAGGCCTAGAAACCGAGAAGACCAAAGAATGTCACTTTACACCCGAAAATTTCAGCCCAAGGGACGGAAGGAGGAGAAAATGACATGGACAACACTTTTGTCCTTTGTGGCAACAAAAGTGCACATTTTTCAAGCCCCCTGGATTTTGCATCAGAGAGGTGGGCCTAATGCCAAATCCAGGAGGCCGTTTGGCCAAAATTCTCACAACCAATCATTTTTCATTTTTTAAGAATATTTTAGAACGGCCACTTAAAAAAATCAGCACTTTATTTTTGTGACCCCTTCTCAGTTTACACTATATCCAAAGGCCATCAGGTTCAAAGGTTGGCTTCTCAAGGATGAGCCATTTCTCCACGGCTTCTCGCCTCTAGTGTAAAGAGGGCCTAAGTATAACTATTATATACAGGAAATAAAGGATACGGTAATTAACTGAAAGGGGCGTCACGCCATCGACAATTTAGTAAAATCTCTCCGCCTCTGACAAGCATGGACGAACGAGAAAATGGACGACGACGAACGAGGGCGAGGGTCGTCGAAACTGTCGAAGGGAAACTGTGGAGTCTCCGTGTGTCCACCAAACAAGTTCGGAGAAGAGCAGCCACAGCAACAAAGGCACTAAGAAAGCAAGCAGGGAAAAGCACACAACACAATAACGCAATCGAGAAGAAGAAGGAGAACGAGAGAGGAGGAGCACGAGGAGGAGCTCCTAGTGATGGCACCCTCCCTGCTCTCCGTCTCCCCTCGCACTTTCGGAGCTCTCGCGCCTCTTTCGCATTCTTTGGCTGTTCCGGAACCGCGAGGGAGTGGCGGGAGAGTCTCGGCGTCGGCGTACTCTAGAGCGGAGGACAAGCGGGGAGCCTTGCGGTTCGACAGGATTTCTTGCGATGCGCGCATGTCGGAGCTCGGAGTTCACTCCAGGAGCAAGTATTGGCCCGCCATTTTCCTTTCAAATTTTGTTGAATGGACCTGGTTCTGTGTCAATTTCTCTGTTCTCGGTTCAGTCTTAGAGCAGTTCTTGAACTCCACCGCTTCCGGAACTGAATTTTAATTAAGACGCCTAGTGATAAAACGCCAATCGAAATCAATTAAGCCGTCCTGTGGCGCGGCTTATTGTTTACATTGTGGAAGTTTGCGATCTCCGACATTGGCGATGGATAGTTTATGACGAATTTCGATCATCCTCTTGAAATTCAGGGCTACACTTCACGGTGAAGCATTTTGTGTGATGCGCGTACGTCGGAGCTTGGACTTTACCAAGGAGCAAGTATTGCCCCGCCATTTCCCTGTCCAATTTTGTTGAATGGACCTAGTTCCGTGTCTTATTTCTCGTGCTTGTTTTAGTCTTAGAGCAGCTTTTGAACTCCACCGCTTCCGAAATTGAGTTCGATGTGAGATGCCTAATAAAAAATCCAATTGAAATCAATTGGAATGGCTTAGTGTTCACATTGTGAGAATTCGGGATCTTCGACATTCGCGATGGATAGTTTGTGAGGAATTTCGATCAGCCTCTTGAACTCCAGGGCTACAATTCGCGGCGAAGCATGTTGTGTGATGCGCGCTTGTCAGGGCTCGGAGTTCGCCCCAGGAGCAAGTATCGCGTCGCCCTTCTTCCTTTTGAATTTGTTGAATGGACCTGGTTCCACGTCAATTTCTCGTGGTTGTTTCGTCTAAGAGCAGTTCTTGAATTCCATCGCTGCCGGAATTGAATTTGAATCGATACGCTTAGTGGCAACGGCAATTTGAAACCAATTAAGAAGCCCTGTGGTGCGGCTTGGAGTTTACATTGTGGAAATTCGGGATCTCGGACATTCGCGATGGATGTTATATGAGGAATTTCGATCAGTCTCTTGACCTCAGGGCTTCAATTCGCGGTGATGCATGTCGAAGCTCGAAGTTCACTCCAGGAGCAAGTATTGCGTCGCCATTCTTCCTTTCGATTTTGTGAAATTGACCTGGTGTCGTGTCAATTTCTCGTGCTTGTTTTAGTCTTAGAGCAGTTCTTGAACTCCACCCCTTCTAATACTGAATTATATATGAGACTCCTAGTGATAAAATGCCAATCGAAATCAATTAAGAAGTCCCGTTGAACGGCTCTAGTGTTTGCATTGTGGATATTCGGGATCTCTGATGTTTTGTGAGGAATTTCGATCAGCCTCTTGAACTTCAGGGCGACACTACACGATGAAGTATTTGTGTGTTGGTACAGAGTCCTGTCCTATGCAATCGTCAACCTTGGCGTCAACGCTAAATTTGACTAGATAATGCATATTTTCGAAGCGGTCCACATAAACAAATTGAAATTCGTTCATGTGAATATGAGTATTGCATAAACTGGAATCTTCACACTTCTCTTCCGTTACAAACGAAAGAAGACGCTATGCATTCTTAGTGAGGACCAACGGATTCACGGGGTGTTGTACGAAGTTGTAGAATACAACGAGTTCCTGCGAAGTTTTAAAAAGTCTGCCTCCTGTCTCTTATTTGCGTGCACATTTTGCGTCATTTTATAGCAAGTGAGATGCTATCCAGCTTCCACCTACGTTGAGGGATATTTTTGCAAGGAGGTCAAGAAAGTGCAAAGGTATTTGGCTCCTCCATATTTTTGCATAATCCTCTGATCAGAGGATAACCAGCGACCAATAATGGCAAGTTGAGCAGATAGGGATATCAATGGACAACATACTGAAGCATGTGGGCAGTGATCTAGGGACTGCAACCAAGCGCTCACTTGATTCAAAGTAATTTTCTTGTCCTATGATTCATTCTAACTTTTGCTTGTTTGCGGATGCCGTTGTCAAGAAAGTTGAGAGCATGTACCGTTTGCGCTGAGCGTGAGCCTGGCTACGGACCGTCTTCATCCTCTTCGTCGTCAAGAAACCAGCTCCCCGACAACTCCGATGAAGATTCTGCCTACAATGAGGTACTGTAAGTCGTCACGAAATTTTCCTGGTTATCAAGTGGAGAGGATTTGCACTCTGCCGCTTAGAAGGAGTCTTACGTCTGGTTTCATTGCTGACCCTCGATAATATTATTTATAGATTCATTCGAGTTGGTTGTGTCATTTTCTTATTATATTACTACAGAGTACCAGGTTATTGTTGACTTTCGTTATGTTTCAGATCTTTTATTGCTTATATAGCTGCGTCATACACACTCACGTGGTATATTTCTATGCACAATAAAACTAGTGCGCTTAGCACGCTTTGTAGATGTGTCTGGCTATTTTACTTCAGGACCTTCTTCAGGAAAAGTCAGCAGTTTATTATCAGACCTACATGTCTCATTGTGTTCGGAACTGAGTTCTTTTTCTGAATTTATAAGGAAAGTGACTTATTTAGTTAGTCATATAGAGATGAATGGAACCTATGCAATAATATAAGAGATGCATCTGATGAAGTTTCGTGAGAGATTATCAAATCCTTAATAGAGCTTGTGGCACAGGCAGAGAGACCAGAAGATGCATCGAAGAATGGTATCGAAGCGGAAGAATCCAAGACTTTGGAGCAGCTTGAGCAGGAGCGAGCAGCAAGGCAACGGGAGGAATTGGCACGGGTAAGCATAAGGCATATATGCATTTTATACTGGACGCTTTTGTCTGGGAGAATATAGCACGTAAGCAAAAGAGTTTTAAGAGACTACCTAGTTTAAGAGCATCAAAATTATCCCTTTTAACTATGCCATCTCAAAGTAACAGTGCAGGAATTGAATTCACTGGCTTAAATTGGCAGTCCACTACAGTCGTGCGACAGCGATGTCTTTGTTGTGGAATCTGTAGTGCCCTTAGGATTAAGAGCTGACCTCTAGGAAGTATATTTCCATAATTTAACTCTTGCTTGACATATTGAAGCAACTTTAGATGTCCAGTTGCTTTCAAAAAAAATGTTTTGGTCATTGTGCACTTAGAGTTGGTAGGCCTTGGATCCAAGTTGGTATCTTGCTATCTCCTGGAAATTGTGGACATATTATCGGGGCTTTGAGGAAATAAGGAAAAAGAAGGTCACATTTAGGACTTATTATACATGATTGGGTTTAAATAGGACAAACGTAACCTGCAATTATTAATCTAGGGCTGGTCGTTCGTACTAAGTGAGAACTGAAACAAATCACTTCCAAAGTCAAGGTTTTGAGGACTTCAGGATTGCAGCTTTGTATGACATTCATAGGTGTTGCAATGAGTGCGGGGTGTCATGATTATTTAACGCTTACAGAAAGTAATGGAGGAAGCAAGAGCCAAAAAGGAAGCAGAAATATTATTTCAAATGGGTCAGCAGGCTTATGGCCGTGGTGTGTACGATAAATCTGTGGAGATGCTGGAAGCAGCCCTCACAAAAGTATCAGGAGCTTCCAATGTTGGTGGGGAGGTATGTAATGAGTATTGCTGAGTATTGCTGCTTTCTAGGATTAGATAGGAGAATATAACAAACATATCTGCATATTATATAATGTAAATACCAGCAACTTAATCAATGTTACCTCCAATATCTTGTTTGAGAGTCCAATTATCTTCCCCTTTTGATTACTTCTTAGATTGATGCTTTTCAGTGTTCCTTGTTCTTTCAACCTTCAGCTGGAAGAACAGATTTGTGCTAGGGTGGCTTTGGGTGGAAATATTGCTTTTCATTTTCCTGCTTTATTAGCAGAACGTTCTGCAATGGATCAGGTTGATCCTGATTTCATATTTTATGGTATAGGATTCTATGATTTGAAACCTTGGCATATCTTGCAATTGTAAATCCCAATTAAGGTGAATTTTTAACTCATTTTTTTTCATTGTTGGGGATAATCAGATTCAGATCTGGTTAGCTATGGCGTATGAAGCTGTTGGTCGGCATAATGATTGTATTGCTCTTTATAAGCGCCTAGAGGGTGGTCACCCCAACAAGATTCTTCGTAGGCAGGCTGCTGATTTACGCTACATTCTTGAGGCTCCAAAGCTCAAAATATCATCAGATGAGATGGTCAAAATTCCCTTAATTGAAAAGGACTTTGATAGGTTTGTAAATTCTTGTCACTTTCTGCTGATTATTTATGATCTGCACTTACATTTTATTTTTGAAGCTAGGCCATATATTCATTGTATGTGGTCAATAGAATATTATGAGGTTAAAGCTCATTTGTATCGATCCTATATGCATTGTCGTGTTCAAGCATCAATGCTCATTTCTATCTGTAGGATTCATCAGTTGATGCAATCTTGCGGGTCCAAGTAAGAATGTTTTCTGACACTACTAGTTGCCTTGCCATTGTTTGACGTGCAGGAAGGCCAAGACATGGAGCCAAACCATGAAGGATAAAAAGAAAAGGCCTTATAAGAAAGCACCTTCAAGTTGGGATTATCTTGATGATTGGATGGTGTGGAAACCTCCACGCTGGGAAAAGAGTCCCTACTTCTGGGTAGCATTGACAATTTGGCTCACTTTAGTTGGCGTTTCTCTTATATTTCAGAAATGATAAGTACTTGTACCATTATTATTTTTTGCTTTTTTCCATTGGTTTGCCGGACAACATTCCCACAGCATCAATTACTCATGGTTTCTAGAGCATTCCTGATCAGCAGTATCCAAAGGTTTAGTGGAGATTGTTAGTTTGAAAATTCCCGTGCCTAATTTTGTCTGAGTCTTTACAGTATGTCAAGTGCACTATGAGGCTCAGGTGTTGTTTCACGACTGTAGAATGCAATTACCTCCAACAGCATAAGGTCATTGTTTTGCAGAGAGACCTGAAAGACAAGAAATGCATTACAAGGTGGATTCAAGAACACTCTCATGGGCGGTGTAAACAAGCCTTGTTAACAAAGTTTGAATAAGGTGAAGTTCATTCTGGCGACCATGACCATGAACCTATTCACAAAAACCTGCACTTTATGACTTGGCTCCATACATTTTGGGATGATTTGAGGACTCGTCTCACAAGTGGGAAATATAAACTTTTGTTTACAATTTCATGTCACATGCAGATCAATGGCATGAATCGTGGCTACCTATTCAGATTGAGATGGACATTTGCGGACTTTCGGATTTAATATCACCCCTCAACCAAAATGCTGGAAATTTTAGGCTGGCGTGAGGAATTCCACCCTTTTCCGACTACAAAATTTTATACTTGAAGGATACATTACCTCTCGTTGCATTGCTGTAAGGACAAATGTGGTGTGCTCGTTGCACCACCTTCTCGGACATCTCCCTGTCAAGACCTTCGCATTTGATGCCAAGAACAACTGCAATGTTATATTTACCGCTGGCATCATCGTGCATCAATGAAACCTTGCTGTTGATGGTGGTGGATTTCACGTGGACCTTGTATTTCTCTGCAGCGACGCCGATTGCATTCGCGAAACAAGCCGCGTAAGCAGCTGCAAACAGTTGTTCAGGATTGGTGTGCGTCCCTGGTCCTCCCATTTCTTTTGGAAGTCCCAGTTTGATTTTCAGATTTCCGTCGTTAGAGGTGACTCGCCCATCTGCCCGTCCTCCTTTCACCAGTGCTTGGGCCGTGTAGATGGCTTTATTGGCATAGTAACGGCGGAAAACAGACACAACCAAGGAAGATGGGCGCAAGGTGTGTTGGAACATGATGAGATTGAGAACAGAAAAAGAGTACGAAAGAAGTTTGGCAACTGAAGTGCGTACTTCGCTCGGTGGTTCCAGTGATCCCACGCATAATTGCCAGCACAGGATACGCCTGAAAGCTAACCTTCCAATGAATCTCTAATCAGCGCATGTTGTTCTTTGAACAGGAAGTCTCCACATCACTATCTGCTCTTCAACAAGAAGCATCGAAGTAGGAGATCGACCTGCCAAGGAAGGTATCGAAATGACATCGAATACTCATCATCTTCCATATTCTTTCTCGCTTCGTCACGGACCCTAAAAGCCAGCCCAAAATATTGTCTTATGTAGAGAAAAACCACACAATTGTAGCATTAAATATTTATGTGACGCTGACGGTGTCTGTGGTTGAACAGATTGCAAAAGAGGTAGTGCACAAGGAAAAATCAGGAACAGCCCGCCTCGTTAATTTGATCATGCGTCGAGCTCTCCAACGGGTTCCTAAGTACAAAGAGGTTGGCAAACGTGCCTCAACTTTCGCAGGAACATCTTATTATCTTTCTTTTGTAGCGAATATCCGTTGTCTCGTTTGGGAGAAGTCAGGAACCAGCAAGACGAATGATCCATGCACGAAATATGTGGAATCTACTTGAAATGTGTTCTAGTTTTCGATGGCACCGCACTACCAAACATCAAGTCCTTCAATCTGTTATGGAAGCAACCTCATGCGTTGTAAATATGTGTTAAAGAAGACCAGCTAATTGAATGCATTCATAGCAGAGTACGCATACCTTGGAGAAGGATTCAACGGGGCTGGACCGGCCGGCTGCTCCAACAACTGCCCTAATGGCCATGGTAAGTTACTAATTACCGAAAGAAACCAAATACGACGTTTGGTGACTACCACAAGGTAGTACCGTGGGAAGTTTCAACACTTTGTATGTCGAATCATAATTTATTTTTCTGCCACATCGATTCTTTTAAAAGGTTTCAATCATTAATTTTGTGACACAGGGCACTTTCACTTCAAAAAATGCGTGAATGAGTGTTGAAGCTCCCATGGTACAACAGTGTGTTATATTTGGTGTGTCAGTCGAGTTACACATATGTGCTGCATCACCTTGATACTGCAAAAGGCAAATTAAAAAGTCCAGTGATATGCCACAAAGGTATCATTCATCTCCAATCATGAATGATATTATGAAATAGCATACTTCACGTATGCCACAAAGAGTACCTATCTTCGATCATTGTCTTGTTTGAGACTAAGCAAACATTTCATATGAGATTTCACCAAATAAGGGTAACATTCAGTTTACGCATCCATTAATTTCTCGCCTCATCTAACTTTCCAAACAGAACTGGTTTTCCTGCAGGAGTTGATTCGATTCAAAGGGTCTCTTTGAAGGCTCAGGAATGTTATCCATATATAATTCACGCCAACTTCAGCAACCAGTGCCATCTCCTTGTGCACAAAGAGAAAGTCGATCTATTTCTTATTCAAGAGTTGATTGGAAAAAACATACAGTTGCACCTGAAGTGCAAAAATTGGAAGAGACGCCTGAAGGTCGGGCTCACGCCTGAGAGATTGAGTCCAATGGTGGATTGGGTTCAGAGTTCAGACCATGCACCTGTGCCGGTCAACCTCAATCATGAGAGTATTGTAGAAGAAATATCAGAGGACATGTGGATGAGGTTTATAAGTGGCATTAGACACAATTATAGTATCGCTGAAACCCTACGGAGCGGAAGTTGGGAGCCATAAGGTAACCTTGAAGGAAACGCAAGGCAATGAGTCTCTTGATGCCGTGAACATGGCAAAAGTATATGCAAATGGCAAGAATGAAGATGTTTCTATGTATTAACAAACACCTCTGAGTGAGAAGCTCATCAGCAAAAAAAAATGACGAAGACAATCGATGCTTGTCATAAATGCTAAACCAAATCGATGCCAATGATGTGTCTCAAAGCCAGGTTCAGGATACCGAGCCCCGGGTTCTGGAGAAAGAGAACGAGGACTTCAAGGTGTTGCCCAGATTGAAATTCTTGCATGACAAAAGTGTTCATCAACAGTCGAGTGGCAGCCATGAAGAACAGGATCCGAAAGTTTGCATGGGCAGCTCATCTTCTGGCGTTAAAAGTAACCACAGTTCATCAAAGTTTCAAACAAGCACCAAGAGGTTCGTCCCAACTCATCCCTTACGGACTGTGATAATTATGGTGCATTCAATATCAGGAGTCGAGGGCTATCCTCCATGCCCTAACATTACCAAACCCAATGGAGTTTACTGCGGTTCGGATATCGAGGCCTGGCAGAGGGTGGCAGGGCGTCAGGGCCTCGGGGGCCGGGACCCGCCCCTGCCCGCAGCTGAGCCTATGCCGGCCCGGGCTGGAGTGCCACGGTGGACCGCCAGGGTGTCCGGTTGAGGTGCCCACTCACCCACCGAGGCCACGTCCTCGCCAATGGGCCACATCATGCATCGAATCGCATGCCCACATCCTCGGGGGGGTCACTCCCCCTTGTGTTATGTAACCACGTGCGTACAAAGGGTATTTTTATGGGGGCTATTTACCTCCTCATTTGGATTTTAGGGAACCTTTTAAGTAGAAAAAAATCTACTTCACCAAATATTCAACACCCTATAGGATCTAGTTTCAAAAGGAGCCAAGCTTCGATGGGGGAAAGAGAGAGGGACCGCCGGAGCTCGAATGGCAAAGCGCAGAGGAAACGCGAGAACAGAAGCAAAACCAGAACCAGAAGCATCAACAGAAGCAAAACCAGAAGCAAGAACAGAAGCATCAACAGCAGCAAGAACGCATCGAGAACACCTAAAATGCCGAAGAGAGAGGAAGAAGACGCGACCTAGATCTAGATCTACAGCTCGACACAATCGGCAAACAAAAATCAATAAGCTCAACATTCACAGCGACTCAGCCATCGATCTTCCTCGCCACGGGTGCAGGCAGCAGGAGGGTGTGGGGTCCAAAGTTAATCAAGAGGGATCGCATACGAGGAGGAATTCGGTGGTAGTAGCTGCGATTAAAACCAGGTTGCGAGGCTGCGTTCCAGTCGTGCCCCTCGGAGAAGTGCCAGCAGATTCCCAGGTACCCGATGAAGCGAGCGAACCACACCAGAAGAAGAACAGGAAGTTGCTGCCCCCGCACGAACAACGAGGACAACACAACGACACACACGCCACAAGAGACACAAACCCTAACGGCAAAGAACGCCTAAGTTCAGAGCAAAATCACGGTAACCCTAACAGCCACCATAGTTGCAGAACAACATCACAACAAGGGAGCCACAAGAAGGTATGAGAAAGAGATCCAGCAACGCCAAACGCAAGACATCGGCAAAGTTACATTCAAAATCGACACTACGCAAGTCTCTTAGTGTTGTGTACACTAATCAACATCTCACACTCTCACCCTGCCTACTCCAACGTAACACCTGCCCCTGCGAACTACATCTCCCCTCCTACCCTAAACCTAAGACATCAACCACGGCACCACCAAAGACAGTCCCCGGCTGCAGCACGACCTTGGAGCCGAAGGAACAGCCGAGGGAGCGCTTGCAATGGACACCGAAAGAACGCATGCAGAGAACAACATCAACGAGCGCGCTCCAATGCAGCCCGCATCGGCCCCCCTCACACACACCACAACAACCAGGTATCAGACGTCGTTCCCCCGAGCACAAAAAGGTACACTAAACTCCCAAACCCTCATCCCACATTCCAGTTTAAAGAGTGCCCCCCCACATCGCCCATCATACATACGACCACCACACAACCATGCTTCACACAACAACGCAGAGGAAATACAACACACATAACACACACACAAAGCATCACACAACCGCAGGAAGAAATACCCACCAGAGTTCCACATCACCAACAGAGGAGCACCTGCCGCCCCCGTGCCGCATCGCACACAACACACACCGACAGAAGCGAGATAGAACTGCCAAATATTAAGCCAACACAACACACAACTACAACCGTAATCCCCCCCAGCCCCAACCACTACCCACACCCAACAACCCAGCACACCACAATACCGCACCAAAGACCACACACCCACACAAAAAACCCACAAAGAGAAAACCAAAACCAAGACATACACAAGCAAGCACACACAATCAACATACAAGACGCCGAACAAACACCGATGGACACACAAACACCCACCCCGACCACATTACGGCCCCCCACCGCCCACCAGCTCATGACTACACCAAAAAACAACAACAAAGCTCTGGACAAAAGAATGCTTACCTCAACTACATGCGAGCTCCAACAGGTTACTAATACCCATAAGACCGAATCCCTCCTTGGACAAGGCACCGAAACTGCCACCCAATTACATCCAGTGCACACACCACAAGGCGGAACAGAAACACACGAAACACACAAACACAAAGCACAATGGCCCCCCAATCATCTAACAGGCTCACCCCTAGACATCAAGACCGGCCAACATCCACAATCTCCCGAGACAAAACCCACCAGGAAAACCAATACTCATAGAAAAATACCTACCACCAGCAGAGACAAATCCTCCCCCCATAGGACCCCCAGAAATAACCAACAACACTCCCACCACCGATGCCCAACACGGGAATCACCCTCAAAACCCAAACAGGACCCACACCAACCACCTGCCACGCTCACCCCAAACAAAGACACCCCAGCTCAAACCCGCATAAATACACCTGTAACCACCAACGGCGCCAGCAACATACCCTCAAAAAAAGCAAACAGAGCTGTAAACACACGGCAAAAAATGACCATATCCCCACTAACATCCCAAAGACAAACTATGCAGGTCACACCAACCCCACTCAAGAGCCCAGACAAACCCACCTTCCAACCACGACACACCACAAAAAAGCCGAAACCCACCTGGACTCAGCTCCCAGCAACGGAGACCGCCATCGCCAACTTGCACCACCCCACCCACAATAATTCACTCAACCCAATACTTAACCCACCCAACACCGAACCAACAAACATCAACTCCTCATCACATACACATCTCTCCTCACACAGCAACTCACACCTCTTCCCTCCCCTCTTCTGTACCTCACTAGACATAGACTCCCCCACTCACCGCTCTCCTCACACCACCTCCCACCTTTCCTCTCTCATCCTCCAAGCCTTCCCAAACTCAGCAACTTCCGCCCATCTCTCCCCAAGCAGCATTCTACATTTCTCCCATCTCACAAACTGCAATCAGCCTCCCCCAGTCCTTGCTCACACCAATCAAAGTCGACACACCATACAACACTCGGAGTACCTGCCTACTACCAGCGCAACGAGAGACACCGGAGAACCCAACACTATCGGACTTGGGGCAGACCGCCACTTCCACCGAGCCAACGCCCTGCCCAGCCCTGAGCTCGCTCCTGCCGACTTCGACACCCACCAGACCATCTCCACCAAAGGTCGACAACCCACCCCCGAACATCAATTCGCTCGGCCCACCTGCACACACACACAACGTCCGTCAGGAGCAACAAGAGGAGCCACACCACCAAAACAACGCCGCAACCCAAGACATCAACCCAAGCACCAGCACGACAAGGACCCCGACCCCGACCCTGACCACAGCAAGCAAGCACACAAGACAACCGACTCGCCACCACCAACCGACAACACGAAATCAAGACCCGACATACTGAACCAGAAACTCAAGAACGTGACACCCTTTGGTCGCCCCCAACGTCTCCCCAGTCTTAAAGGTAACCCCCTGTACCAGCCCTCTCGTACCATGGACGACACTAACCAACCCCCAGGTATGCCACAGCCGCCAACACTCACCGCTCAGTACCAAGAATTTCGACAGCAGGTACACAACCAGCCGCCGAATCAACGTCCATCACAACTCTCGCACCACACCACCTCACTTCATGACTTAGACGCCGAGGAAGACTTGGACATGGACGCCCAATTGGAGAACGTATCACCGGAAAGAGGAGGTAGCTCTCTCCAATTGACATACGGACGTAACCCACAACACAACGCCCACTCAACACCCCACAAGTCCATGCACACCACCGAGAGCACGCCACAAACGCTACAATACCGCAATCCAAGACTCGAAGACGCCTCGGAGAGCCAAAGCACCAAAAGACGGAAAGCCGACGACTACACCGCAACGTCCACACCCGGAGCACCAAGCAAGCCCACACCATCCCCACCCAATACGAGAGCAAAGCGGATAGCCACACTAAGCATCGACATGATCGGCCACATGTGGCTAGGATTTCAAATGCATGAGATCCTAGCCATACAACGCGGCAAGAGGGAGTTGACGGAGAAACGCACCAATGAGGAATTCACCACCATAGGTACATCCACAAGCGAGATACAAGAATTCCGGTCACTGCGGAAAGCGTTTCCAAGGACCAAACAAGTTCTCTTCCCCAACGAAAGGCCGGATGCGGTGCCCGGACAACATCTACACTTCACACAAATATCCATGTATGAGAAGATCTCCCTTGACACGGGCCTCACCGAAGGCTTTCATGTCACCATTCGGTTTGATGGGGAGTACAAGAAGCTCAACCGGAGGGAGGTAAAATCCGCATGCATGGAAAGACTCCGGCTCATGAACATACCGCTTGGCAACACCTACTCCAACCCAATTGACATCGGCATCAACACGATTACCCGGAATTGGGCCGGGTTCATCAAGATTCACCTTCAACACCCTAAGCGAGACGGCCTAGCTTTACTCCGAGGTGAGAGGGCATTCGTCATGACTATGGGAGATGGGGAAAAAATCATTGGCAAGGTGGAGAAAGGCTTCGAGCTCATCACCAAGGCCAAGAACATGCGCCTCCACCTCAAAGGTGAGGCCCTCCGCAACAACACGGCCATAGACATCCTTAGAAGCCTCATGAGAGACTCGTACTACGATGGGCGAGAAGTTGAGATCCTCTCTCTCACCAAATCGGAGGTAGAACGAGACTTCGCATTCATCACACTCACCACCGAAGAGGCTCGAGATGACATCCTCAACAATGGCCTCACATACCATTCCGAACGCCTCAAAGTAAGCATCACCAAGGATAAGGACATCGGCAACCCGTCGGAGCTACGAATTAGCACCACCCTCGTGGCCAACAATCTACCTCAACGGGAATCCCAATCAACCATTACCAAATCCCTTAAGAGGCTATTCGGTGAGGAGAACATCACCGGGGTCACATTCGGACACAAGACCAACCACGACGATGATCGGCAAGCCGGATGGTGCCACATCCAATGCCTTAACGCGGCGGTCTACACGGAGTGGATCCACAAGTCCACTTACATTCTTGGTAGAAGAGTCGACTTCATTCCACACAAAGGTAGCATAGACGGCACCGAACCCAATCCAACCGCTATTCGACTAGCACACGCACCCACCCGAGAAGTCATCGCACAAAAAGCTCAAGCCATGAATAACACGGCCGCGACCTCCCCCCTCGTCTCAGAGAAGATCTTCACCAAAGCCATGCGAGAATTAGCCGAAACAATGGACGACAAACTTACCGCGCTCACCAACAACATCAACCTCAACACGGACATGCGGGTAGAGGCCTCCACGGACACACTCAAGACACACGCAACGAACATCCACAACATCATGAGTGCGATGGCCATGGAATTTCAACAATCCAACCATCGCATCCACAACATTATGCAAACCCTCGCCGCCACCTCGCCGGACCCCCTCCCCAACAACAACACCGTACGACTTCACCCGGCACCAAGCACATCCATGGCCAACACACATGTGGGAGACGCCAACGCACTCCACCAAATGCCACCAGGATTCTCTAGCCCACACTATAGGAAGTCCCCATCAAATCTCCACCAGGGTTGTCTATTGTGTCGTGACGGAGGCTTATCCCGGCATAATGTCGTGCCGTCACGACACGTATCCGTCACGACATTATGCCGGATTATGCCGGATGCTGTCTTTATCCTGCCGGACTTGAATTTTACCGATTTTTTTGTGTAATTACATTACCCAATTTCGGACACGTAGGATTTACATTGTCCACGTGTGACGACATGTCAGCAAAGTAAAGGGAAAGTGGGGAAAATTCTACTAGCGCCCGTCCGCCCCCCCGTCCGCCCCCGTTCCCAATCCCCGTTCCCACCCGTCCGCCCTCGTTCCCAATCCCTGTTCCACCCCGTCCGCTCCCGTACCCAAACCCCGTCCGCTCCCGTTCCCAACCTCCGTCTGCCCACGTCCCCCGCCCCGCTCCCAACCCGTCCGCTCCCCCGTCCGCCCCCCCGTCCGCTCCCCCCCCTCCGTCCGCCCCCCCGTCCGCCCCCCCGTCCGCCCCCCCGTCCACTCCCCCCACCTCCGTCCGCTCACCCGTCCGCTCCACCGTCCGCCCCCCCCCCCCGTCCGCTCCCCCGTCCGCTCCCCCGTCCGCCCCCCCCTCCGTCCGCTCCCCCGTCCGCCCCCCCGTCCGCTCCCCCCCCCCTCCGTCCGCTCCCCCGTCCGCTCCCCCCCCTCCGTCCGCTCCCCCGTCCGCACCCCCGTCCGCTCCCACCCCTTCCGTCCGCTCCCACCCCTTCCGTCCGCTCTCCCGTCCGATTCGAACACTATAAATTGAGGGTGCAAGGTGCCATTTTTGCCTCCACTGACATAGTGTGTCTCAAGTCTTTTGATTCTCCTTTGAGGAGTGAGGATTGAATGCGTGAGACCCGAATGCAGAGTATACTTTGTCCAATCTAGTGTCTGTGAATTAGGGTTGCCCTCGTGGCACTCTTGAACAGGACCTAGTATGCGATCAAAGTGACTTGCTCTAACTTGTTTGTATTTGCAGGTTTTGTTGAAGTCATGCCACGCCGAAACGATGCATGGGATCATTGGTACGAGGATAAGGGGAGGGTTCCCGGTAAATCACAAAGGCAGGTTAAATGTAGGTTTTGCCCGTTCGTCATATCTTACCGAGGAGATAGAATGTTGGCCCACCTTGGTTATAGACCTCATGTAGGGGGTGCTTCTGATGTTTCCACATGTAGGATGGTACCCCCGCATATTAGGGCCTTGTTTGAACATTGCGGATGCATTGTGCCCTTACATGTAGGCATTGTAAATGAGGACTCTCTGGTGGCAGATATTGTACCTTTGGAGCCTATTATAGCGGGCTCCGTAATTAGTGAAACAGAGCCTTTGCTTATGTCCCAAACCACTCAACATTATGATGTTGTGATATATGGCACTCCTCCTCGTGAACTACGTCAACTCAACATAACGGAGGGGTTCAATGTGTCAACAAAACAACTCCTCGATAGAGCATGGGCAACGGCTTTTTATGAAGCTAACATTCCTTTCAACATTGTGAGACATCCTGCATTTGTTCATGCTGTGCGTGAAACTGCCCGTCATCGAATGCCAGCCTACACACCACCATCGTACAATGCCATCCGTACGAAGTTGTTAACTGATATAAAGGTTGACCTAGATAGGCAAGT